>OZ008367.1:366031021-366499855 GCA_963931995.1 Phaonia tiefii | reverse complement strand
GGCTTTCCAAGGTCTCTACGCGTAAACCTAGAATACAGATTGCAGAGATTTTATAGCAGCCTGACTGCCAGAGTAGATGTTGATCCCGCAGGTGGTGATGGCGTTTCGTTCCAGTTCCTTGGTTGCCATGACTTCTACGTGAAATACATTACAATGGTCTGGTAGCTTTAGTATAAGGTCTAGACCCAACTCTTTAGAATCGACTCCAAATCCTACTTTGTCATCAAGTTTGAAGTCATCAATGTAAAAGCATAAATACCTTCTATAACCTGGTATGCGTCCCTTCCAGTCCTGCCTGTCTGAGATATGAGTGGAGAAGTTCCTCTCAAAGATTGAAGTGGGTGTCATGTAATCGATTTATTATTGTGTATTCCCGCAGATCCCATAAAATTGGCCATGACCGTATGGGCTGATGATCCATTCGAGGAAACCATTGTAATTCTTTTCACTTTTGTCAACAGACTTAGGTAGGTGGATTTTCCAGTACCGGCCACATAACCTAACCTATATAAAAATTACAGCAGACAGTTGTCCGAGGCCTTCGGCCACGGACAACTGTCTGCTGTAATTTTTATATTTACCAACGGCATTTGATTCAAGTCGTTTAAAAAAAAAATATTATGTTCAATATTTTTAAAATTAATTTAATTTATGTATTTTAATTAATATTTTTATTGAAATAAGTTCTGGAATGTTGAGAGGGCCGCCCTAATATTAAAAAAGGTTTACCTTATCGAGTCTTCGCATTAGCATTCGAGCGTTGTGTGAAAGCTTTACGCTTTACAATTCAAAATTAATGTTACAACAGCTTTATTGAAGCTTTCGCAAAAAAGCTTTATTACGTTTGCTTACTGTTTGTTGCACTTTTTACTAGATACATGTTGCCAAGCAACATTAGCTTGCTGTTCGTTTCACTTTTTACTAGATAGATGTTCCTAAGCAATGTTGAGCAACCAAAAACACTCAACCAAACACCACACATATGTTTGAGTGTATGTGTTTAAAACAATTTTCATTTGAGAAATTAAAATCCTAGAAATATATCAACCAATATGAAATGTATATCAAACGAAAGAGAACATCTTCATTTACCTACAAAAAAAATTTTAAAAAAATTCATCTAGCCGTTTCCTCAAATTCAATGAAATAAAGATTACAACAATAAAAACCTGACATGACTCCTCATACCGTAAGGTAAGACGTATTCTACGTCAAAAAAAGTGTCACATAACATCCCACGAAGGGATTTGGGAGAGCTTCTCATAATAAGTGAGATGTGCGCCTTTTAGTTTTACACTCACTGATTGGGACGTACAGTTTTACACCGGTTCCGAACAGTATTTTGAGAAACTTTTTCATGGCTAAGTAGTCGATAGTGTCACCATCACTAAGCGAGGTGATCGTCATCGAAAGAAATCTAAGGTGGTCTGAGCAGGGATCGGATGTACAAGATGTACATCGGACGTAGCCAGGGATCGGACGTTCTCATGTACAAGAGCCGCGCTCACTAACCACTATACCACCGACGGCCACCTATATTCGTGGTAAAACAAAGGGGTGCTCCTTTGGAAAAAATTAACTTGGTATGTATCAGTTTTCTCCTGTGCTGTGGAGTCGGAGTCTTGGTGTTGTGGTCAAAATTTCTAAACGAATAATTTGTTGACCGATTTTTTCATGTAATATACATTTTTACACCACGTCAGTTTCTTAGATCAAAATCGATTTGTCGTGAGATTATTGGTTTCTCTTGAAAAGAATGCGAATATAACATGTTTGTATCTTGTCGCAAATATAGTATCCTTGTGTCCAAACTCTTTGTATTTGCTATTCAATATTACATGTTGGAGACACAATGATTAATATGTTCTAAAATATGTATTTGTGACCGTTTGTTTGTTGAAACTGCTGAAAACAAAAACGTGGCAGACAACAAAGAAGCAGCAGATCTTCAATTCGTGAAAACAATCCTTGCGTGTAAGTATATGGATTTTCCAATCATGTACATTAATATGGGTCGGACCCCATATATAAAAAAAAAGTTCACCCGTTCACCCCCTAGTTTTAAAGATTGTCGCATTAAAATTTCCAAACAACATTTTTTTTGGATCTGTGCAACCTTCGGCCCCCCGAAATGGTTTTTTGTGTGCTATGTTGGCATTTGACTTCTGATCAAAACAAGATGCATATCGTTGTTCATGTTTAATCAAGGGCCACATATTTCTATATGAGCACTTTTGACTCCGACGTCAATTTTGACAACTGACTTCTTGTAGCTCGTTTTCATTACCCTATTGTTGCCTATTTTTTTAAACGTCCGTAAAGAACTAAAAAATATATGAAAGTTTTGTCTTTAAAGTAATTAGTTTTATCCATAAACAAAAAAGTTATAGAGCTTTTAAAATCCAATAGGCCACCCTATTCACCGCACACTAAAGTTTGTTTGTTCTGCGTTGGTATTTTCAGCCCGATCACAACAAGGCGCACGCCGTTTGACCAGTTGTCAAAATTGACGTCGGAATCAAACGTGTTCATAAAGAAATATGTGACCCTTGAATAAACATGAACAACGATATGCATCTTGTTTTGATCAGAAGTCAAATGCCAACCTAGCACAAAAAAAAACCATATCGGGGGGCCGAAGGTTGCACAGATCAAAAAAATTTTGTGTTCGGAAATTGTAAGGCGACAATCTTTAAAATTAGGGGGTGACCGGGTGAACTTTTTTTCTCGACCCACACTAATGTACATGTTTCCTACATAGAGTTGCAGGGGCCGTTATTTTTTTTTCAGGGTGCAATAGTCTATCAACCACTTTTACCCGTCTTAAAGGATATATTGGTGAGACAAAATTAACGACTTTTGCTTTCTAGTGCCTTCAATTATATTGTGAATGAAGGTCAACTTTCCGTTCTAATTAAGATTGCCCCCTCCAACAATTTTAATTGCAATAGAAGAAAATTTAATGTCAGGCCTTTCGTACGAGAAATTTAGTTTTTTGCTAACATCCATTTATATATTATCGACATTTCACAACTGTTGTTAAAAATTGAAAGTCAATAAATTGATATTCTTAATTTGTATTTGCTGTTATTTGACATCCGTACAGTGTTGCCAATTTTGAAAGTTCCATAAAACTGCTAACACTTCCGAGCGCAGACAAAAGTTCATAACATAACCCATTGTATGTGTGAGAAAAGCTTTGAAATTTGTACATCTGCTTATCTAATCTTATCCAAATGTGACAAATAATTCAAATAAATTACATGCGAATAGAAACAACTAACACGACTTTAAATATAAATCCGTTCACAATTGAATACAATCTCGATAGTAACCGAATTTGAATACAATTTGAATTTTAATTACAACAACAATTCAACACAGAAAAAAAAGAAAATAAATGCTAATAATTCACCTGGACCAATCACACATGACAGTATGACTTTCCTAAAGATTCGTACACATGTGTACACAGTATCTATACATGTATAGTTATGCGATAGTTAATATTCGACACAAATACAGTGGGTCTCATAAGTATTCCCGCAATGAGTCATCGCAAGAGATGGTGTTTATAAACTCACACCTAAGTCGATGTCGATGGCTCTCACAGTCTTGAAGTCCATATGTACCGTACCTATTATATCTTTTGTGGTTGATCTTTGGTTAAGATCACAAAGTGATCACACAAATTACTTAACTTCCTTTTTGCTGACTGTGTAGTAGTTTGTGTGTATTTTTACGTTATTTTCTGGTTTTCTCTACCCAGATGCGTTTATATTATTTCCCCTTGCGAATGCGGTTGGACTTTTGGTTCGCGGTTCGTTGGCCACATCTTCCTGATGCCATAAATAAGGCCTCTGCGAAAATTGAACAACAGACAAATTGATCCACTCGAAAATGCATTAAAAACGCGCTTTAGCAAAAAGAAGGAAAACGTCCAAAACGTCTGCAGAAAAAAGCGGCACAACACAAAGAGTGTACGCGAGAATTTAAGGGTTTGGTGGAAATGTGCAACTTGTTGTCCATGATCTAGTAGGAAAATGCCAGAGGCGCAGATAGAATAATAGCCACAAGGGGACAAAAGGAAAACGGACAAACGTTAATAGAAAATATCAATGTTAAGGGTGACGGAATATTTTAAGTCAATTATCACCTAGCTGCATCCAACTCCCTTAGTTTTAGTTATAACAGGCATGTTTTTCACGATTTTGGTGCAACGTCAATTTCGGCGCAGATTTCCCGGCTGTCGTACTCCAACTGGTTATATACTAAGGCTGATGACAGAGTGTGTGGTATTAGTGATGCGATAATATTGGGTGACAATGGCCGACAAATCGCTAGACGGTTGTTTGTATGAACACACTCACTCACGCGAGAAGCGTGTGTTTTATTTTCTGTTATTGATGTAAGGCCGCTCGCCTCGAAGAGACTGTAACAACACGTACTAGAAGAGGCGCGGGAGGGCACCTAGTGCTGGTTGCAACGAGAATATCGTCGTCATTCAGACTACATTCCACGAAATTGGGCAATACACGTTCGTCTCTGTAGCGGGTTTTCTGAAAGACTTGAAGATGTTCCCTTACAAAGTGAAGGCGGTTTATCAGGTACTTCCTGCAGACCAGACAATTGAGGACCATCAAGAACCATTTTCACGACGAGGACCATTTTCATCTGAACGTAGAAGTAAACACACCAAATTTGCGGTTCTGGGCCACTACGAATCCACGTATCATTCACGAAGAGCATTATATTTTTCGAGGACGCCTTGGGTAACATGGTTACTGTGACTGGTGGGCGATTCAGAAAAATTATCAACGAGTTTTTATTGCCGCAAATTGTTCAATATGGACTGAAGGACATGTGGTTCCAACAGAATGGTGAATTTGGACATTTTAAAGGGTGCGTGTCTCGATTTGGCGATTTACAGTGGCCGGAAAGATCCATCGATCTGACCTCTATAAAAGAATTCTTTTGGAGGGGTTTGGAAGCTACGGGTCGGTAAGCTCTCAAAGAGAATATTCGATAAGAGTGTGAGATCTTATATACGAGAACTCAACTCGGTAAAAAGAGGCCAAATGGTCATAAATAATGGTTTCGGCCACTTGACCCATATAATCTTCAAAAACAGTATTGAAAATGGTTCAAGGTCCAAATAAACATTAAAACAAATGTGGTTAAATTTTCAAAATATAAGTAGCAACACACCATTGGGTGAATGATTTTCTTGGGCCATCCAGTGCGTTGCCTCCAAATTAGGCATCTGCATAAGACGTCTTGAATGGCCAGTCTGCAGCTAAGTTGCTTCAACCAAGTACTTCGGGGCACTGTCGACAAAGCATTCGTGTATGTGTGTATGCACAACAACGAAATACGATGTGAAGCGTAGTAGAAATAGTAACTCTACAGCTTCACTCACACACATACTCGAATGCTTTTTTTCAAAATTCTGAAGTATTTGGTTGGCGCATCTTCGATACAGTGTCTGTCTTGAAAAAAGTAAATCTCTTAAATGACCATTCAAGACGTTTTGTGCAAGATGTCTGCTATAAACTAGAGGTGTTAAGCGAGGTAATAATAGCAAATATATCTTTCAAGAAAATTTATGGTCATTTATAAACAGGCACATTTAACGACTATCTCTAATTCGTTTGTTACAAACTTGTTCCTTACGTTTGTATGTGTATCCAGAAAAATCCAAGCAAAAATACCCTTTTTCAAACATATTGGAAGTATTTCTGGAGCAGGAAAACTAACATTGTATACACGCTGGATAAACAGACTTAGCAACATATTGCAGGAAATATGTACAGATGTGTTTGTAAGCATTATTTTCATGAATTGTAGATCTGCTACTTTTTTATTTCTATGGTTCTATGTTTTTGTTTCCAGCAGTTTTCAACAAACAAAGCTATATTTGGGTCACAAAAACATATATTATAACCTGTTAATCATTTTGTCTCAAACATGTAATATTGAATAGCAAACACAATGTGTTTGGACACAAGTATGCTATAGTTGCAACAAGCTACAAATACATTATATTTGCATCGAAACAACAAAAAAGGACAGATTTTCCACCGTGTAGATTTGGTTGATAACATGTTCATACTTGAAGGCGTGAATAACGCGTGATACGAGAAATTTGTGTCACGCGCACACCTCTACTACGAACACAATCACTTGTCGTCCAAATTTGTTACACTTGACTTTTTTATCTTTGATCACTAACTCAGACGCACAAATCTCGTAATTTTTTGAAGTGACACTTCTTATGAGAGGATATTGAAACCTGATCGAAAATCTTTTATGCGGCGGAAATAGAGTAGCCGTACACAAACGTACAAAATGTTCAAACAATGGTAAAAAAGTGAATATAAATGTACAAAAACTGTACATAAAACAATAGTACAAAAACTATAGTACAATAGTACAAAAACTGTTTATACAAAAGTAAAACAAAAGTGTGCCCATGAAACTACAAACAGTGCACACAAACACGCTAAAAAACTTGTCTTTTTTATTGTTTTTTTGCAAATATAACGTGTTTGTAGCTTGACACAAAAATAGTATACTTGTGTCAAAACACATTGTGTTTGCTATACAATATAACATGTTTGGGTCACAATGATTAATAGGCTATTATATATGTATTTGTGGCCCAAATGTGGTTTTGTTTGTTCAAAACTGCTGAAAACACTGCTGTCTGTCACAATAAAGAAACTAAAAGCAGCAGATCCCCAAACATGTACAATTCTTGCAAACATGTACATGGTTCCTGCAATATGTTGTTGGGGCCATTATTTTTCAGCGTGAACGTATCAAAAGTGAACACAAAAGTATAGAATGGTGTACACAAAAACAGAAAAAAATTTCCACAGGTTTACAAAATCTTACCGACGATTTTGTTGTTGTTTCAGCGAATTATGTGATAAAAGTTTTTGTAAACTGTTCTTCGTTGCGTTAGTGCAATAACTCATTTTTCGTAGCTACAACGAATACATTTATTTGGTATTTATTATTGTGTATTTTTTGGTGAGTTTAGTGAGAAGTAAAACTATTTAATTTGGGTTGTCTTAATATGTTTCAATATATTTCCCATTTATGATGATGGTTTGTCTAACATTTGAAAGTGTCGAAGTAGGTTGGATCCCTGCTCTGACCACCTTAAATTTCTTTCGGCGGCGGTGTCGACGCTATCGAGTATTTAGCCATGAAAAAGCATCTCAATATACCGTTCGTAATCGGTGTAAAAACTGTAGGTCCCAATCAGTGAGTATAAAACTAGAAAGCGCACAGCTCATTGGTTGTGAAAAGATGTCCCCAATGCCTTCAGGGAATGTAATGGGAAACCACGTATTTATTAATAAAAACATATTCGTCACAGCAATGAAACATATTCATCACAATTACGAAAACTTGTCAGTCAATGAATACATTTTCATTATGGCTATGAATCTGTATATTGTTCTTCTTATTCAATTTATAATTTATTTGTTCAATATTTCGATCCACATCGAAGATCATCTTCAGGAATGCTACGGACGTACAAGAATAACAATATTAACGATAAAGGTCGAATATTAAAATCGAAAATTTTATGAATCTGTATGTTAGCTGACTTTTGATTAATATAGTAATCAAGGCGACGAACGATTACACTCGTGTTGTCAATTGTTTTCTTTCACTGTTTTATTTTCTGTTAAAGCAACTTCTAGTAGGTTTTAACAACCTCTTATGCGGTGGTTACAACCTCTAGTTCGATTGTGGTTACTATAATGTAGTTGTGACAACCTCTAAATTCGGAAACGGCTAATTGGCTTAATATTTCTGTGGATGTAGGTCTGAACGATTTTAAGCGGAATTTGAATTATTTTGAATTATAAAGATACGCTTTTAAAACCACCGGTCAAATCCTGCATATAAAATTGATAAATCGTAAAGAGCGGTATTAACTGACATCAAAATTTCAAAATAGTTCAATGTTACTCCAAGAAAACAACAAAATTATTGATATAGTTATACTAGTGCAAGGGTTAGCACAAGTCACCTTTCATTTACACACACCGAGTAACGAATAATTTAGTCATAGAAAAGGAATCGGTGGAAAACTGCTCATCGATTGTGTTAACTTTCCTTTTAGACCTTTGACTGTACAAAAAGATCTTATCAGATTTAGAAGTATTCCATTGCCGCCACCCTGTGTACATATACAACATGTCCATGACCACACATATATTTGTATACTCTCATAAATTAAAGGACGAACTCCCTTCCACCCAGCTGCTCTATGATTTTGTTCACAATAACTCTCATGATCATTATATGGCGCTCACACATTATTATACACATATTCATATAAGATTGGACATATGCTGACAGTTGTACCCCAAAACTGCAGCAAACACACTTGTCCTAGCTGACGTCTTAAACAAGGATCTTATTAAAACAGTTAATATGGCCTGTCCATTTTTCCACTAGCCACAATTTTTTATGATCACCAGTTCTGAGTGAGTGAGTGAGTGATCTTTATAAGGTTCTTACTGGTTTCCTATATTTGTGTCTTTGTTGTTATTCTGTGTGTGTTTTTTTGTTTTTCTTTTGTAGGTCGTTCGCATCAAAACCACTTAACGTTTTATTTCCTTTAACACTCGAGTGTTTATATAAAATATTATGATACATTGAGACGATCGACCACTTAGTAGTTATGCCTTCCAAATACGAGTATCCTGTATGAGTATCAAGATCAAGTGTGTCAATTTCAGTTGGCTGCGTCCGTCTGTCGATGAGTATTTCCCTCCATTCATTTATCCATCTGTCCGTCCAGACGTTTGTCTGTCTGTTAGGCTCTTTTTGTTGTTGTTTTGTAGCGAAGTGTGTCTCTGGGTATTGGTTTTCATACGGTGCGTCTGAGGCGATTTTAATTAAATCTTCCAGTTATTCTAAGTTTTGAGCGGATTCACCATAGAAACGGTCTAAAAGAAGATAATGAGACCAAAAGGGAAAACACATTGGACGCATTTTTTTAAAGGCAAAACAAATTTTTCAATATTTTGATGGAAGAAAAGATTTTTTTTTAAATATATATTTTTATAATTTATAAATATAGAAGACAATTCCTAGTTTTACTTATTCCTCTAATTTTTGCGTCTTAACCTCACTTGTAGTATTTATAAAAATATCAATAATATTGTGCGTCACAATTCTGGAGAAGATAAAGGTCTAAAAACACAATACATAGGGTCAAGGTGGCCCGTAGCACTCATCCGACGTTGGCGCCAATTGATCCAACTGCAAAAAAACAACGCGTGGAAAAAATTGCAAATAAAGTTTTCGATTTCTGTGCACTCCCATATATTGTAACTATAGCGGGACCCAAAAAACCGTCCACCTTACCCCTTATTCTTATTGATGATTACAATCAAAGGGGTTTTAAATATGACAACATTAAGATGTTTAAGTTTTAATTGCATTGATAACTCAAAATTTTTAAAATATTGAATTAGATCAATTGGCATCGGAGTAGCTCATATCTTTAAAATGGACGACATAATTTCATAAATTTTTCTTTTCGTATGTGTATTTGAACATTTAAGTTGTTTTCTATTACATTTTGAAGATCATATCTTGTCAAGTGGGCGCCACTATTGTTGATGACCAGTTGGGCTTTTTTTTACCGCATTTTAAATCATTCTGGCGAGAATTTCGGGCGATAAATTCGCATTCGTTATTTCCTTTGAGAGCTACCATAACCTGTGTCTTGTTCACACACCTACAGAAAAAAAAACTACCGAATTCGCCGTAGGTGAATTTTGAGGTCGTAGCAATAATATTAGATATCATGACAGTCGAATTAGAGTTTGTAATAACCACATTAGAGGTTATCACAATCTCTTAGAGGTTGTTTAACCGAATTTCAGTTATAGGGACTGAATTCAGTCGTGACAACCCCAATTCGGTCGTGGCAACAGCAATACGGTGGCAACAACGGAATTTTCGATTGCTACAACCTCTTTTGAAACAATTCGATCTGTAAGTACATAGACCCGTGACTTTAAAAAATCCCTGGAGTGGCCAAATCGGGCGAACTTGCCGGACACCACAAATCCCAAAACAAAACATTAGATGATCTGGAAACGCATCCATCAAAAAGCCCACTACAACGCGACTAAATTAAAGTATGTGCAGCGTATGATTAATATATAACTATTTCGTATGCAGTGCGTATGAGTAATATTTATTGTAAACCAATAATTACTAGTAGCAAAATGATAATATATAGAAAGCTTCACAATACCCAATCGGGGAAAAAACATGTCGAAATAATAAAACCATGTCGACAAAGTTTTGTGTGTTTTATTTATAAAAGAAAATCGGTGGTCTTAGCGAATCACCCTATAGTATGCAAAACGCTGAAGCTATATTTTACATTAACAACTTAATCTTAATTTTCGGCTTGAACTTATGCTTTGGAATGTGGTACGGTATTTCTTCGTAGAATATTTTAGCCTTCTATATCCTGCTGGTGAAGTTAATTGTGTCCTTTTGAAAAAATGTGAGAAATCCACAAGGCGTTTATTTTTGTAGAATAAAATGTGTAGCAGCCATAGTTCCAAGAAACTGCGAAACCATAACGAAGCACTAAAAATTATTATTGCATGGAAAATGCAAAAAACATGTATCAATTTTTCCTTTCCTTCCTATTTGAACAACATGTCCTCAAATAGCATAAATTTGCGCCAATAACAACCTGATTATGGTTGTTATGGCTCGGTATCGCAATAAAGCCCGATGGCACCTCCGGAGTAAATAGCGCACCATGCACTGACTTTGAGTGGATATAATGTCTCTTCGTGCATGATAAGTTTTGACCGAAAATCACCCACTACATCATTGAGGTTCAGGAGAGCGTGAGCGTAGTTCAGAGACGATTGACGGTCTGTAAGTAGTAGCTGATGGACTGTCGGTATTTTGTAAGGGAATATTTTCAAGTCATTCACAAAATTCGCCGCAGGGGCGAACATGTCGTTTCGTCTGGTCGATATTGATGACCCTTCCCCGGCTTCTTTAGCCACAGCGGCGATATTCTCATCGGAACGAAAACTACGAGCCCTGCAGGCGTGTCTTCTGTCACGAGTCTCTTACATTTCGCAGTAGAAGGTGGCTTAGTATTTGAGCAGTTGGCGTAAGATGGCCGGAAAATCTGCGCCGAAATCCACTGACGATCTATGGTGGTCAGAGCCGGGATCGAACCCAGGGTCTCATATACAGGAGGCGCGCACACTAGCCATTGCACCACCATTCACAATTATCAAAATAAAACTGACTGTAGTCACCATTTGTAAAGTTATATCATCTACTGATAGGGAGATAAAGTGTGTGTCACCCTGTATTTCCCTTTTGGTACTTCGTGTGTTTTATAAAATTATCAACAATATTTCAATAGTTAGAAATTTTTATTAAATCCGCTCAGTTTCACCGTGTACACGGCTGTGTGACTGTGGCAAAAGGGTGATGCCAAAGTGCGTATCGACAAAAGTCACTGAAATATTCATTTCAAGACAATATTAAGGCTGTTTTTTATTCCCTTAAGCCACTTACGACTTTCCAAATAAAACGATACACACTTAATACTACGCAATGTGGCAACATTTGCTGTAATGGGTGAAAAAAATGCGATACGGCAACACGTTTGTAGCCAGTGCCAACAAACACATGGTGTAATTGTAAGCAGCATCAACTGTAATTGTAAGCAGCATCAACATACATTTTATTTTCGGTCACTCGTTTCAGTTGTTAAACTCTACACATGTATATAACAACAATACAAGAATACAAAAAAGGATAAAAACAAAATACATAAAATTTTGACAAGTGAAACGAAAAATGACATGGAACAAATGTCATGACCTGTTTAAACGACTATACCTGGTAGATAATTCTACCATGATCAATATGTATAACATTTACCGAGGGTTGTTGTGACCAATTTATTTCCAATTTTGTTTTCTATCGGAAATAAAAGTCTATCCTTCAAACTTAGAGATGTATAAGTCTCCGTAGTCTTAGATTAAACAAAATAATTTTGATGAACTTAAAATGTGTAAGTCATTTTGCGAATTTCTGCTTTTGGGTTTCTCCTTGATAAAATTTTCATTCGCAAGAAATGATATCAAAATTTATCTAAGTTAACTTTTTGTTGCCATTTCTTAAAATTTAACATGTGGCAACATAGTCATTTCACAAGTCGGAATTTAAGTGGGAAATTGAAATGCCACTTAATTAATATCGCTTAGCTGTCCCGTACAAATTAAGCTATAATTAACTTTAGCGGCGTAAAAAAACACACTTATTAATTGTGATTTGCAAAATGTATCTATTACAGGTGGAAGCGTTAGAACAGATGATTTAATTTTTTTCTCGCCGTTGTGGTCCGACCTTGTCAAATGCTATTTATAGTAATTTCCAAGATGTATCTAATACAGGTGAAAGTGTTAGAATAGCTGATTTAATTTTTTCTTGACCTTGAGGTTGTTGCCGACAAACACAACAATGCCTCCTGCTATAACCTGAAATAAATAAATCTTTGCAATTTCGATCAGCGGAGTTTGACAAGGTCGGCCCTTGATATAAAAACAAAATGCTTGCAATTCCTACCTTACTTATTTTGCCCTGGTTTGTTTGAAGTATAAACAACAAAATAAAAACAATAATCAGTTTCACAGAAATATATAAATGTTTCAGCGTTTTGTGCGAATACAGTTGGGAAAAAGTTGCAATCGCACTAGTTTTGTCACGATTGTCAGGCGCAAGTAAGTTGGAGTAAGTAAGAGAAAGTTGGCAACACTGTGTGGAACAAAGAAACAGATGATTTATGTTATTTTATTGAAATAAAAACAGGTTTAAAGTAGTAGTACCTTCTTCTCGCTTCAACATCGAAAATATTGTTAAAGAAAATATTGTGGCGTGTTTTATAGATGAATTAAAATGATGTATGAAATAATAGATGTGTGAAATTTTCAGCTGTGTAATTTACAAACGCATAGGGCGAGCAATTAAGCTATGACGTTTGAGGTGTGCGAAAAAGCAAAACAGAAGCAATTTGCTATTATGTTATATTTTTTATTTTTATATTTTTTCGCTGGTGTGCGAAAAAAGTATTTCCGTAATACTATTTACATACTGTGGTTTCAAATGAGTCTTTGTAACCACAGTCGAATTTATTTTGGTCTGTTTCATAATTTAATAGAACACTGGTATTTCAAATGCTCCCAATGCACAACTATTCGAACAATACACAGAACCTCTAATATTTTTTTTCAAAATTTTAAATCGAAAAACCTTACACTGAAATAAGACCCTTGGTCGCATGGATAAAACTAGTTCACTACTGTGATTACGTTGCTGCAGTGAAAAGTATCGCACATCCGAAGAAATTATAGTCACCGTAACGAAACGGAACGATTTTTGTTGATTGATTATTGTTGCGTTGCTGCAACAACTACATTTCGTTGCTGAAACGAACTCGGTTATTAAACATTTTGGAAGAAAAAGGGTTAGGTATTAAAATATCTAAGTATTTAATATTGAAACTATTGCTATTTGGTTAACTCATGCTGTTTTCAATATTTTATTTATTTATTATGGTGTTCTGTCGACCATTTAATGTTAATCATATGCAAGTGTTTGTGGCCGTCGGTGGCGCAACAGTAGTGTGTGCGGCTGCTCTGACCAACTTACATTTCTTTCGACGGCAGTAACCTCACTTAGTGACGGCGACACTATCTAGTATTTACCCATGAAAAAGCTTCGCAAAATATCCTTGGAACCGGTGTAAAAGTGTAGGACCCACTCAGTGTGTATAAAACTAGAAAGCGCACAGCTCACTGGTTGTGTGTGACAAGCTCTCCCCAATCCCTTCATGGGACGTAATGGGAAACCATTTTTTCATATGAAAGTGTTGCTGCACTAAACTATTAGTTTATGCGACTAAATTGATTTGTGTGGAATAAGCCATGGATTTATCAAATGCAACGCTGATTGTACTTAGTACTTTTTGTGCAACCAAGCACAAACACAGAGACGCAAAATTGGCAATAACAAAGGGTAAACAAAATTTAAACTTTTCATCAAAAGGGAAATGTAAGAAAAGATTAACGGGCGTTTTTTTTTTGGTGGCGAGAACTTTAAGTTGGCAACACCGTTTTCTGTGATTTGGGAGTTCTAGGTTGATTCTTGGGGATTGTTTGGTTTGGCAATTCACCATGAATTGACTTAGGCCGGAACAACGCCGAAAATTGCTCAAATTTATTTTGAAAAAACGTGGTCCAATTCGAGATACTCATAGAACATTACGTGCATTTAATGATGCTCATAATCGTCCTTAATACCTATATCAATAAGCATAATTGTCGTCGAATTCACAAGCCATTGTCGAAACACTATTACATCCCGAAAAAGTCACCGTTTGGTGGCGCTTTATGGGCGGGTGGAATAAATGGCCCATATGTCTTCATAAATTATGTTGGTTAGTACATTACAGTGCACGGTGAGGGGTGTATGGATATGATTACTATATTTTTTGTACCTCCGTGGTTGCGGACGCATAGTTTCAGCAGGGCGGCGCCACTTACCACACAGCACCCGATACAATTAGTTTATTTGGAGAAAAAAGGGAATCTTGATGTTTATACATTAGTCGTATAAATATAAATGCTTCATCTTCCGAATCAGTTTTAGAACGCATCAATTAAACATATGTATCACAACAATGAACAGTATTCATCACAACAATGAGACATATGAGCCACAGTGACGAAACATTTTTTGTTAATTAATCTGCGTATTATCTAATATTAGTTGATAGATTGCGATAAATCTATGGCATCCAATTTGAAACAAAATGTCATAGGTTTTAATAATGTTTGTATAGTTTTGTTAAAAACCAAATCAAAAATCGTTACCTCAAAACAATGAAAAATTTCAAAAAAAATCGCTTAATTAGCAACTGATGGTGACAAATTATTATTAAAAAGGTGATCCCTTTTCTTAGCCCCCAGATTTAAATTGATTTTTTATTGCTGTTTGTTTAAATTCTTTTATGAGTTGAGCGTTTTTGATTCCCGAAAAAAAGATGTCATTGTTTTTGGGATTCTTTCATTTGTCCGTCCTTACGTCTTTCCATCTATGTAAAACCTTTCGATCCTTTCGCAGCCAAACGTCCACTATTGCTTTTAGTTTTTTTAAAGATTCATATCGTTGGCCACCTTTATTGGGTTAATGACAAGATTTTTGTTTTGAATTAATGTTGTCCAAAAATGTGATTGAAGTTGCCGGCGATGTCCGCGGCAGTTGGGGGAAAAACTCGAGCAGGAGTTTTAAGATGATATCAAATCTCAAGTGGCGTTTATAATTGTGTGATGATATTGCCTTGATTTTGATCTCTTTCAGCCTTTCATTGTAGGCTGGTTTTAATCAGTCGCTTAGCTATTCGCGGTGGCGGTGTGAAGCGGTGAATGAAAAACTGTGTAACATTTTTTTCGTTGAAAATATTTGCATATTGTTTTTTTCTTTTGTTTGTTTTGTGGTTTTCATACCTGAAATATTTACTTTTGACATTTTGAAGGTAGAAAATCCTTTTTTTGTGAGGAAAAACGGGTTTAAGTCGGGAGTTTGTTTGATAAAAGATCAATTGAAATTAACCGCTTTTATGAGAATTTATTTGATGTCGAATGCCGCCGGCAGTTATCATTGTGACAATTTATAACAAAATTATGAACAAATTAGCAAGGTTTTCAATTCATTGGGTGACTTGTTGTTAACGGTTCAGGATCTACTTCTAATTTAGGTATGAATTTAAGGGGACACAATAGGGCAAAGACACAGATTTAGCTACGAAATTAAACTATTTTGTATTAAATTTTCCGTGCTCTGCTTTCTAGGACAAAAAAAAATTACAAAACATTCATAAAAAAATAAATATTTTCCCATTACACCCAATGAAGGGATAAGGGAGAGCTTCTCACAATCACTGAGCTGTGCGCTTTCCAGTTTTCACTAATTGCGAGCTACAGTTTCGAACGGTTTTTTGAGAATCTAATTCATGGCTTATTACTCGATAGTGTCGACGTCACTAAGCGAGGTGGCCGTCGTCGAAATAAGTGTAAGGTGGTCAGAGCAGGGATCGAAACCACGTTCTCACGCACAATAGCCGCGCACACTAATCGTTGCACCACCGAAGGCCATAACAAAATCATTCATAGTAAGGAAACTTATTAGGAGGGGTATTTGAAAGCTACGTGTTTTTTTTAACTTCCATCTTAATTAAATAAAAATCAACACTGCTCCTATCAACTGCGAACAGTTAAGAACCTACTGTAAAACGAACGTTAAAGGTCGCAGAAAAAAATTTTCACTTCGGAAATCATCAATAAAATCCATGGAATGATATTGAATGATCGAAGAATGAAATTGGGTGATGTGGCTGATGCTGTAGGCATCTCGACTGAGCGGGTACATCACATTTTTCATGAATATTTTGACATGAAGAAGCTTTCCGCGCGAAGGGTGCTGCGATTACTCTCCCTAGGCCATAAGCGCAACCGTTGGACCAGAGGAGTGTTTGGCGATGCTCAACCGCAATCCTACGGAGTTTCTGTGCAGATTCGTAACCGTGGACGAACCATGGATTCGTCACAACACACCAGACACCAAAGGGAAGTTAAAGCAGTGGACTTCTCCGGGTTAACGTGTAGCAAGCAAGGCCAAGATGGGTCCGTCGGCCAACAAAGTCATGCCGAGAGTTTTTTGGGTTACATGCGGCCTCATTCACAGCGATAACCTGAAAAGAATAAAACGATCACCGGCGAATATTACTCACAGCTGTTGGCTAGATTCGAAATTGATTTGAAGCAAAAAAGACCGCATTTGACGAAGAGACAAGTGGTCTTCCACCATGACAATGCATCGGCGCACATGTGTGTAGTCGCCATGGCAAAACTTCTAAAATTGGGGTACGAATTGTCAGCTCATCCACGATATTCTCTCGTGTTAGCCTTCAGTGACTATTTCCTATTTCCAAACCTGAAAAAATTGATCGTCGGTAAGACATTTGTGTCGAATGGTCAACGTTCTAGTAAATTGTATCGGTTAGAGGCAAATATTAATATGTTCACAAAAGTTATGAGGCATTACCATTGCTACAATTTTGCCAAATATTGTGACTGATAAATTTGGAGTCCCTTGAAGTTATGCTGGAGAAAGTGAAAAACTATAATTTTTTTCAAAACAAGTGCAGGCATTGGTAAAAATCGATTTGACGATCTATAGACATTTCGTGGGTACCGATAAACTCAGTAGACTTGCCTCTAACCGATACAATTTACTAGACCGTTGATACAAAAATTTCATGCCAAAAACTACAACAGTGTCATCACCCAAACAAACGACTATTTTGAGGACCTTAAGAAAACCTATTATAAAATAAAAAAAAGACTGGAAAAACGATGGACTAAATGTAACGGGTTAAACGGAGACTGTAAGATTGTATTTTTTATTTTCATCTAAACTTATCTTTTGACGACTTTGTATGGGAAAGCAGTTAAAGTTGGTTTGCTCCCCATATAAAGTGGTCGAAACATTATTTTAGCAGATACAAAAAAAAAGAGGCCCAATGTTGAGAAATGGAACGTTATTTGCGGGAAAAATGTATTTTATTCAAAAAGTCACGTAGATGTCAAACTGCCCTCGTACCTACATTTATATATGCCAATTGTGACTGGAATATTGGATTTTTTTTTGTCGAATAGACGAAAAAAACTATACACTTTTCACTGTGTGAATTCGATGTGAAGTAGAGAATTTATATGAATAACAAAATACCGTCGGATATGTCGAATTGTTAGAAAAATATTACCCCAAGTAACAATTAGAATAAAAGTTTCTACAACTTTAAAGATGGTTAATGCGTGAGTCGGCCATCACCTTTCTGGGAAAATTAGAAGGAAATCGTTTACTTTGTATCTGTCAACTTCCAGTCACCTGCCAGTTAGCAGGAAAGTCGCCCCTGAACCCAAGTTAATAATTTTTTCAAAAATGAGGGATAGCCCACTGTGCCTTAATTAATTTTCTCCTCTACTACCGCAGCAAGAAACTGTAATGGTCTCCTTAAACTGCATTTCGTTCAGGACTGTAGAAAAACTTAGGCATACAACTTGGTACAGCTTTAGGCATTTAATTTACTTCATTAAAAATATTCGCCTTGCGAGTGAAATTGTTCCTGGACTCGTCGAAAATATTGTCATCAAATGTAAGCTAACATACAGAGACAAAGCTTTTCATTGCCTTGACTAACAAAATCTTCGCCACTATTACGTATGTATATGTTTCATTTTTGCAATAATTAGTCTTACTGTCGGAGTTCAGTACCGTGTGATAACCGAATTGAAAATGAAGTCGCTTCTACCGTCAGAATTCATGACAACTTCGGTTACAACAACCGAATTGCCTCTAGTTTGGGTCATTTCAACTGACTTAAGGCTAAATCCGCACGCAAATAAAAAACTCGATCCTTCCAAACGAAATCTCCCAATCTCAGATAACTGAAGTTCGTTTGGGGACTGTAGTTGGGCGAAACGAACTTCTGTTAAGCCATATATGTCATTTCGTTTGGGAGAACCGAAAAATGTTTGCAGCAAACGAGTTATGAAAAATAAAAGCTGAAAAAAAAGTTTGCGAGAAACGAAAAACGGCTCCGCCAACTATTGTTTCGGTTACAGCAATCGAGTTATAGTTGCTCCCAACCAAAAAAACGTTTGCGGGAACTGAAAAACGTTTGCAGTAAACGAGTTATGAAAAATTAGAGCTGAAAAAACGTTTGTAAGAAACGAAAACCGGTTCCAACAACTGTTGTTTTGGTTAGAGCAACCGAGTTGTAATTAAAACTTTTATTTATGGCTTCCATAAGCTCTTTTTTGTTTAAACTTCCAACTTTTATGATTTTGGTTTTACCCATAAAGTTTGTTTTAAAAAATTAGATGAGGTGTCAGGGGACACCCGGTTGGAACGAAGTTCCTTTCGCTATATATTATGTACTAGTTATTTCCAACACCCCTAAGGTTGAAAAATACTGTAATTTAAATGGATCTTTAAGAAAAGATACTCTTGTAAAATGATAAATAGTTTTTAAGAAATTTTGTATTTATTGAATGTTTTTTTTTTAAAAAAATTAAATTTTTAGGTCTCATTTTTAAGAATATGTATTATATTTCCCCGAGAAAAACATTTTCTTGATGAGAGGCATTTCTTTTATTAAAAGCTAATGTTTTATGTAAGAATAAGCCTAAGAGTATAATTTTTTTTACAAAGAAATACTTTTTTAATAACATGTACTTTTTAAAGAAGTTGTACTCTTTCTAGGATAAGGTTATTTTTTTTAAGAAAATTTACTTTCTTTCAGGAAGGCTACTTATAAGAAAAGAGCACTTTTAGGAAAAGGAATTTTTTTAATATAATTTTGAAGAAAAGCTTTTTTTACGAAAGAACTGGTACAATTTGAGGAGTAATTACTTCTCTCAAGAAATGTTAATTTGTTTTACAAAAAAAGGTAATCTTTAAAGAAAGGATAGTGTTTTAAGAAAAGTCACTTTGTTGTAAGATAATGTATTTTTTTAAGAAAAGGTACTTATTTAAAAAATTACTTTTTTTAAGAAAAGGTACTTTTTGTAAGAAAATTTACTTTTGTAAGCAAAGGTACTTCTTAAGATAAGGTATTTTGTTGAGTAAAAGTGTTTAGTTTAAGAATATGAATAGGTATTTTTTTGAGAACATTTACTTGTTTTAAGAAAACGCAATTATTTAAGAAAATTTTATTTGTTTAAAATTCTTTCACTTTGGCTTTTCCAATTTTACTTTTAATTCGGTTCAAACTACAATATGCAATAAACAGGCTCCACCTAGAAAATTTCCCATTAAACAACATGTTTATGTTAGTCTAGACACGAACCAAAAGTATGAGTGCAAGAGCAAGTGTGCTGCCAAATCTAATTCAGGGTTGTACTTCCTGGATTTGCCAGTCTTGCGCTTTGGCTTTTCTAAATTTACTTGTTATTGGATTCAAAACTGCAATATGTAATAAACAAGCGCCACCTAGAAAACTTCCCTTTAAACCAAACCAACCCAAAAGTACCCAATATAGTTGATAATAATGGGTTGTAATAAAGTAGTTAAACAAAAGTTGTTTAAAATTTTTTCATTTAGCCCCCATCCCGCAATGCGCGATAAGGAACTTCGTTCCAAAATGTTGGAACTTTTGTCTATTTTTCACTGTCTACTTACACGTCTTTCTCGCATTGCATTCGTCTTGCAAAAGCGCAGAAACTACAACTCGCCAATTGTCCATCCAAGATATATTGACAAGGTGGAAGCATTAGAGTGTGTGATCACTTTTATGTGGATGAGTGAGTGTGTATGGCAAACGAGTTGATAGGAGTGTGTAAACAGTCGACAGAATGGGAGAATGTGAGAAATTTTCGTTCGTCGTAATCTGTGCTCTCATTAGAAAAATGGCTAATTTCAGCTATCGCAAACGGTTTTTAACTTGCGGCAAATGTAATTTTGTACGCGTTTGATGCAAACGACAACTCGTTTACAGCAACATGATACACATTTGCGATATATGAGTTTATTTGGGAGAACTACATGAACGGTTGTGATTAATAAATTAATAGAAATCAATCAAAGTATTGTTGCGGCAACCGAGCAATAAACGTTTTCTTCTTTGCGCGCGGTTACCGACCGATAGCGACCGAATTTATACAAAATTCGACAGTTGCAACCAAACTGAAATTTAGTTGACAGCATGAATATAATGTCAGTTTCAGTTGTCAGAATAGAATCAATTATGAAGCGAGGTGGTTTCAACCGAATTTCAGTTGTGTGGACTAAATTCGGTTGTGACAACCTCAATTCGGCTGTGACAACCGCATTCGATAGCAAGACCCGAATTTAGTGTTGCTACAACCTCTTTCCAAACAATTAGTTCTCTGAGTGTACATTGCGAATTAATATATTTACGATTAATCGATTAGTGTATAATAAAAATTGAGTAATTGAGAATTTCACATTTTAAGCAACGCAGCAGGTGTGCGACAATCGTGTTGCATTGTAATAGCAACAAAAATTATACTTTGATTTGGGTGGGACACGATTTACGCACGTCAGCCGCATTGGCTTGGGGCAGACTTTAAGGAGTTTTCTTTACTACTTTACTAAAAATTTAAAATTTTGTGGGGGATATGTTTTGATTTTAAAAATTATTTAAATCATAAATAAAATTATTTAAATATTATGAATCAATATTGAAATTAATTAATTAATGATAGTCTTGATTAACAGAAATTTGTGTATTATAAAAATAAGTAAAAACTGAAACCTTTAAAAATTCTTTATATCAAATTGAAAAATTAATCTACGAGTATATGGGTGATTCCTTGGAAATAACGTTTTTTCGGATGGTGAAATTATTAGTTTTTAACATACCTCGGATGTGATTTTTTTTTACAGTTTTTGTTTATATATACTACTATAGTGTATACCAACATCTATTGTACTACAACAATTTAAAACATTTATCAATATATTTTATACTATAATTTTCAGAATTGCCACGATTCTGACATCCACGGTATTGACATTTCATATTTAAATTGACTTCATTCTATGCCAAATTGACGTGAGATAATTTCCTTTGAAAATCACATTTCGATGACTAAATATCGAACAAATTTCGTCACTAGGAGGGCGAGTATTATATTGCGCAATAAAAAAGCGGTACCATGGTATTGACTGCTAATTTTGTGACTTACCCTTCGTAAAGAAAACACTTCACTCCAATCGATTCAATGTGGATATATCTGTCAGCCATTGATGTAAACATAACATTTGATATACAATGGTCGAGTTCTCACAGCGAGGGCGCCTTTATACCCATCCAACATGGCGCCACAGCGGTAAAACGTAAATGTACGATATTAGGCAAAAATGCGTGGACAAAGTTTAGATCTTGTTAGTCGGGCCTAAATAGGAGATTTACGCTCGGTAAATACATGAAAATATCCTCTATCTAGGCAATTTCAATGACCATAAAAAAATATCAATCCATCCTGCGAAATGAGGGAGTGAATATAGTATAAACCTTGATTTTTATGAAATGGACACGCCACGGTTCTGATATTTTCATTAGTTTCTGTATGTTTCTATCGGATAAGCGCGACGCAGGTGAGAATATTGTTGTGGAAAATCTTGTGTACCATAAAAGTATTGAAATTACGCGATTATTTATTTGCCGTCCATGGAAAATTACATGGAAATAAACGTGATGGACAAAGAAAACGTTATTTCCAAGGACACACCCATATATGTATATAAATCACATGTGGTTTTTAACACTTATCTAATAGTCATCGTTACAATTTCATCATATGTAAAATATTTCATCAATTATATTCGAAACACAAACATCGGAAGTCTTAGGCATTTTTTTCAGAATTTCATTAAATTTAACCAACCCGCAATTATTATTCATCATCATTATAAGTTTGAGAAATTCAATAAAAACAAAAAAACGCTTGAAATTGTAGAGAAAATTCGTACATTCTTAAAAGTGAAACAAATGTTTCATGAGCATTTTCATTGTTATCTTATCCATTTATAATAAAAACGATGATGTATGAAATTAAAGCGTAAATTGCGTATAAATTCAAAGAATATTTGGGATGTTTTTTTTCTCGAGCATTACAGTAAAAGCCACATTGCCCTCGGAAATGAATGGGAAATTGATAGAGATTATGGATGTTTGTGAAATCTACGAATGGTTGTTCAAAAGTATATATTGTGAAATGAAGACAGATGAAACGGACAATGGTTAAATTATGAATTTAAAAAGATGCTAAATTATTTGTTGGTAGCATGCACACTTGCTACTTATTATGCCTGATTATAATGTATTGATTAATTTATATATTAAATTACAATAATATATAAATAACTCACTCGAAGTATCACCAAAATATATATCGAGAAACATTTCAATGTATCTCCGAAAAATGTAATGACCAATCAAATTGTAGGACGTCGTTGGTTCAATGGTCAGAGCAGTGGTCGATTGTTCTCATGTACAAGAGTCGCACTTACTTACCATTGCACCACCGACGCCGTGAATCGCGCGTGACACGGCAAAATCACGTCACGCGCACACCTCTAGTAGATATATCCTTTGTTACGTACATTTTGGCTTGTGTGTTGGCAACCAAAATTTGCAAGATCTCTAACATCGAACTGTCAAATTTTTCGCCTTTGGCTCTCATTTACTGGACTTTTGGAGTAAATGAAAACAATTCATTAAAAATTTGCACGAAATTTTCGAGTAACCGAACAGAGCTAATAACTATAGCAAATTCGAAACCCTTCTATTCGTTGTATTTGGTTGTTGTTAATAGCTTTGCTCGTCTACTATCCCAGTAAAAATTTGCAAGAATCTACTTTTGAGAGAGAAAGAACGATTTTACTCTCTCTATGAAAATTTGCACAAAAAGTACGCGTATGGCTTCCAGTAAAAATTGGTAGTTTTATCTTTTGTTATATACATTTTGGCTAGTAGTTTTATTACATATCTACTGCCACAGTTGTCCAATTATGACACCTGATGTTTAAAATTTGAAAAACAAATATTATAATAAAAAAATTAAGAATGTACTTTGCAATTGTTGCTGTCTCGGTGATAGCAAGACTTTCTTTTGGTTATTAAGGAATGTAAGTAAAAATACTGAAATTATGGGTTTTGCATTAACGCGTCTTATGTTGAAGAAAATTCACCCATTTATCAGGGTGAAGTACAGGTAGATGTCAACAGTTCTGAAGTTTTCCAAGATCGGTCTTTTGAGATGTGCTGTCATCGTGTTTATATAGAATAACGGTTGGGTTTAGGACCTAAGTCGACAGACAAACACATCAGAATTGGCGTGGTGACCCATGAAGTCTAGGACTTCAAAAATGGTCGGTAGTATCATGTAAAATTAATTTGTTTTTTCTAAAGATTACCCCATATAAAGTTCATTATTTCCCCGTTTGTAATTGTAATACAGGAAAATAAATCATCAATAAAACATAAAGCAATTCTTATTAAATGTGTTTTTAAGTAATAAAAATTAAATCCAAAATACAGGTGTATTGACGTATAAATCGATTGAAACAACCTCTAATTTGATTGAGATATCGTCTATCTAATTCGGCTGTGGTAACATCTAATTCGGGTGAGACAACCTCTAATTCGGCTGCAACTATCTATAATTCTCTAGAGACAACCTCGAATTCGGCTGTGACAACCTCTAGTTTGGTTGAGACAACCTCTAATTCGGCAGTGATGAAGTCTAGTGTAGTTGTGATAACTTCTTAATTCAGTTACGTCTAATTTCGGCTGCGACTATCTATAATTCTCTTGAGACAACCTCGAATTCGGCTGTGACAACCTCTAGTTCGGTTGAGACAACCTCCAATTCGGCTGTGATGAAGTTTAGTGTAGTTGTGATAACTTCTTAATTCAGTTACGTCTAATTCGGCTGTTTCCATCGTCTCTGTGGGTCTGTGTAGAGTGCAAAGTGTTTAGTAAAAAATGAAGCAAGTAGAGACAACTCTTAGGTAAAAGTCTCCCAGAGCGGGAGTTTCACCATATCCAAACAATAATTTTACTTGTTTGTTTGCACGGCCTTTTACACAATGAGCCGCCGGCTGTAAGCGGGTTAACTAGAGGAAAAACAAAATAAAACCTGATCAGTACGAGACACGAAACCACGTGGTAAATTGTCGTTATATTGAGTGTTTTTTTTTTTGCTTAGATAGAATTTACGAAAGGGTTAGCTGTCAAACGCTCAATTTTTGACAGTTTGAATCACAATACTCTGGCAAATCATCGTGAATAGATTCACGGTTGAACAACGCTACCAAATTATCCAAATTCACTATGAAAATTTGTCATCGATTCGCGCTGCTTATAGACTTCGTGATTTTTATGGCGCACATAATCGTCGATCTGAGCAAGTCATCCGTCGAACTGTGCATTGATTTCAAACCACATAATCTTTAAATGATGTAATAACACCAACACGGCCAATTAATGTGCGTACTGAAGAGAATATTACTGCTGTAAACCAAAGTGTAGAAGAAGACCAAAATTTATCGATTCGTCGTCGGTCGCAGGAATTGGGGCTCTGTCCTTCCATTATATGGATAATTGTGGGCAAACATCTTGGTCTACACCCGTATAAGATCCAGCTAGTGCAGGAATTAAAGCCACGAGACCATCAAAAGCGTCGTTCTTTCGCCGATTGTTTTATCGCAAAATTGTGTTCAGCGATGAGGCTCTTTTTTGGCTTCACGGGTTGGTTAATAAACAAAGTTACCGCATATGGACTGAGGCCAATCCACAACAGACTCTACAGACTCCATTAAAAAAAAAAAAAAAAAAATGGTTTCCCATTACATCCCATGAAGGAATCGGGGGGAGCTTCACACAACCAGTGAGCTGTGCGCTTTCTAGTTTTATACTCACTGATTGGGACCTACAGATTTATGCGAGGTGACCGCCGTCGAAAGAATTTTTAAGGTGGTCATAGCAAGGATCGAACCCAGGATCTCAAGTACAAGATGCGCGCACACTACCCATTGCACCACCGACGGCTACAGACTCCATTACATCTAGAAAAAACACCGTTTGGTGCGGTTTACACGCTGGTGGCTCCATCGGGTCATATTTCTTCAAAAATAATGCCGTTGCTCGCGATACGTTTAATGAGAATCGTTATAACACCATGATCAAAGTTTTTTTTGTTTGAAAATATGGACGACAATGATCCGAATGAGATGAAGTGTCAACAGGAGGGCGCTACGTTTATTGAAAACAAAATCTGTCGATAAGTTGATTTCGAGAAATGAACCTACCTAGTCAAGCGATTTGACACCAATCGATTATATCATGTGGGGCTACGTGAATTCACCGATTTATGATGATAAACCAGCAACAATTCACGCTTGGAGGCCACAATTGTTCTTGGCAATACTCGAAAAAGTGACAAAAATGCAACGTCCAGACTACGAACAGCCGCGGTGGCCATAAGCCCGAAATCAATTTTCAAATGTTAGTGCCCTTTATTGAATCTTTCTTCCGAATATTTCAAATAGTTTTTGATTAAAATTTAGTTTTATGTGTTATTTGTTACGATTTCAATTTCTATCGGCCTAACTAAACACCTTTTATTATCAGTTAATCACACACATATCAAGATATTTTTTATGTGTAAACTGTGTATTAGTGTATTCAAAACCGAAACCGATTAACCGAATTATACATCGGTTAACTGTACATCGGTTTTTTAAAAAGTGTTATTTTCGAAGAACCGGTTTCACCGGTTATTTCAAGTCAATTAACCGGTTCTTTCGGTTTTTAAACAACTGATATAAGGACGAGGAATTAGAAATAGAAATCGTTTTTCATAGCTCACAATGATTACTGACCCCATTAGACAGGCACAAAAGACTTTGCCAACGAATTATTTCGCCGTTAGTTTTATGAAATAAGTTGTCCAATATAAGTCATATCTGCCAACTCCGATTTAGATGTAAGTTCCGGAACTAATGACAACACAAGGTAGTAGTATCGTATGTTCGTAGTAATGCATAAAACAATAAACCGGATTCACTATCCATAAAGAAGTACGAAACGTCCAAAGGAATATTTACTCAACGATGATTTTGAATAACTAAAAAAAACCGTGTCCCATTACATCCCATGAGGGGTTTGGGGAAATCTTCTCACAACCAGTGAGTTGTGCGCATTCTAATATTTTACTCACTGATTGTGACCTACAATTTTCCACCGGTTCCGAACGATATTTTGAGAAGCTTTTTCATCACAAGCGAGGTGGCCGTCGTCGAAGGAAATCTAAGGTAGTCAGAACAGCGATCGAACCTACGTTCTCATGCACAAGAGCCGTGCACACTAGCCATTGCACCACCGACTGGGGAAGTCCAATATTAGAACAGATAGGTTGAAATAAATAAATAAATAAATAAAGGGTGGGCCATGAAACATTTGGAATTTGAACCCCCCATATCGAAGCAGATGACCAATTTGACATTTATGAATGCCAGATTATTAGATAAAGTTTAGAAATGGGCCGCTTTACGCTTGAAGAGAATTGGGAATATTAAAAACTTTCATCCAAATTTTTGAGCCTTCAACTCAAACTGTAAGAAATCTACGAAATAAATTCGATTGAAATAGATTTCATCAGCGCCGATTGTGGATCAATTTGTGAAGCGAGTTTGTCAATCCGGGTCCTTATTGAACAAAAGAACTCGTCTATGTGCTCGTCCAGTGGAAAATATTGCGCCGAAGCAGCTGAAAGTGTGCTGGAACAGCCGGCAACATCAACTCGCCACCTTTCGCAGTAAATTGAAATTGTATAAAGACCTCGGAACGGATACTTAAGTTCAAATAATCCAAGAACTGAATCCTCGTGGCCATCCGATGCGTTTCCACTTTTTTACGTGTCACTTTTCACTTTTCTTTGCCGAGAAAATGAGCTTCTCCTCGGGACTACGTTAACAAACAAAATTGTCGCATTTGGGGTTTGGGAAATCCACTCGTTGTCGAGGAAAGGCGATGCATCCACAACGAGTGACTGTTTGGTGCGGTTTATGGCATGGTAGCATCATAGGCCCATTTTTCTTCGAAAATTATCAAGGAGCCGCTGTTACCGTCAGTGGCGAGCGTTACCGTGCCATGATCAGCAGGTTTTTGTTCCACAAAGTTGAAGAGGATGACATGGACGAAATATGGTTTCAACAGGACGGCGCTACGTGTCACACAGCCAATGTTGCACCGCACTGTGTTCGAAGACCACATAATCAGCCGAAACTCGGAAGTCCATTGACCGCCTCGCAGCTGCGATTTGAGCCCTTTAGACTAATATCTCTGGTGCTCCGTGAAAGATAAACCAAACAATCGACAATACACTGAATTGGGTTGGTCGAATGGGGTACTTTGTCTATATTAGTATATTTTAATGCGAAATTAAATTATACATTTTACATGGCCCACACTTTAGTTTCCCATCACATACCATGAAGGCATAAGCTTGCAAACTCTGATTGGGACCTGCAGTTTTACACCGGTTCCGAGCGGTATTTTGACAAGCTGTTTCTTGACTATCTACTCGGTAGTCGATCTCAAAATACAAAAATGCTGAATTAAAAATAAACGATGTTTGCAAGAGGGATAGTTTACCATTTTGTCATAAAAACCGAAATCGGTTATTAAACGGTTTCTACACCTCGGTTTAACCGAAAACCGGTTTCGCCAAAATTGAAATATTCGATGAAACCAAAAGCCGAAATTTTTGAATACCCGGTTTTTTGAATTCACTATATGTATAATTACCTACTGTTTGCAGATACAAATGTATAGATTCGAAATATATGTAGTGTGTTAAAGGGCAATAACGTCATATTCAATTTAAAAAAAAATCCTGTACGAATCATTTGCGATTACTTCTGTTGCAGCAGGAATGGACCAATGTTAAAGCAAAATCTCAAGATTAATTATAGCTATATACATTTATTTGTTGCATTATATGAGTTCTCTTATAGTTAATTTATACGTTATAACTGTTTTTAAATATTATTTTCAAAACTTTATAAAAAAAATAATCACTTACTTCGCCGTCGCTCAGAAGAATTCCCATTTTTTGGTAGTATTTCTTTAGATCTTTTTAATATGTATGAATATTAATTAAGATATTAATAAACTTTAATTAGTAACTGATTCAGGTGATCGTTAAAATATAACTTGGTACTGCAATTAATATTTTTTTTGATTTGAAATGAAATATCGATTTTTTTAAACAGTTCTTTTTTAAAATAAATATCGGTACATATTTTGTACTTTTTTGTTGCTGTTTTGAATATTTTTATTTTTAGCGTAATTATTATTTTTGTTTTGTTTTGAATCACACCTAGACCACATATTGATTTCAATTATAATGAAAAATGTAACACGATAAAAGACGACCGACCATACATAAAGCGCAATTGATTTTTTTTCGGTTTCTGGGGTTCACACAAAAATTGCTTTTAAATTTGAAAAGACCGATTTTTTCAACCTTTTGTTTATATATTTTGTTTTTGTTTGCTCTCGTAATTTTCCGTGTACTGACTTCCTTGAGGTCGGCCAAGATACTAAACCAAACAAAAAAACTTGTCAAAGTAAACACACAAACTTTGCGACGCAACAATATTCCACCATCCGGACACTGGGTTTAGGTAAGAAAGCCGGTATTACAAGCAAAACCATCCAGCCATCATCCATGCACTCGCACTCACATGTATTTCAAGTGGTTGGTTGGCTGGTTGATGGGGATGGTGCGCAGGCGCTCGCTCTCTACCACAAAAGAGGCTCAGAAGTCAATGGTGTTGTTTATTTTGTTGTTTCTTAGTGGCAGCCTTGTTTTTATTGTGTTGTTATTGCTGTCTGTTGAAGTCAACATAAAAAGTCAATTTTCATCAATGAAATCAAAGTAAAGACCCTTATAAAAATACGCACACAAAAAAAAACGGCCTGGGTGTGCATTTGTGCTCTCTTACACTCACAAAAACAGGAGGGCGTTAAAAGGAGACAACAAATATTAGGACAGCTAATTTATTTTCAAAGCGTCCTAACAGGTAAGCCAAAGCAAAGCCATTATCTCCGCCAACAACAAAACGCCTCTTAAGTATTAGTAACGCCACTTCTGAGATCCTTGCAACAACACAAAAGGAAGTAAATGTTTCGTCTCCTTCCTTTCTTTTCCTGCACAACTCTTGAACCTTTGCCAACGATGACAAGAAATTAGGTAATATGATTTCCCTTTAAGGTCCTTTTTTCAATCTTTGCATAATTTCTAATTACATCCTCTCTTTCAAGCAATTGAAACAGGTTTCTCAGACAATCCTTGTCTCTTTGTTGCTGCATATTATCTTGACTTCAAGTGCTTGTTCTTGTTATTTTCGTCGTGAGCGTTGCTCTTAAGCCTCTTAATGCACTTTTAAGTCAGTTAGAGTACGACCATGTGGGTTGTGTTAGTCGAACTCATAATGAATATGCATAACAAAACAATTGACATTTTAGAAAACAGAATCAAGAAATAAGTAATGGTGCGTAAAGTAGGTTAATCCCTTTCCATGACACTGTGTTAGACAGTTCCGTTATTTATGGTTTTAGGAATTGAACTAGTACTGAGGGCGAGTTAAAACAGTAGTACAAATTTACAAATTGTCGTAAAAGGATTTATTATGAGTTAAGGATTTGCTGAATTTTGTGGCACTTAAAACATCAAAGAAACCCTTCAAAATTAGTCAGTCACGCAGCTCTTTAGATTTACTACTCATGTTTGTTGCCATATGATACAAGTGACCAAAGCCGTACAAATCTAACAGATGGATAAGTGCATTTATTGGTGTAAAACAACACACAACAATTTCATGGCTTAGTTCAAAACAAATCAGTTTTGTCGCATGAACTACTGCTTCGTTGTATCAACGCAATCACTTCATCAACTTTAAATGTTTTACAAACACAAAAATAATCAAATTAAACAATGAAACAAGTATTAAGTAGTCCAGGTTTGGGAGAAGTGACTGGCACAATACTCGCACGTAGTACAATGAGGACCGTTGTGTTGCCGCAAAACATCAAGTTCTGTAGCCTTTATTATATCTTTAAATTGAGTAACCGGACGATTGTGATGCCGCGGAACGTCAAGTTCTGTCGCCTTAGGTGTGGTTATATGATGACCCATCTCGGAGTTCCAAAATGAGACTGAAAAACAGAGTTATGTTAGTCCCTGAAGAACTAATGACGATGTAACCATTAAGGTTAACTCCCTTAATGCCACTTACATCCAAAAGGAAATAGTTCACTTAATCTCCCTAATCTATATTGAAGTCTTCTCAGACAGGTAAAGCAGAGAAGTAATCTCTCCATATTCCCAGCATACTCTGCATATCTGTGACAAGATTCGCGTCCAAATCGCTACAAAAGTGGGCTTAGCTTTGTACTCTTCGGTAGAATTTACGGAGCTCACACGGGTTTTCTACTTAAATAAACGGGATTCTCCTTATACCGCTCTGTCGCGGATCGCGTTGCAATTGATTGAAGCGTTGCCATACGAGCAGCGTTCTTTTCGTCACTTGCCACGCGACACTCTTCATCGTACTGGTTTGTCTTTAAGCAGTTTTTCATAACCAAGTACGGTCTCTACAGCAGTTTTCATAGAGTGGGAAATATACTTCCCCTGCGCTTCAGGATCATGAGGTGGTGTGAGTTTTGCGCCAGTATATGGCTGTCTCTGGTATTTGCAGCTTTCCGATGTCCAAATTTATATATGTCTCGTTTCGTACGACTTTCGCTCTGCTTATACTTGTGTGAACCTTTACTGCAACCAGGTATCGATATTGGTTCCTCGAACCACACGAACGTCCATTACACTAGTAGAGTGCCTTCCATCAACTACCAGGTGATCAATCTGGTTCTTCAACTGTTGATCAGGGGATATTCAAGTAGCCTTGTGGATGTCTTTATGTTGGAATCTCGTACTACTGACAACCATGTTCTTCGCAGTGGCAAAATCTAACAGACTCATACCATTGTAGGAAGTGATGACGTATAGACTGAATATACTGATGGTTGGTCCTAAGACATTTTCCCTGCAGGTTTTAACATTAAAATCACCTAGAACAATCTTATTATCATGGCCAGGTCAGCGGTCGTATGTTTCATCTAGGCGCTCATAGAACATGTAACGATCTTAATTTCATGTAATTTTGTATTCCTAATAATTATCGTATCTTAATTTTTCTTGACAAAAATGCATACGTTGGATGGTAGGTAAACTAAACTAATACACACTATTTCTATACTTTTTTTAATTTAGAACTCCGATATTTCAAATTTGACGTTAATCTATATTTGTTTAAAGTACTAATTCTCCTTATAAATTATTGCCATATTTCTCTATTTATAACAGTAACTCGATCATAAATAAATATAGAATCGTCCCTTAACTAATTCGGATACACCTCCATATAGTGGCGCTAACGATATCATCTCCATCACTTCTCACCTTTCTTTGTTTGAGGTCAGTTGTTGTCTGTGTCGTTATTGTTTAGTTTAACAATTTCCAAGAAAGCGCGTGCGCGCATGCGCCTTCTTCCCATTGTCTTCTTCATGATGGGCTTCTGTTTGTTGATCGTATTGTTATGATGCGGTAGATGAAGATGATGGTGCAGTCGTCAGCCTGTTACTGATATTATGGCCAAGTGTGGATGATCACATTATATGTGTGAATATTATGAAATTAAGAATCCATTAACGCAGCTGGATATACATTTATAAACGGATTTCACAGGTTAGAGATTTGGTTTCAAAATTAATGTATTGTGTGTGATTAATTACAAGACAATATAAATAATATATATTAAGGATTATTTCTTGTAATTGGATATTGATTTACTGAATTGTGTATGAAGTGTTTAATGTCATTTGTCCTTATTGTATGAGAATTGTGGTATATATAGTTCTAATTATCTTCCTATTAATTAAGTAATTATTTATGCAAGATACCAGTATCCTATGCTTAGTACATCTCTTTGTTGATATTTATAGCTCAAAAAAGGGGCGTGGCTGTTTTGTTGCAACCTTATGGTTTCACAAACCACAATTAGGTAAACTACAATTGCACTGAAAATTATTAAGATTCAAGAAAATCTTTTTTACTAGTAATATTTATTTCCTTATTGCCTTTTCTCTTTGTTTCAAGTTCTTTTTCGGTCCCTTAAGAATGATTTTTAATCATCTCATTAATCTTAACAGCAGACTCTTACTAATTGATTTGGCTCCAAATAAAAAACAAAAGAAATCAATATCTCAATATTGATTACAACTAATTCCCTACAAACACTGAACAAAAATGGTGATAGTTAAAGGGTTTTTGGAAAAGGTATAACCATAACGAACGACAGACACAGCTCTGTGCTTGAACGCCACTTCAAATACATCTAAGCGTAGAGTGTTTTTCAACGATGTCATCTATTTCAATGTCACACTCCTCATTTGAATGATGACAATTCTTGCGTATAACATTCGAGTTTTCTTGCACCAAAAATTCAAAATCAAAACTTCGCCAGAAAATTGGAAAATATGCCGGAATATCTGCTAAACTATGTAAGGATAATTAAGATTCAAAGCTAATTTAGAAATCCCATATATGCCAAATATAATCAAAGTTGTAGATAACAAATCGTTCCTCTCAAACGAAATCTCAGATAACTGAAGTACGTTTGGGGACTGTAGTTGGGAGGAACGAACTTCTGTTAATCCATACATATCAGAAGAAAATGTTTGCAGCAAACGAGTTATGAAAAATATAAGCTGAAAAAACGTTTTCGAGGAACGAAAAACGGTTCCACCAACCGTTGTTTCGATTACAACAACCGCGTTCTAGTTACTCCAAAATAGAAAACATTTGTGAGAAACGAAAAAGGTTAGCGAGAAATGAAACATGGTTCCACCAACTGTTCTTTCGGTTACAGCAACCGAGTTGTAATAGAAAATTTTATTTGTGGCTTCCATAAGCTCCTTTTTTTAAGTTTACAACTTTTATGATATTGGTTTTACCCATAAAGTTTGTTTTAAAAAAATTTGGAATTTTTGTCTTTTTAAAGTTTGTTCGCGTTTGAAGCAAATGAGAATTCGTTTGCAACAACATGATACACATTAGCGATATAGGAGTTTATTTAGGAGAACTACACGAACGGTTGCGATTAATAAATTAATACAAATCAATCAAAGTATTGTTGAGGCAACCCAGCAATAAATGTTTTTTTCTTTGCGTGTGCCAACTATAAATCCTACATGAGGATATCGGTAGACGTTGAAATGTGGGTAATCACAACAAAAATTAAATCGCATGAAAATCCGAACCCTATGCATTAGTTAGCCGTAAGTGTGTGATTGCGCTTCTCAAGCCTTTTTGTTTCCCGACATTTGTGTTTAATGCGATCAAAAAATGTGATCATTACAACATTAACCAACATTTGGTGGAAATATCTCCCGAAAAACAAATACTAATCAATACTATAGTTTGAAATCTTCATATACTACGTTCGGACTATTAGTGTTCCCTCCACTCCAGGAATATGGTGTTTAAGTGCCCAGCCTTTTTGTCATCATGATCATCATCACAATGTTGATGACGATCGTGATGATGATCTCTTACCAAAATCCACTTTGATCTTGATTTGTATAATACGAGTACGAGTGTAGAAAGATCTCAGCTGATACATTTGTCCCATACAAGCGTTAGCGGCAAACTTTAAACATTTTTATTGATTTCAATCCATTTGGTCGGAGATTCAGTTCTTGGTTGTTGTTATTGAATCTCGAGTTAAGTGGATTCCGGTGGGTTGTAGTGGTGAATGTTGTGAGTGGAGGCTGCAGCGTTTCATATACATAGTAAAGTGAGAGGAAAGGGTCGATTCAGATTTCGTTTTCTGTCTGTCTTGGTTTGGGTTCTCTTAATGCAAAGTGCGCCAGACTACTTTATTTGTATTTTATTTAAATTAATATTAATTTGTTGTAGAGCGAAGCGTTCATTTGTTTTGGTTGCTTGGTTGGTTATAAGTATATTTTTGAATATCCACTTGGGTTACCCATCTGTGGTTGGCGGCTCAGTGTAGGGATCTCCGGATCGTATGCACATTTTGAAACGTGTGTAGTTATTAATTGCCTGTTCATCTCGTGTTTTCGTTTCGCTTAGTTGTACACTTGTTGTTGTTGTCGTTGTAGTTGTTAGAGTCTTCGTGGCGATATGTAATAAAAACCCAAATTACACGACAAAACAATTAGATAAAACTCATATCTTACAAATTATTATATTTATTAATATGCGAATGCGGCAAAATTATCTTTGATATGCATTCTCCACGTGAAAGGGGTACATTTGTTTCCATAAGTGGTATGGAATAACATTTCAGTTTATAGGCAATTTTGTTAATATAGACAATGAAAACGTACGTAGAGATTTTGTTTCCAATGAATACCGAATATTTTTGTGTTTCCTCAATTACTTCTGTTTCATTGATTGAAATTCAATCTAGCCCAGCTAGTGTATGTAAGGAATTTATACAAAATCCATGCAGTTGCAGGCAGTAGGGTTTAGCGATACTTCATCTTCAATTTCTGTTGTCTCTCCATATGCCTGGCAATTTATATTATATACAGGGTGTTTCAAAAGTGACCACCCTATTGGAAGATCCTCTTATTTTTGCAAATGGCCGCCAATGTCAAATCTGTTTTGACATTTGTCGACTAAACAGATGTAGAATACAAGTAAACAAGCCATGGAGCGATACAGTCCCCAAGAACGCGGAATAATCGTGTCTATTTCTTGCGTAACAATTTGTCTGTGGTGTTGGCGCAGCGCGAATACCGTCGCCGATTCTGCAGCCGTCCGACACCGACTGTGTAAACACAGCACCGCTTGGCCACTAACCTTGAAGAGTATGGGACCACATGAGACGTTGCCAGGAGTGGCCGGCCCCGATGTGCCCGTTCTGCCGAGAATATCGTCGCTGTTGCCGAGGATGTCGAGCTGTCGCCGGATACATCGACCAGACGCCGTGCCTCGCAATTAGCCATCAGCCGGTCGTCCCTATGGCGAATTTTGCTCAAAGACCTGCGGATGTTCCCATACAAAGTTCAGTCCGTGCATCAGCTGCTGCATGATGATCGCCAAACGCGTGTAACCTACGCCTAAGCCATCCTCAATCTCGTGGACGAAGTGGACGATTTTTCCACTAAAATCATAATGAGCGATGATGCTCATTTCCACCTCAGCGGGTACGTGAACAAGCAAAACTATCGCTTCTGGGGCACCGAAAATGCACGAGTGATGCACGAGGAGCCATTACACCTGCTCAAAGTGACTGCATGGTCCGCTGTTCACGCTGGAGGAGTCATCGGGCCATTTTTTTTTGAGAACGCCGCTGGTCAAACGACAACAGGGGACGGTGCGCGCTATAGGGCCATGTTAACCGAGTTTTTTCTGGACTGGAGGACATGTGGTTCCAACAGGACGGAGCAACGGCACACACTGCGCGAGCCACAACCGATATTCTGAAGGCGGCGTTCCCGGGTCGCCTCATCTCTCGTTTTGGCGATTTCACTGGCCCGCAAGATCGCCCGATTTAACCGATCCAGACTTTTTTCGTGGGGTTTTTTGAAGTCCAGTGTTTACGTGAACAAGCCCGAGACCCTGGAAGCCCTCAAGTTCAACATTCGACACGAGTGCGAGAATCTGTCGTCCGAAGTTCTCGTCGAAGTGATGAAAAATGCCATAAAACGAGCCCGTATGGTAATCAATTGTGACGGCGCCCATTTAACCGATATCATCTTCTAAACTTAACCAATAAAATTCTAAAGGTTCAAGTAAACATAATCAAAAAACAGAACCGAAATTTTTCATTTAGAAAATAAAATGAGAGCCAAATAACATCGGATGACTGCTTTTAAAACACCTTGTATATTCCTAGTTGAGTCTTTCTCATTGTATGCAAAACTCTCGAAACGATTACTTTGTAGAATAATAGACAAAATAACCGAATTAGACGTAACCGAATTTTGAGGTTGAAAAAAATATATAAAAAATAATGGTTTCCCATTACATACAGTTTTACACCGGCTCCGAAAGGTATTTTTGAGAAGCTTTTTCATGGCTAAGTACTCAATAGTGTCGCCATCACTAAGCGAGGTAACTGTCGTCGAAAGAAACATAAGGTTGTCAAAGCAGGAATCGATACCTGTTCAGACTACCTTCTTCCGACGTCGGTGTCTCAAGTAACAATGTGACAACCGTCAGTGAAACTCAAGCCACTGTTAAGACACCTTTCCTTTTGTCCTTAAAAGGCACATGTACCAATAGTACAGGTCAGCGACAAACACAAACGAACAAAATATCCAGGCCTGACAGACTCTCGGTGGGATGAATCCTGGTAGGTATCTGATCCATAGTAGGCGGCTGCATTACGAGGTTTGCTATTTATATTTCTGGTCCAGCAATATAAAAACAATCATTTATTATTGGAAATGGTTTTGTTGTTTTTTTAAAAAGATCTCCGTGAAGATCCACTCCGATTTAGGCACCTCCAAAACATGGGGTTTGAACGCTTCAGCAGCTGCTTCGGGCGTCGAAAAATGTTGACCACACAGTAAAAAGAAATCATTGGGTGCCAAATCAGGGCTGTACGGCAGATGACCCATTAATTCGACATATTGAGTGCTCAAACAGCCCATTGTTTCAGCTGATGTGTGAGAGCTCGCATTGTCCTGATGCAAAATGATCGTCTTCTCTTGTTGCTTTCTTTATTTTTTCAAACACTGTGGGCAAACAGATGGTGGAACACCACTCAGAACTGACCGTTCTACGTTCCACTCAAGGCACTGTGGCCACATGACCGCTTATATCGCAAAAATCGCGATCATTTGCTTCGATGTGCTTCTACCACGAACAAATTTTATTGGATTTAGCTCATCCTGAAAGACCCATACGGTCGACTGCTGTTTTGTTTCGGGATCACATGCATAGATCCTTGATTCGTCACCTGCGACGATTCAATACACTGCATTTGAGTGACAGTGGTTGTATTTATTCAACATTTATTTGCTCCAACTGACACGAGCCTTTTTTTTGAGCATCAAATTATGTGGGATCCATCGAGAACAAATATTTTTCACGGCCAAATGAACATGCAATATCTTATTGATACTTGTCATACTAATGCCCAAGAATGCCTCAATATCACGGAATGTCACAGGTCGGTCTTGCTTTATCAGTTCACGCACAGCATGGTGGTTTCCGGTAAAACGACCGAAGTTGGACGACCTTCACGAAATTCATCCTGGATCGAACGGGGTCCGAGACTGAACTCTTGGTACCAGCAATTTACAGTGGTTTTAGATGGTGCTTCATCAGCAAAAGTCGAATCCAGCTAATTGAGACATTCTTGACTCGATACTTCACGCCGAAAATCTGCGCACGTAAATTTTCACGGATTAATTCAAGTTTTTGACCAAGATGAATGTTTCAACACACTGTAAATACAACAAATAGTGCTCGTAAGTTACAACGTTGTTTAAAATGCTTAAGCTAAAAAATGTCAAACTTTCTAATGGAAGTTCTAGTTTGCCTCTGGCAACACTAATATTGCCAGGACCAAAAATATAAATAGCAACATCGTATGAATCTTGGCGGCAGATAAAATGCAAAACCATGGAGGCCAACCTATATTGTTAATAATGGCAATGAAATTACAGAAACAAATCAATCAACCCCCCTATTGGTTGATGACTTCCGCAAGCGTTGTAAGCATCACGATTTACAGATTAGCACCTGGAATATAAGAAGCTTATGCAGACCTGATACAACTGTCTAACAGGCAGAGGTACTCGAAAATTAAGTCTATCCAGGAAATGTTATTGATAGGTCATGGCTTTACAATGAGAAACAACTGTAGCATCTGCTGGCACAGAAATAATTATTTGAAAACACGTTGTAGTTGTCATAAATTTGGCTGTTGGCGTCAAATTGCAGTTCCAATAACCGAATTGAGGTTGTCAGGACATAATTTACTCCATTTAACTGAAATTCGATTGAAGCAGCCTCGTTTCATAATTAACTCGGTTGGGACAACTGCATTTTCAATCAGGAAAAAAAAAATTGTGTTAGCGACAAGTGTGAATACACACAGCAGTGGCTTGACGAGTTAGACGATACTGAAGATGCTGCATCACAAACATCGAAACGATCGTCCAGCGAAACCCACTCGCGGCATTTACTTTTTTTTCACTAACCGGAGAAAACATGATCTCTTCGGTAATTGTAATTTTTGTTTAATTTACTAAATTTTCTATAATTCCGGTTCCAACATCTGAATTTTGTTTTATTTCGGTTGCAACAACAAAATTTGTAATCAATTCGGTTACCGCAATCAATTTTGGTATAAATTCGGTTACAACAACAGAATTTGACACCAATTCGTTGACAGCCACCAAAATAGGCTTCAATTCGGCTTTAAGTCGGTTGCATTGCAACGAATTTGGTACTAATTCGGTTGCAACAACTACATTTATGAACAATGAGGCCACTGCTAAGGAGTTTGTGAAGAATTCTGTTGGCATACCCGAATTCTTTTTCATTTCAGATACCACAACATAATTCTATATAAAGGGTAACCGAAAATTAAAACAAGAATAGAATTTCGCTCCATTTGTACGGTACAGTGTTGTTTTTTAAAAACCAAACTGCTCACAAGCTGATTACAACTCGTTGCGTTACAGATCATTGTTTTAAAAATATTAAAGGTTTGACGGCTACAGTTTGCAATTTTCATCTTCAGCAATTAGGCTCATTTTCATCTTGATGGCTTAGTTAATCGTGAAATCTAATCGTGGAGTCCAGAAAATCCTCATGTGTTTGTTGAGAAACAAATTCATCCGCACCGTATCACTTACTGTTTATTGTGGATTTTCAAAAAACTTGCAGGCCAGGCAACATCAAGTAATGATACTCATCTGCTTTCAACAATACGGTGACACATGTCAAACATCCCGAGAAACAATTCAATTATTACATGAGTCATTTCCTGTTGAATTAATTTCAATTCTTGGTGATCAGATTGTGCCACCAAGATCATAGGATACAGCTTCAATTAAAAATTCAATTCGGAAACCAAAAACCCCAAAAACAATTTTGATTCGGTTGTGAGAAACCCTAAATTCAGTTGTAAATTTTGTTGGGGTGACGCCTTATTCTAAACTCTAAATTCGGTTGCGGCTAACACGGTTATCTCAATCGAATTTTTCTGTTGTTGTACTCGTACTATAGTGGTAGAATTGACCCTCGGTAAATGCAGTATACAAGCCAGGTTTCCGATAGAAGGATCTGGTGGATGAATTCGTGTGAAAGCTTGGTGTTACCAGCTAGAGAGCAAGGACAAAAGATCGATCCGGTGAGAGAAATGTGTTGTCTTTGGTATGTAAGTCTTTATATCCAAACGAATTGAAAATTGCCAACCAAGTAAGTAAACAGTTATTCTACATATGGAATAAAGAGCCCTTTCTTAAATTTGATTACAAAATTTTGCTGCAAACATTAGTCAAACGGTGGTTTTTGCCACAACCGCAATCCAAATGAAATCATTGAGCAAAATTGGTTTGTCTTAAAGATACAAAATTTAAAATGATTTGGCAAATATTATTTTACATTCATTCCAAGTAACTGTTTGAAAGATGTTGTAAATTCAGCTGTTGCCACCGAATTGCAGTTGCCACAACTACAATTTGGTTGTAGCAACCTCTTATAGGTTGTGACAGCCTCTTAGGCGGTTGTAACAACCTCTAGTTTGGATGTGATGACATCTTATCTGGTTGAGACAACCTACAAATTTGGTTACCGCTAATTCGATTATTTTCCTGTTGGTGTAGGTGTAGATATATTTTCATTATTGTGTATCCAATCAATGAATGCGATTGTGATACAATTGTATTTGCTATTTCTTATGTAGAAACGTTCTTTACAAGCGTGTAGATATATTCCATTCATTGTTTTACACCAATTCGTACAGAAAATTAGTTGTCTTTTACTTAATACCGATGGGACTGACGCCGGTTGAAAGAAAAGGTAAAAGAATGGCACTTGATACATCGATGACCTTTCTCAAGGAAAAGCCGGGAACTTATATACTAAAATAAGAAAGAATGTGTTTAATAATACTACACATTACATAGCCTAGTCTATTTTTACTGATAATTTCCCAATAACATTTAAATAGAAACTCCCACACAACTTTATCAGTCTACTTAAAAATTCCACAGCAATAAGTAGTATGTGGGTTAGGTTTTTTCTTCTTCATAGCCTAAAGCAAAATGTTTTTTTTTAATTATCATTCGCAAATTCCCATTACGTTAAAAATTTATCACAGTGCGTCCATTGTGTTACCTGCTTACCTGAAGTTACTATTATCAGCGAAAAATTACCTTCATAACTAATGAGTACAAAGGATAAGTGGCGCAAGTAACATTTGAGAAAATATCAGAAAAACACACAAAATAAACCGACATTGCCTTAACATTAAACACTCTACATGTTCAGTGGTATTCAAATGTGCAGCTGATAATTTTGTTACGATACAGAATGACAAGATAGTCAAGTATTATCCATTTACATAATGCATTGTCGTATTGTCACACTCAATGAATGAGTCAATGAAGGCGCGAGTTTTTAAGTAGCAAAATACACAACAGAAATGTATCGACCTGATGTTGGGAAAAGAAGCGTTTCCCCCTAATATTACAAAATATCGGAGCGAGTTACTTGCCAGCGCTTGACGAAAACCTTATCGAGTACGCAGTCGTTCACATAATGATGGCGGAAATACTTATTTCAGTTGCAAGCGAAGTGTATAAATATGTTCAATGCCTTACATGTGTACATACATGTTTATTATGTATATGAATTGTTTATTTCACCGTAATGGATAAGAATGTAATTTTTAATTAATTTTCAAGTAGTTTAAAGAAAATGATAAATGTAAATAATGGAAATGATAATTTTTCCAATGGGCAATAAAAGCTGCGGAAATTTATGTGGGTTGGGGTTACAATAAAACAGAAGACTTAGGCAACGAACTCGATATCGGACTATCATATTAAGACATCAAGCAGTATAAGAACCAAATCTGTAATGATGAATTCGTTGGTTCTTAATTCAACAGTGCAACACTATGGTGATACGTGTGCAGCTGATTAACCTCGCCCTCCTGGGAATGCCTCGTATTTCAAGATTTCGAAAATATTTAACTGTGCGTTTTCTTCAATAAAATATATTTAACTGTGCGATTTTCAGATTTAAACCGGCTCCAAACTGCCTTACAGCCTTACATTTAGAGTATTTCCCTCACTAAAGAAGGGGTTGACGTTTCCTGTAAAATGTTAAAATTTCTGATAACAACTCCGCTGTGTTGAAGATCTCCACCTCCAACTCCGCCTGCGAGTCCTACTCCGCCTTCACCTCCAACTCCAACACCAACTCCAACTGCGCCTCCAACTCTTAAAAGGTGTGTACTGAAGAGCTGATGGCAGAATGTCAAAACATTTTTATACGAGGATAGTTATCGTCCCCTACCGGCCGTTGAAGTTTCGATTCCTACCTAGTGTATGTGGACAAATAAGAAAATATTATTCTTGGTGAATATCAGACTCAAACCACGTGTCATGAGGAACATAATTAGAGGAATATATTTTCATGCAGATACATTTTTTACGGCGGCATTTTGAAATTATTTTGAAGTTTTGAAGTCTCTGTCTTAATGTATTTCGTGAATTGGCTTTTAAATATGTATATGTATCTATTTTATATAAAGGGTCCGCCATATAACGTTTTTTTTTTCAACTAGTGCTTATTTCGTGAATGGTAACACTTAGCTCATGTCTGATTTGACAGATAATTAGTTTTATCCTACCGCTGAACGAATATGGTTGTGTATACGCTTGAACAACGCTGGGAAATATTGCGACATTACTTTGAAAATCATGGTAATGTTGTAGAATGTGTGCGAAAATTGCGTACGGATTTTGGAAGAAGAGAAGCACCGTCAGCTCCGTATGTTATGTCGTTTGGCCACCTCGGAGCTGCGATTTCACACCGTTGGACTATTATTTGTGGAGTGCCCTCAACGATTAGTGTTACGCCGACAAGCCAGAGACAATTGACGCTTTAAAGCGCAATATTCGTGATGCCATTGGTGAAATACAGCTGCACACAATCTATAATGTGCTTAAAAATTGGGCCGATCGTGCAGGCTACTGCATGGCCAGCCGAGGCAGCCATTTGAATGAAATTATTTTCCATTATTAACCGGAAGGATTGTACTTTCAAATAAAAAAAGATATTTGAAAAAATATTCAGTAGTTTTTTTTTATAGCATTTTCAAAAAAAAAGTTATTTGGCGGACCCGTTATTTGATAGCATTTTCATATAAAATACAAAAAAAAAGTTAATTAAAAAATTGGGAAGACATGGTATGCTAGATCAAGATTTGAAAATGCGTGAGAACATACTCCATCAAAATTTTGAAAATATATTATTCTAATTATGCTCATCGTGACACATCGTTTGAGCCCCATATTTAGGTAAAACATAATTAGTTTTTTTTTTTGCCAAAATACACCTGGCATCGAAACTTCACCGGCCGGTAGGGTCGTTCTCGTAATTAACTCTTCAGTGCGCATCTTTTGGCAGACCCCACATTTGGAATTCCAAAAATAAGCTTTTCTGTACAACCTGTTGTACATGCTAAGATATGTATATAGCAAGATAATTTCAGAAAAGTTCTAAGTTCTAATAATTAAACAACTATCCATTAGCACAATTTCCATTAGTACAAGCTTTTCCGAAATATTTCTAGAACTAGAACATTACATTTGAAAGCTTATATGCAAAGTTAGAGTGGCTCAGAATTACCATTTTGCTGTTTTTCCAAATCATATTCGGAACCCATTGACAGTATGTCAAATCTAATGTTACTTTACTAGTCTTTATTAGAATTAGTTTTTCTGAAACTTGACGACTCGCAAACTAAAGTCAACATAGAAAAACGTTTTCCTTTTTCCCAGAAGAATATGTAAACTTATAATTGTTCTGATGAGGCCCATTTTAATCTAAACGGCAATGTAAACAAGCAAATTTGCCGTCTATCAAATGAATCTAATGCTAAAATACTCCATGAGACGGAATTACACCCAGAGCGAGTCACCGTGTGTGTGCAGTTTCATCAAGGTGCATTGTGGGGCCTTACTTCTTTGAAGAAAACGGCGTAACAGTAACTCCCAATCTTAGAACAACAAGGTTCTAACTGGTAATTTTTGATAAATTCATCTGCGCATTTCATCGTACGAAAATAGACAAGTCCTTTCAATTATTGTTATCGCCATAATTATATATCTTATCGTTTACGAGATATCTACTGCAACAAACTTCTAACTACACATTTTCCTGTATTAATTTGGTTAATAAAGCGGATTTAAGCTGAATTTTCTCGAAAATTACCGGGTGCACTTAGAATCTTGTTGTTCTAAGGTTGCGAACTGTAAATGGGGAAGGGACCGTTAGTTAAAGATATTGAATGAGTTTGTTTTTACCCAGAACTGCGAAGTTTTATCCGATTCAATAGCATTTGGTTGCAGCAAGATGGAGTAACTGCACACAAAGCCAGACCGGACCAAACCAAGGTCAACTCACCTGGCTGCACCAGATTTTTTTATGGAGTTATGTCAAGCACGAGGTGTACAAAACGAAACCAATGAATTTGACTGAATTGTAGCAGTCCATTAAATCAATAATTGAGGCGATCCCGACTGCAACCATCCAGGCCGCAATGAATAATTTTCTGATCAGGTCTCGCATATGCGTGGATGAGCATGGAGGTCATTTAATGTCCATTATCTTCAAAAATAATTAGTTATAAAGGGTATCTCAGTAAGAATGCACTCTTTAATTTTCAAATAAAAACACGTATTTTTTGAGATAGTTGTGATTTTTTATTGGATTGTAAAGAAGACATGTTCCAATTAAGTATGGAATAAAAAAACCATCAAATAGGTCCCACGGCTATTATGACAGGGCATTACTCTTTTCAGGAAATTTTCCACGGGCTTTTCACAGACATGTGGTTTTCACAGAGAAAGAAATCGCACGGCATTAAATCACATTATCTTGGTGGTCAGCTGACATCAGAATTTCTTGAGATAATTTCCTCTGGAAATCGATGCTGCAATAAATCGATTAATTCATGGGCGGTGTGGAAGGTGGCGCTGTATAGCCGAAACCGCATGTCGTCCAGACCCATGCCGTCCAGTTGAGGGCACAAGAACTCCGTAATCATGTTCCTGTAACCAAATCCGTTCACAGTTACTGCAATTTATTTATTTATTTATTTATTTGAAATTCATTTGTAATACACAAGCCTCATGGCCAATATAACATATTACAATTCTTAAGTACCTGAATAAAATAAGTTCATTAACAATTAAATATATATAAAAATTCATTAAATGTCTATAGATAAAATAATACAACTTCACTAGTAGTTGTAACATGTTGGCTCCCCAGCCATAATAATGTAAAACGATAAAAAAAGATCGTGACAGTCCTGAAAACGAGCAACAACTCCAAACTAAACTGCATAAAAGACAGCAAATAAACACGTGAATAAGTATCCCAACATTCATTTCATAGACGTGAAAAATGTTCAAAAAGTTTTGATCGAAATACATTATTCGAATAGCAAAAAAATGCGCAACTCATTTGGTAGTTGATTCCAGGTTCGGGCAACACGAATAACAAAAGATTTCTCAAATAAGGAATTATATATTCTCGGTATTACGATCTGAGTCCGCCTAATTGAGTGAGAAAAAGAAAAATTATCACGCAAGGGCTCTGGTATACCACCCTTAATAACTTTATAAAATAATAATAAATTTCTGTACTCAACGAAATTTGAAAAAGAGCATCCTAAAAACCCATTTACAAACTCGGATATGTGATCCCTTCTGCGAACATTATAGACAAAACGTGTAATTACATTAACAGCTCGATTTAATCGCAATAAGTTTTCAGCTTTAGTACCCGATACCAATTCGATGCCATATAAAATCTGAGGCATGAGTAAAGCATGTGCAAGTCTACACCTAACCCAAACAGAGTAAACAGAGTAAATTTTAAAACAGAGTACAATTTACGATGAAGAGAGTTAATGTAAACGTCAAAGTTGTCAATATTGTCAATAATCAAACCAAAACATTTGTGATGATTCACGAATTCAATCCTACAACTATCCAAAAAAATATTTAAATTAGATGCCAATTGGTATACAGAACCAAACATCATAGCCTTGGTTTTAGACGGATTGATACGTAACGAGTTGCTATTTGTCCACGATACTAAATCGCTAAGGCAAACATTTATATTGCTCTCCAAGTGCAAAGAAGAACAAGAGCGCCCAAAACTAAATAAAAGGAACACATCATCCGCAAACAAAAACATTTTACACTCATCTATATTAATACATTCTGAAAAGCAGTGGGTCTAAAACTGATCCCTGAGGGACACCTGATATTCTTCGAATGGTTGACGCATTACGAGCACTTTCTCGCCCAAAAATCCTCGAAGTTTATCATATCGGTCATGTATTTCGAACTTTTTGGAATAAATTGTCACAATTTTTAATAATCGGAATAAACACAGCTGCCAAATTTCAGAGTTGCCACTTGCCCAAAAAAAGCCCAATCTTACTGAGAAAAAAAATGGTTTCCCATTACATCCCATGAAGGAATTGGGGAGAGCTTCTCACAACCAGTGAGCTACGCGCTTTCTAGTTTTATACTCACTGATTGGGACCTACAGTTTTACACCGATTCCGAACGGTATTTTTGGGAAGATTTGCCGCCGGTGGTGCAATGATTAGTGCGCGCGCCTCGTGTACACGAGATCCTGGGTTCGATCCCTGCTCGGACCACCTTCAATTTCTTTCGGCGTTGGTCACATCGCATAGTGACGGCGACACTATCGAGAATTCAGCCATTAAAAAATCTTCTCAATCTTCAATCAATCAATCCCTTTATAAAATATAATTGAATTTTCTATAAAATAAAAAAAATTTACGAAATACATTGATTAAAACAAAAGTTATTTGAATTTCTTATTGTACCAAATTTGTGCGCCACCCTCTATATAGATGTATGAAGTCAAGCCGTTCTTCTAAAGTGAAAAAATGTTCTTCGTAACATTGTTCGTCGGTGATGAAATGGGGTTGATCCCAGCTTTCACCTCGCTAAGTGACGGCGACACTATTGAGTACTTAGCCATGAAAAGCTTCTCAAAAATACAGTTCGTAACCGGTGTACAATTTTAAGTCCCAATCAGTCAGTGTTAAACTTCACGGAATGTTCTTTAATAATTGCATGGAAGATTTAAATTTTCGGTATTTTATGGGTGTCAGAAATATTTTTCGAGCAATTTTATACTTATACTAAGGAATTTCCATTACATTTAGAGATTTCGTTACATAAAGCATGATTAAGTTTTTAATAACATCTTACAGAGCAATCGCTGTTATGCATTCTATGACTTAGCCATCTGACAATGGAAAAAATTTTATAGATATCATGAACAAATTTCAAAAAGTGTAACAATTCAACAGTTTATATCTCAAACACTTCACATTTTCTGATTTAACATTTCCCCTATCTAAAACGTACAGTAAATTTATTCGTTGCAGCAACACAAATTTTGACATTTCAGCAAAGCAGCGACGAAAGGTCAAACAATCCTGTATGCCACTTTTGTTGCAACAACAACGAAATCGTTGGATGTACGAAACTTGTTATTCCAGCTATATAAAGACATTAAGCAACAAGTTCATCCCTGCAACGAAAAGTATTTCTTTGAGTGTATGAAACTGCACATAATATCGTGTACATTATCACGTTATTCGTAATAGACGTCACAGTCTTTAATTATCCATCCTATTGCAAATCCTGCTCATCGCTTTTCCCGAATCGCGTTAATGATCGTATTTTATTTTCCGCGAAGGGTCCGTGCACAAACTAACAATTTGTCAGTCATCATCTGCCCCCATTCATCGTAGTATTATAAATAATATTAGTATTCATTACAATTAATTATACACTCACACACACACACTCAATATAATCCTATAAATTTGGTTAAAACCCACAAAAGATCAACAATACAACAACAACAAGCAGAAAACAAATGTTTATACTTTATAAGCCGCACTGACGCCAATTCACTTAAAAGCTTTATTTCCACCACCTCAGCCTTATTATTGTACGATACAAGTAACCACAACACCACCACCAGGTGAGTGAATGGCTAAGAGAGGGTGTGTCTGTGTGTGTGTGTGTGTGTTACAGAGAGCACACTTGTGTATGTGTGAAGTGAACTAAGAAAAAGTGAAGACTATCAATATTAAGAGAAACAAGGCCTTCTTTTCTTTTTGACACCAGCACATTAACATCAACACTGACTTTTACCGGAGAACCAAACCCAACTCCTTATATCGAAGCGTTTTCTTTCTCCGCTAGGCATCCCATAAGGGCCAGCCGCGTAATGCCATCACAATGTTGGCACGGTAGGGTACGGGCACATGTGCATGGTTATGCGCCAGAGATCAGCCGACCGACCGGCTTATTGTGTGTGATGTATGTGCCGCGGTATAGTGGAATTTGTAAAACCGCGTGCCGGAAAGTTGTCACTAACAGTGTGGTGGTCATTTGAATGCAACCGACATTAAGACACTCTGAGACCAGAAAAACCAAAAACATATAAGCGGCCAAGATCAATCGGTATGGAAAATATAGTGGAAGTAATGTTGGCCAGCCAAGGGGTAGAAGGGGAAAACGTCTCTTTTACTGGGAGGGATACAGTTGTTGAACTAAAAGCTGAGCATGTGCGTTGGTAAGAGAAATCTATTGAGACCGGTTTGCAATTGAAGTTGGTTTGAATTGTATTTTAGTACTTTTATTAATATAATGAGGTGATAAATGTAAGGAAGGATTTGTTTTCCCATTTTCATCCTACGGGGTCCTTTTAAAATATTAGCAACTAAACAAAAGTGAATAGATGTCAATAGTTCTGGAATATAAGGTATGTCTGGTGGTGGTCAGAGCAGGGATCTAACCCACGTTCTCTCGCATAAAACCGTCCACACTAACCGTTGCACCACCGACGGCCGACATGATAACTCCTGTAAAACACAACGAATCTATATACAACTTGATATTAAACAATATTACGTCAAACGCCACACTGAGATTTAAAATGGGTGATTTTGTCACGTCAATTCTGATACCTCCATACAAAAATTGTGCGACTGTCCGGTTGATCGACACGATATCTGCAGGAAACCACAGACGATCTTACTGAAATTTGGGACTGAGCAATATTTTGTTAAAAGCTACTTCGTAATAAAAAATTGAGAACTTGTCACGTCCATTTATTATCAATACAACAGATGTGGATATTGGTGGTACAATGGTTAGTATGCGCGACTCTTGTATATGAGAACGTGGGTTCGACGCCCGCTCTGACCACCTTTCTTTTCTTTCGATGACGGTCACTTCACTTAGTGATAGCGACACTATCGACTACTTAGCCATGAAGATGCTACTCAAAATATCGTAGGTCCCAACCACTGATTGCATAATTATAAAGCGCACAGGTCAAAGGTTGTTAGAAGCTCCCCCAATCCCTTCATGGGATGTAATGGGTTACCATTTTTTATTCTACGATATTTAACACGCACGAAAATAAATTTTTCTACTGATCTTTGAATGACGAGTTTTTTAAGTCGGTCGTTAACTATGGGATTACTTAATCGTAATTGGAAGTTAACTAGAGGTTAACTTTTCATTTTGTTTTTCAGCTGCTAGTTAATGTAAACCGCCATATTGTCGCCGATTATGGCAACTCTTACATTCTTCTTCTGTTTTGGGCCAAATACCAAAACAACAAAGGAGAGCGCAAATGAAATTATGAAAAATATGAAATAAATGCATAAAATCACGGCTATTTTAACAGAACTTTATAAAAAGCGATGTCAGCGCATCAATTTGACTATCTAGGCTCAATGTATGCCAAGATTTTGGAAAAAAAAATATTTTGCTCTAACGTTTTGCTCACTGTGCTTAAACTGCTGGTTCAATTTAAAAATAATGTTCAGGAAATTTGTAGCGCACAAAGTTACCTTGAAACTAAGAAAATTTTGGGCTGGATCGAATATATTTATCTCAAAATAGTGAAACTACCATCGACGAAAAGTCAAATTAAGAAAAAATATTTAAAAAAAACGTATTTCACTGTTCAAATTGTACACGACAGTAGGCCTTAATACACACAAAAAAGATTTTTTTCTTTTTACTCTACAAACAATTACAATATATATCTTCTATTTACATGTATCTTAATTTTATCATTCTCTCGAATTAATACAGCAGTACTCAGACAAAAAAAAAATAATTTTTTGTCGTTTGAAACACTAAAAATATTTTGATACAACATACAAAAATACAACGCTAGGAAAAATATAAAAATTGGATACCTTCAGAATGGCCTACAGAAAAAATCGAACTTATAGTCCGTAAGTAAGATTTGTAAACATAGTTTGTGCATTAATTACTCCACATCTATGCCGCTGCCGGGAAGCCGGTGTTGGGCCTACTATAGAGAAGCAAATTCTTTGTTCAGAAACTGCGAAGATTCTCCTGGGAGAAAAAATCAAAAACAAAAACCGCAGAATGGTTGAAGAAAGCTAATGTTTTGTTCTTTTAATTTGCTATTATAAGTTTTGATATTTTCCATAATACATTGTAATTTTACTTGTAATAGTATTACTGAAAAAACTACAAAATCGAAAATTATAACAAAATATTATCTTCTTTTCATCATCTGGGAGTTTATCGATATCTTATTTCTATCTTCCATATGATAGTCCAGTGATATCTCTGAATTGTTTTCATAGTGATTATCTGGGAATATTCCAATGTTATCTTCTAGAAATATTGCTTCCGTATTGCTTTGACGTATTGTTTTCGGATAACAGTTTCTTCCCACGAGGGAAATTTCCGCAATATGAAAATGATTATAGACGCAATACAATTTATCTTCCAGGCGATATGATGGTAATATCGTCGCAACATTGCTTTGTTTGCTGGGTATCACACATAACGGGTCCGCCATCTAACGTTTTTTTTTCAACTAGTGCTTATTTCGTGAATGGTAACACTTAGCTCATGTCTGATTTGACAGATAATTAGTTTTATCCTTCCGCTGAACGAATATGGTTGTGTATACGCTTCAACAACGCTGGGAAATAAGGGGAAAAATGGGCCTGCGATCGACTTACAGAAGATGCCGATTTTGCCAAAAAAAAATCATATTTTCAGATGAATCTCATTTTGATCTTGGAGGGTATGTAAACAAGCAAAATTGTCGCATTTGGGGCACAGAAAACCCGCACGCGTACATTGAAAAGCCGACGCACCCAAAACGAGTCACTGTTTGGTGCGGATTTTGGTGCAGAGGCATAATTGGGTCATTTGTCTTCGAAAATGAGCAAGGAGTGGCCGTTACAGTCAATGGCGATCGTTATCGGGCCATGTTGAACGAATGTTTGTTCACAAAAATTAAGAGGAGGATAATGGCAACATTTGGTTTCAACAGGACGGCGCTACGTGCCACAAAGCCGAAGCTACACTCGATGTTTTGCGGCCTGTTTTTGAAGATCGCATTATCAGCCGCAGAGCTGATGTCGTTTGGCCACCTCGGAGCTACGATTTGACACCGTTGGACTATTATTTGTGGGGTGCCTTCAAAGATAAGTGTTACGCCGACAAGCCAGTGCTTAAAAATTGGACCGATCGTGTAGGCTACTGCATGGCCAGCCGAGGCAGCCATTTGAATGAAATTATTTTCCATTATTAACCGGAAGGATTGTACTTTCAAATAAAAAAGAAATTTGAGAAAATATTCAGTAGTTTTTTTTATAGCATTTTAATAAAAAAAGTTATTTGGCGGACCCTTTACATTTTTGTGATCTGTTAACATGGGTAGGGCAATCTATTAAAGTGAACATATGCAAACAACACACAGTTAGCATCACATACGTGGTTGTTGTACAACCATAGTCTCTGATTGAAAATAAATATGATGGTATTGATGTAGCGGCAGCGAACACACAAGCAGTTCGTCGTCGCCAAAGAGTATTGAATAGTGTAGAGAACTCTTGGAACGAATTGTATGACTCAAAGAACTGGCGACATCTGGCGAATGATTCAAAACGTATTACTCTCTTTTTGTCATAACTTGGTCCATTTATAATTTTGATGTGAAACATTGATGCCTTTTGAACATTTATACTTTTAGTATTGGTTTATTTAATAACATTATCGAAATGGTGCATTTATATTGAAATATTCTATAAAGAGGATAAGACTCGTTTATTCTCATTTACTCAGACTCTCTACATGAGAGCGGAGCGCAATAAGTTCTCGATACTATTCAATACTTTTTGTCGTCGCTCTGATTATGACAAAACAAAAACATTTAAATATTTCAGTGAGCTAAATACATATATATATTCCGTTGTATGCCAGCATTCAAACAAGCAGGACGTCGTCGCTCTGTTTATGACAAAACAAAAACAATTACTTCAGTCAGCTAAATTTTGCTTTCTTTATTTTAACAATATTAAATCTAATGTTAAAACAGATGTAAGAAAAAAGAAAGTGCAATAGCAAAAGACAAGAAAACAATTTTAAACTAAATTTTATGTATAATGGAAGTAAGTACATTTCGTATAACGGCTTTTGCAATTGACTGCATTCTGGGCATCATATAAACCTTGATCAACACATATTAAAGGAATGCATTAATATTAAAAGAGCTTGAAATTTTTCAAACACAATAAAGTATATTGATGTCTCCATTATAATATTATATTTTTGCAATATTTCAGTATTTATATAATAATATCAATTTACTTCAATGTGCATCAACATATTTGAAGCTTTGTCAATAAATTCTTTCTTTCCGTAACAAAAAGGTGTTAACACATCGCCCGTGGGTTCGAACACTCATTGCTTTTTTTGTAAAGAAGTGTTATTTATGTAGGAACAATAGTGGAGTTCGTTTTGATTTGAAGGATGGCCATAATTAACCCAGACAGGTTAGGGGCTCTACAAATCGAAGATTTCATATTTCTCCAACCAGACCGATCTATTGCTGTTTCTATCCAGTTGTTAACACTACCATTTCGTAGAGATTTGTAGATTATTTATGTCAGCACGATTTGATGACGCACCAGAATTTTACGAATGTTGGATAGGGTATCGTTCGATGGGTTATATTACTGGGTACATACATACCTCTGTGGAATTGCGGCGATGGAAGTCAAAACTTTATACTTCATCGCAGTACAAGTGGACTGAATAATTTCAATATGTTATTTGTCTGTGTTTTTCTGCCGCTGTGATTACAACAAAAAATTTAAATTCTTTTGCTCAAAATCTATGCTAGTAATAAAAATTGCTAAACAGTCTTCTACTATTTCTTTAAGTATGTGATAAATCTCTCGACGGATGCTCAATATCAATAATCCGATTACCCCAATTGGTTGCAACATTCACACTGATAACTAATCAATAGAAAATAGATTGAACGAATGTTCGTTGTTCTCTAAGGAAGTCTATTAAACTCAATGATTTATGGCATCATTGGATACACAGCGTTTCCGCATGTGGATCAAGTTATCATTGAGATAATGATTAATTGTTATCGAAATGCGATTTTAAGAGAAAAAACAAAATTTAAAAAAAAAATCGTGACTACAACACCCAAAAACTTAAATATAGTAAGAAAACAGGTATAACTTCAAGCCAACATTTAATGCCCACTGCCATTTCCTTTTTAGGTTACTGGTGAAAATCCAATCGGATGAAATGCGAGCGAAGAACAAAGGAAAACTCATAAAATAAACATTTTTGTGACCTCATTGACCTCATGCCGTGTGCTACGTGGTAATTGCATGTTAAAGTGTCAAAAAGTAGCACAGGCCCAACAACGTCACTCACTTGCTACGTTTGGGTAGAATGCGAGTCATTAAGCCCGCACTTTAAAGGCCAGCAAACCAAAAGGTTTTACCTTTCAAGTGTGGGGTGCCTTAGTTAGGTGCGTTTCAAAACTGTTTTCCCAAAATATCTTTCACGTGCTATGTATCGTATTAGAATTAAATAGAACCTTTTGTACATGTCGCTGTTGCTGTTGTTTGTCGCATGACGTTTTTCCACTAAAGCGTATTAAAGCGCTTAGAAAATTGGCGACACATGTCTGCTCACTCGCTGTGTGTTTGTTCTTTCCCCCAGGCAAATATTTTTCTGGAAATATTTTCTTGGTCTGGGTCGGACCAGACGCTCATGTTCGTCCGCGCGAACTCATAATTTCATATTTTATCGGACATTGTGAAAATATCAGAGGAACTGATGAAAGCGACGAGTGAGGGGATTAAACGATTTGTACTTTAAGTAAAATTTATAAATAAATTTTACGTTATTTTATTGTTGTCGAGATCGGTTGTAAATGTTCTTCTTTCAGATTATTGTTAGGGAAACAACACTGAAACAAAAGGAATTTTATCGTTTTCTGTAGTTTTTTTTTTACTTCTTGTCGCTGAATTCTGTTGTTGTTTTTAATGGAAAATAATCGCTGGCTAAAGGAAGTCTTTGGGTTTTTCAGATAACAAGCGGCCGGTTATATAGTGAATATATGAATTCTTTATAAATCTTTATCGGTACATGGAAAGAAAGTTAATCATTCGTACGATTGTGACAAGAAGGCGACCGAATACTTGAGTTAAGATTTGCATTTAATTTGAATTTTAAATATGGTGTTTTTTTTATTTATTTATATATATTTAACAACAAAAAACCAACAATCTTATATGATTGATGACGCTCATTAACGGCTGCTCAAAATTATGGCATCAATGTGAATTGCAATTATAGCTATAAAAGTCACAGGAGGAATTGTGGAAGTTGACTAAAGTCATTCTCTAGATTTTTACATATTTTTAATATTTACTGACTTGCACAATATCTTGACTTGTCTTTTAAAGGAATCATTCCTCGCGAAAAAAAAATCAACGGTTAACGGGTGTTTAAAATCGGCTTCATTAATTTTTGAAAAATGTTCTAATTTTGCGTTACGAGATGCCTTTCACGTGCAAGATATTTAAATAAATCGACTGTGGTTCACCAAATTTCTTTTATATAATTAGACTTTGGAACATATTGAAACCTTTTCGGAATTACCAAGGTTCTGACAAAGGATTCTGGTAGAGAGGGTAAAGAAAAATATACATGTGTCGGCGTTTTGAAAGTTTACGTCTGATTTTTTGTTAACGGGGTGAATTTTCCCTCTTTTGCATATTCTTATGATGAACCGGCATTGGAAATCATGTTGTCCTTAAATTTTACGTATAGGATGTGTTCAACAATTTTATGTAGAAATTTATTGTTGAAATCTGCGGCCTCAATTGTTCTTTTTGTGGAAAAGGGTAAAAAACACCCCTAAAACAGGGGGGTAACGGCTTGAAATGTACTACAGAAACATAACTCATAAAATTCTACTATAAGCTCTACCATAAGATCTTGTACTCTCCGCTGAAAGGTTGATCGCATCCCTTAATTGTGGGTCACAGTTGATAATGGTTGTTTGCTTGTCGGGTACAAATTGTTGCTCCAAGGGACGAATTAAAACACTAAAGCTCAAAACTCAACTTGAATGCCAAAACTAAGACAAAACTGAAAATTCATTTTAGGATCAATATCGTACTCATTCCGAGTTGGCGCTAAAATGTCCCACAAAACTGCATTTTAAAGAGTTGGTGTGTATTTATAAAATAAAATTCTCGTAATTTTCTAATTAGGGTGCCCATGATGACGTTGCAAAATATTTCCAGCACAGGAAAAGTTTCTCATAATTTTCTAATTAGGGTGTCCATGATGATGTTGCAAAATATTTCCAGCACAGGAAAAGTTTCCCAATGGGACAAGTTTCCCTTCCCCAACAACAAAATATACATGGGGAATAAATTTACCACAGTGAAATTTTTTCTGCATATTTCACCAGGAGTAAAATCGAATTTTTCACAGTGTAAATGGGGGAAAAGAGTTAGAGCTATGTATGTGTTGATATTTTGAACGCGAAACCAAATTATTTATGTTTATCTGACAGGTGGGCGCCACAAACATATTCATGGAAAACATTTTTATTTGTTTAAATTTAATTGAATTTGTTTAATTTAAAAAGAATTTGTTTAATTGAATATGGTTAATTAAAATAAAAAGAAAAAGAAGAAATAACAGGCGTTTATTTTCCTCCTTTTGTCGTGAAAACAGAGAAATAAAAACCAAGGTTCGGAAAAACTCGACTCTTGATCCGCATCTTCAATAACTCGCACGTTTTAAACTCGAAATCCGAGTTAAAATGATTCAAACTCGTAGAAACGATAGTTATCAAAGATTTTTACTTTTCGGATCGCTCGCTCGCGAGCTCTACCTACTTTCCCTTCACTGCACTCGATTGCGAGCGAGCCTACCCACAGAGCAATAGACAAGAGTCTCTATACCTATCTTTCCGTTCTCTCGATGACGACGAGGTAGTAGGCCATTTCATCGAATTCGAGTTGCTGTTGTATTTTACTCTTTGGTTGGACATAAAACGAACTGAAATAAAATGGAATGCGTATTTTCGTTTGATGCAACCAACATAAAACATAATTTAACAGTCATTAGTTTCAATCAAACACTACTTAAACTAAGTTTGGTGCATGGTTTGATTCTGGTTTCTTATCATTTTTCGCCCATCCTCTCTGTTCTCTATCATTTTCCTGCTACTTAGTCGATCAGCTGTGTCACGGATACCGCCTGGCCGAACATATTTTTCGAGCGAGCGGAAAACGAGCGAAATGGAGCGGATCTTCTGTTACAACAAAATTATGCCAAATTAGGGGGTATTCATGACACAGCTGATCGATTATACAGTAGGAAATTTATCGAAATCAGAGTAGATAGGCCAGAGAGCGATTAGCAACCAGAAGCAAACCATGCTACAATCTAAGTTTAAATGGTGTTTGTTTGCTACTAATGACATCTAAATTAAGTTTTATATAGGGATGAAAACAACAACAATCCTGCGATCCGCCCTGTTGCAGCTCGCTAGCGAGCAAGTCGTATAATACGACCTTTAATTTTAAAGCGCACAGCTCACTGGTTGTAAGAAGCTCTCCCCAATTCGTTCATGGTATGTAATGGGAAACCTTTTAGTTAATATATGTGATTCGATCTGAAATTATTTCTTTAAAAATGGTGTCCATTACATCCCATGAAGGAATTGGTGAGAGTTCCTCACAACCAGTGAGCTTGTCGCTTTCTAGTTTTATACTCACTGATTGGAACCTATAGCTTTTACACCGATTCCGAACGGTATTTTGAGAAACTTTTTCTTGGCTGAATACTAGATATTGTAGCCGTCAGTATGCTAGGTGACCGCCGCGAAAAAAATGTAAGGTGGTCAGAGCAGGGATCGAACCCAGGATCTCATGTACAAGAGGCGCGCACACTAATTTCTTAGAAGAATATTTTTCCATTTGAGCTTTGTAGATCATGGATTTTTTCTCTGCAATTAGAAAAAATGTAAATGCAATTAGAAAAACCAGGATTTGAACTCACGTTGGCGGACGATCTTTTCGAAGTTTGTAACTCTTCTCATCAGCGCCTTAGCCGTTTAGGCCAATGACCGTCTTGTTCACATAGTCACTAATTGCAGATGTCGTCGTCGGGGTTTACCTCCTCTTTCTCTCTCTCGTTTCAAGGGCTTTATTCCATTAACTACACGTTTTTCTTTCTTACTTACAAGCAATTGTGCTGAAGTTTTTAAAGTCTTATATTTGCCCTAAATATATAAGTAGAGTGACCTTGAAAATCCAAGTAATAGAAAAATTCTGAAAATTTTCTTCAATTTAAAATTCGAGCTTCAGGTCCTTTTCATATGATCATCTATTATATTCTAATTTCAATATTTCGATCTTCATCGAAGATCATCATCAGGAAAATAAAAACAGTAAATAACATAAAAAGCTTGAACTCCCGCCATCGACCAGTTGCCTTCATCTATAGTTGTTCGAAACATTGAAATACCAGAAAATTCTGAAAATATTCAATATAAAATGCAGTTTGCAACAAAAAATTTTCGTTTCTCGCAGTTTATATTTTTGCGTTTGGTATTAATAAAATGTTGCGTTTGCGGTAAACAAAAGAACTCTTAATGGAAATGATTTTCGTTTCTCATAAACGTTTTTATGAGTTTAGATTATCATATATCGATTTCTTTAAACGTTATTTGGTTTTCGTAAACTATTTCATTTATTTACCACAAGGGAAATAATATGTTTGAAACATGTTGCCGCAATGCCGTTTCCAGCATTAACATGCCCCAAATGAATTTTATTTGATCTAAGATTATGTGTGGTCGCAAACAAGATTTCCTTTTGCGTGTAAAAAATCTAATATATATATAAAATTCCCATGTATGAAGAAACTCTACTTACATCGGGAACGAATAACTATGAAATGTAATCAATCGACAATGACCATAGCTCAGCGGAAAATTAAATAGAGATCTGTGGAATAAATTAAGAATCTTTCCCAGTTCACCTATTTTACTCATAAAGATTTACGAGATACAATTAAAGCGTTTTAATGTAAAAATAAATTTACATCAAGCATTTCATTAAAGCCAACACTCCGCTCGCTCTTGAAGTAAAAAAGAAAAAACCTTCACATTTATTTGTGGCATAAAAGTGTCATAAATTAAAGGCGCTTAGAAGTCACGACTCCCAAAAAACATAAATTAACCAACAATATTGGGCGATTTTTGGGCATTTTTAAACATCCAACAACAACTTGTTTCGTTCCGTTTCCATGTCCATGGAACGAGCTACGCACTCAAAAATAGAACAATAAAATGTAAGATTTCCAAGTTCGGCAACACGCAGAGTTTTTGATACCCTCATTCCTGTTTTGATAAGAACCTGCTAAATTTCTACGGATTAAGGTGATCCTTTGCCATTTCACCCATAAACTATGCTGGTTACTCTATAGCTTTCTCGTTCTCTCTGGATCTCTGTGCATTTGCCTATTCCTTTCTTACAATTTACCATTAGTTGTTATGTTGGTTTATGACTTCCAACATACTTAAGGTAATTACTTTATTGCCTCTGGAGGATATTGACTTATTGGACATAGTCCATAAAGTTAAACAAGTCGAAGCAGAGAGAGAGAGTATCGAATACGCATTTCTAGACAGAGGTGTCATGCGGTGCTATTGTCGTGAAGGTCATTTGTGTTGGATGACCGTCTGGGCCAGACTATGGCATAACAATTGTGCCATTGTTGAATGAAGGCGCCACCACTTAATTGCCAAAATTTTTCAATAGAAACATTTTCTGTCAGCGTAGCAGGAGGGATTGCCGTACTCTCGTTAAGGTTTTTCTTGCAGCAGAGGAAATATTTTAGTTCTTCTTCCTTGCACATCCTAAAGGTCATTTGTTAGCTGCAGGTTGGTTTCCATTCGTCTTTTGCGTACGATTGCTCAAGAAACAAGTGAAAGTGCCAAGTGCGACTCTTAAGCCCTTAACAAAAAAGGGTTAAACTTTTTCGTTTGCTGTTGTCTGTACCTGTTATGGTTTGAAAACATTCCAAAGGTGATTGACGAAGGACTCACTTGCTACACGCAAGGACATTTTGACAAATTACATTTTAAAACTGGTGATGTGTCAGTATAAACAATGTAATTAATTTTTCTACACTTCTTTTTGAATATTTTAACTTGTATAATTTGCAACAGAAAAAGATCATTGTGCGGACTTGCAGCTGATGAAAATAGTGGTTGTTTTCAAAGCGAGTGATAAATGGAAGCAGACTTCACATAAGGACAGTATTTGAAAATTGGAAAGCGGGGACTAAATATGTGGAAAAAATACTGTGTTAGAAGATAATTTGTTATCCTCATCTACAGCGCCGGTGTTAACTTTATTCCGAATTATTTGGAGTGGTAATAGAAAAAGGTAAAATGGTTTCCTTACGACATTATATGTCGATCACTTTTTAACGAATATTTTTCTGCAAGTGTAATTTGGAGCGAAAATTTTAAATCTGAAATCATAATATCGTCATAACCATAAAAATTATAATTAAAAATTATTTTTCTACGAAAAAGTATTTTTGATTAATTCGTTACAATTTAGTTATTTATGTTTATATGACCATTTGATTTTTTATATTCCAAGTTTTGTACAATTATTTATTCTTTAAATTTTTGTTATAAGTATATGTCCTTTATTTGCTAAAATAAAAAAAAACATATAAAACAATATAACAATACAAAGTATAAATAAAAGTTTCACAATGAGCATAGGGTGTCAATGAATTCCCTTTAGCGATTTCTGTCTCTGGCAAGTGATTTAATTTAGTTGCATGATTGCCGAGATTGCTTATACTCCTTTTCCAGGTATCGCTTCCATGTATTTGGTGGTATTCCTGGCCTTCGATACTCCTGCGGGTTCCATTCAAGTGACGCAATAGAAATATCTGATTTTCGGTGCCTAAGTGTATGGCCGATCCAAGTCCATTTTCTTCGACGTATATCCAATTCAATAGTTCTTTTACATCTACGATTGACTAGTGTAAGTAAAGTACTCGTAAATCTATAGTAAACATTACTCTCGTTTCGTTATTCAACTATTTTTTTTAAACCAAAGACAACAAGCATTACTGTTAGTTTGCATATCACCTAGTATAGTCGTCCAAGGACATAGAAAATTCAAAAACGACAACAACAAGAACAACATGAAATTGCCGTTCTTATAATTTCAAATGAATTATAAAAATTAATTGCAATTCATTTGAAGGAATTCAAAATCAATTCATTTCAAATGAATTGCAATTCATTTTGCCAAATCAAGTTTGAATTGGAAATGAATTGCAATTTATTTTGCAAATTCATTTGAATTGGAATAGAATTGCAATTCAATTTTGCTAAATTCATTTGAATTGATTCACATTCCATTCAATTCTCTTTTTTTGTGAAAAGAATTAATTGAAAAAGATTTCTAATTCGTAATGAATTGAATCAGAAAATAAATACAGCTCTGATTGAAAGACATGCCTATCATCATATTAGTCATGTTTAGTTTACGGGCCATACATGAATAACATTTTTTCCAATTTTATTTTAACAGGTTGGGCACGCAAGGCATACGTTATTTAATATCTGGCCTTTTCTTGTAACATTTTCCGATCTCTTCTGTAACTATCTCGGTCTCCAGGGCATTCAGTTATTAAGTTGTTGTTACACTGTATTTAGAAATAAAAAGTGGTTTAGAAAAACGTTCTTCCATTCACCCTATAGTGATTAGAAAATAATTCAATTCTTGATGGAAGTCATGTTCGAACATAGAAAATTTCGGTTCTAATTCGCTTTCGAAATAAATTTGAGTCAAGAATGAGCTATTGTCTGTCTAACTGTCTAGCTTGCGGAAGGATAACTGGCGGATTAATACTTGGCCATTTCGGCCACTATTCAAATGAAACAATTTGGTAACAAAAAATATTTGTCTTTCAGTTTTTAAATTATAACTGAACATTTTAATGAAATAAAGTTCGCTGTTATCTTTAGAAATAAAATTTAGAAATAAATCCCTTAAAAACAAATCAACCGATCTCAATCCAATTTAATTAATATCGTTCATTCATTCTATTGTACCATCAATTTTCACAGGTGTTGCGGCAACATTTATAACAACAACCAACAACATTTAAAACTCATAAACTATGAATCTCCTGCTGTTGTAAATCCCATAACAAACCCATTAACATAGATGACAGCAAATCTTGTAATTCAGCAATAACTGAATATTAACATTTGTCTGTGGCTAAAATCCAAAACTTTACAGAAGTTACATCGTTTTCATTAAAATATCAATTTTGTTAATAAAATTATGCCCTGACATCCAAGATGTGATAGATAACAAATTTTACACTGACAAAAAACAGCGACGATTGACATTTGCTGACGATAAATTGTTACTACTAATGTTGTTTTGGGTTGGCTTGTTTCATCAGCCGGCAGGCATGATGTTTTCATTGCATGTCCGTAATCATAAATGTTGTCAATCTATGTTAATTTCTACAACATCGTCAGAGACATCAAATGACGCAAATACAATACTTTACATTTGATTTGTGAGAAATTTAAATTTCCCCCCCCCCGTGTCAGACAAATTGAAATGATGAACAAACAACGAACATACAAATCCCAATCATTATCTAGAGTCCAAATGTAATTTAAAAGATAACAAACGATGACAGATCGCAAAATGTTAGAGCTTATCTTATATCCGACAATTTTATGGTCTATTAAAAATTAAATTTTTATTAGATTTATAAAAATAATTTACACGTTTGTTTTGTAGGTTTTTTTTGTGATTTATTCATAAATTATGCATAAAAATACATTAAGAATTAGATGGGAAAATAAATACTGAACAAGTTGTTTATTTTTAAGAAAGAAACAAGTGATCTGACACATAGTTCGACCGAATATATTCCAATCATTTGTTTAAATAGTATATACATACACACAGGGAAAATATTTGTTGGAAATCAATTCAGGCATTGGAAATTCCATGCTAAAGTCTATATTTGTATTAGAATTTATAATTGTTATACATCAGTAGTATTTGCCGATGATATTGATAGATTAAAAATAGGTCTTACTAAATACAAGTTGCAACTACAGAAATTATGTTGTATTAACCAATTTGAGTATTTCAAAATCCTCATTCATATGAAATGGAAGATACAACTAATAAAAAGTATAATATTAGAATTCGTGTTCAAATATTAGTCACTGTAATAATAATTTAGTTTCTGTTACAAAACCACTTGTTACAAAGTTATGTATTCAATTTTTCACAAGAGGCTTTGTTGTTAAAGAGAAACTGCATATATTTGAATGTTTCACGAGGATTTTACAGAAAAACTATTATTTTAAACAGAAAGTGATAAACAAAGTCATTCAAGTCCATGTATTCGACAAGACAAATACACCCAATTGATATATCTCACCACAGTAGTTTCTGAATCTCATGTATTTTTTTATATTACTAGTATTACCATAAGTTGAGGTGAAGTGAGACTTTTAAACACAATCGTTGAATCTGACGAAACTATTGAAGCCTTCAGAAACACATGGAAATAAATTGTGGGCACTTGACTGGAGGAGCTATTATTGTGAATGACACAAATTAACTTAAACATACATATGATACCCAGTGTAACCCATTCCCACTTTTTATCGAAAATATGAAAAATTTAGAAAAAATGTCTATATCTCGAAAACGAAGCGTCTAATCGAAAAAAAATAATTTTTTTTACAGCTTTCTAAGGGTTTCTCTCAAAGTATACCAATTCGCATTAAATAATCTTCTTTCAAAAAATCGACAAAATAAGAAAATCTCTAAAATAACAAAATGGCTATAACCCAGAAATGGTGCGTCCAAGCGCAAAAATAATACGGCATCAATACGGCATCACGTTTACTTATCTATGCCAATATCTTGTAACCGAAGCGTCTAATCGACAAAAAAAACTATTTTTTACGAGTTTCTAAAGGTTTGGTTAAAGTGGTCCAATCGTATGGAAGAAATTTTCTTCAAAAAATCGTCAAAATATGAAAATCGCTGAAATAAAAAATGGCTATAACTGGGAAACAAATGGGCAAAAATTGAGTTTTACCACGTTATGATAAACTCTCGGAAAGCCGAAAAAATTAGGTATATATCGATTGATCGCTCCGTTTGCGAAATACATATATACATAATGGGGTTTAAGCGATTGTTTATTCGAAAAAATTTAGTTTTAGCGATTTGTTTAAAAGAAAAGTGATGCCGCATTAAAGACATCAATTGGTTACAGCCTCCTATGGAGGTAAGCAATTTATTATTTTTGCGATTGGACGCATCGTTTCCGGGTTATGACTTTTTTTTATTTTAGCGATTTTCTTCTTTTGGCGGTTTTTTGAAAAAAAAAACACTTTGTGAGAAACCCTTAGAGACCCGCAAAAATTTATTATCCGTTTTCGATATACATAAATTTTTTCTAATTTTTCCATATTTTCGATCAAAAATGGGGTTGGGTTACCCATTAGCCACGAAATACGAACCCTGATTATAAACAATAATAATTTTGTTTATATTTAAATATAAAATAAACAATTTTAATAAAAAAAATAGTTTTTTTACTTTTTTTCTATAAAATTCCATAACCAGCCATCAAGTTCAAGTAATTAGTGGAGCACCGACCAAATTAGTTTTTACATTTTTCGTTGATCCAACAAATAGAATATTCACCACTACAGGATAATTTGATTTCTAGAACTAAATCCCGATTGAAAGATCACATTTATTTCTTATTGCTGTGGTTTCAACTAAATATTTCAGTTCTTGCAGCCAAAACTGGATTACAAATCAATTAATATACACAACATTTGGTGATAAAAAATCAATAAATGGTTTCCCGTTACATCCCATGGGATCCGTTAGGGAGAGCTTCTCACAACCAGTGAGCTGTGCGCTTTCCAGTTTTCACTCACTGATTGGGACCTACAGTTTTACACCGATTCCGAACGGTATTTTGAAAAGCTTTTTCATGGCTATATACTCGATAGTGTCGCCGTCACTAAGCGAGGTGACCGCCGTCGAAAGAAGTTTAAGGTGGTCAGAGCAGGGATCGAACCCTCGTTCTCATGCACAAGAGCCGCGCACACTACCATTGCACCACCGACGGCCACAACATTTGGTGATACTGAACACAATTATTGGTAATCACAACTGAATAATGTGATAGTCCGAGGAATCGCCAAATTTTAGTTGGCTGTAAGTAGAGTTGTGACAACGAATCTATTCTCTGTGTGTTAAAAGATAATTTGAGCTAAAGCGTGTAGATTGTGACAAAATTGCTGTTGCAGTAGAAGTAGAGAAGGGTTTGCACAAAATATTAACTATATTGCTGTAGAACCAACTAAATGTTGGTATATAAATTTGTTTGAGTTAGAATGATAGGTCATGAATATTAAAATTGAGGTGTGTACACGCTGAAAAATCTGTATTTGTTTGTTGTTTGGATGCAAATATAAAGTGTGTTTGGAGCTTGTCACAAATACAATATAATTGTGTCCAAACACATTGTGTTTGCTATTCAATATTACATGTTTGAGACACAATGATTAATATGTTATAATATATGGGTTTTACGAACCACATATATTTATGTTCAGCTGTGTTTGTTGCACTGTCTATGCTCTCTCGAGAACAAGAGAATATTAGACGGACAATGAGATGCAAGGGAATAAAAGAGGAACGAGAGATTTGGATTTATATTGATAAAATTAATTAAAATACTTCTTATTCTTTAAACGAGCTTAAGATCTTTTATTTGTTGTTATCTCCAAAATTTCGTCTCCACATTGGACGACTTCTTCAGGGAACAAATATTATGTTTTATTAATTAATTCAATTTATTTGGAGGAAATTCGCATATGTTTCCACGTAAGCATATGTAGGTTTGGGGGAAACACGCGACTGCTTCCACGTAAGTAGATGGATGTTTGGGACGAAGAAGGCATATGTTTACACATAAAAGCATACATGTTTGTCAGTAAACATTATGCTGTTTGAATTTAAATACAAGTAGGTTTGGGACTTGCAAACCTATGAATGTTCCAAACATATACATGGTTCCTGGAGAATATGTTTGGGAAAATATGTTACAGAGGCCGGTATATTTCAGCGTGTATTGTGAATGTTGCCTTAGTCTATTTAAAATTAGGTGACACAGATATTTTAAATATGTAAAATAATATTACCCGGGTATCCCGAAGGAAATTTCCCAGGAAGGCGGGATCGAAAAATTACTGGAATTTCCTACGATTCCCGGGCGTGATATCCCGGAAACAATATTTCTAACATATATATGGTGGGTTGATCAGTTTATAAATTGTATTTAACATATTAAGGCCTATGAAGAATAATCACGCAATAATAAAAATAAACTCTTACGCTTCTATATGTTATAACACACCTAAGCTTTGATTAAATGTTTAGGTGAGTTATTTAAATTATAACTAAAATCATAAGATATTATTTATTTCTTCAGAGTGCAAATTTTGTTTATCAAAATACTACATTTTCTACTACGACAGATAGCACCTAAATACTTAAATCTAATTGTTATCATAATTTTTAGGAAATTACTTTACTATGTTCAACAAATTGCTTCAGTCAGCTCCACTCAGTAGCAAATGCATGAACACATCATCCCAAAGTGTCACAATTCTTAATTGTTACCTTAAAAATAGCATTTATAAGTTGTGCTCTTTAAGCAGCTCACACGTATCTAGCACTTCGTTGTGGCCTAGCCAGCCCCTAAACTCCAAAAATAGCATTTCAACCGACTGGCATACATACTGACTTCAATTTTGCGTGCCTTTATTTTGTATGCGTGTCAATTGTAATATATTCGTATACTCGTACAGCTTTAGTTTGTACTACGAGTAGTTATAATTTTTCCTGTATTAAATTCATTTTATTTTTACAATGTGATCTCATAAATAATGCAATGATATATGTTCTTTACTTAGTTTCATTATTCCAGTTCTGCGCAAGTGTTTGCCGCGTATAACACATTTTAATTGCTAATAAATCATAAAAGAAGCAAAAACTGGGGAAAATGTAAATAAAAAATACTCTCTTTAAAATATGAATAAATAAACTATTAAAACATTAAAATGTTTCACTTAACATTGCCTTTCCTAGTAGCCAACTTCGAATGTAGTATGTATGTACGTATGAATGTGAATGTGCAATAAGTTAGTGTTTTTTATTTAATTATTTAATCTGTAAAATGCTTAATTAAATTAAACGAACCATAGAGGTGGCTAAACTATTAACTTATTACAATTGAAATGGATTATTTTCAATAAACAAAAACAAAAGACTTAAGAAACAAACGTGATTAAGTGGCAACTGATGGATTAGCGTATAAATGAGATCGTAATTGCACTACTTTTTAATGTGACTTGATTGTAATTGGTATCGTATGTCAGGCAAGGTTGGGTGAAACCGGCAACACCCCCCCTTGGTAGACGACAAGGTCCATTGGTGTGCCAAGAGTTATTTATAAGGTAAGTGGTATTGGAGAGATGAAAAATATTATTATATTGTTACGACATATGCATTCCCCTTAACCCTGCTGTTATCCTAAACCCAAGTGTTTCAATTATTGGTTCGTTGAGTAGAGCAAAATGTAGAAAAGGGGAATCCGTCAACTAATTTTTACATTAACTGTGTTAAGTAAAGAATAATAATAATTAATAATATTTAGGTAGTATTGACTCAAGATAGATACAAAGAATAACATAAATTGTTATTTTGCATGAAATTTGCAGTATGGAGCAAATGGTACTTTAATCTAACAGTCGTAAGATATTTCTAACCTAGGAGCAGGGTTAAGTTACACTAACATTTGAACGCCAACATTTGAACTAATAATGGGTGTAAGAAACAAGTTTCGTGCGGTTAGAGCAACCGTCGACAAATTTGAAATGTACTTTTCATTATTGCATCATACGGGTACAAATATACTACATCCAGCACATAGAGAAGAAAAATGTAGGCTAGGATGAATCTACTCGGCGCCGTTCTCAATAGCTTGCCGTATCGTACGCATCAACGTGGGGTATTCTACCTAAAGATCTATCTTTAAAATCATACAAAATCCATTAATGTCGACCAACCATCTGGATCGTCACTGTTTCAGATTTTATCATCCATCCAATAAGCCTCCGTTTAGCCTTGATCCGAAAGCAAAATTGTAATATTAGGACTGCTGCAATTGAATCATAAACATAAATATATGTGGGTCGCAAACACATATATTCTAACATATTAATCATTGTATATCAAACATGTAATATTGAAAAGCAAACACAATATGTTTGGACACAGGTATATTATATTTGCGACAAGCTCCAAACACACTTCATATTTGCATCCAAATAACAAAAAAAGACAGATTTTTCAGCCTGTGGATCGGTGAATAGACCGTCTAGATCATGTGATTTCACACCTCTAGACTTTTTCCTCTGTCTACGTAGATAAAAAGGCTACGATTGGGGAAAAGGCCACGATTCTGCGCCACAAACCAAGACAGCTTGTATGAGAGACTGATATAGTTGGAAGGCTGTTTCTCGAGAGAGGGTTTAATCTCTGAAGGGTTTTATATCTGTTTGCAAGAAAAATTCTTGCTTAGCCCAAAATTACACCTGTTTGCCAAAATAATTCTCCGTTTGATTTCCAGGCTGACGTTCTTGCTTCACTTCACGGCACATCCGAGGTAAATAAATGCGTTAAATACCTAGAAATTATAACGGTTATCAAAGTTCACCATTTCATTGAATCGGGTGGATGTTCTGCTGGTCGAATCCACTAATTTTGTCTTCTTCTCATTTTGCTGATTTCTTCTTAATTCTCGAAAATACTGCAGTAACTTCTGGCAGATTTCGCCCAATGATGTCTAAATCATCGGCATACGCAAGCAGCAGGTGACTTTTGCTGCTGATTTTATTCGCGATGACTGAAGCTTTTCTCACGATGATCTCAATTTATATGTTGAAAAGATCGCATTATAGGGTGTCGCCCTACCTGAGGCCTCGCCTGGTATGCAATGGTTCGGTGAGATCAATACGGAAGATTTTGTGTCGGTCAGTGTCATTTTTCAAAGGCGTGTCAGCTTAGCAGGAGTACCAAGCTCCGACATAGCTTTGTACAGTTTTCTCGGTATCGGGATATCGAAGGCAGCCTTCTAATCTACAAAGAGGTGGTAGATGTCGTCTTGTTTTTGTGGGGTTTCTCCAGGATTTGTCGTAATGTGATTATCTGATCGATAGTTGGTTTTTCAGACCTAAAGCCACACTGATAAGGTCCGATCAGGTCTGCAACAAAGGGCTTTATTCTTTCACACATTACGCTCGAGAGGACCTTGTATGCAATGAAGAAATGGCTTATTCCGTTATAATTTGTACATTTACTCGGGTCAACTTTTACGAAAACTGGACACAACATGCTAAGGCTACAATCGTCGGGCATACATGCTCCTCGCAAGATTTTGCATATGAGCTGAAGCAAAAACCTTTCCAACTCTTAGCCGCCAGCCGTAAATCGCTCAGCCGGTAGTCCATCAGCGCCAGCAGCTTTGTTGTTCCTAATCCGGGAAATTGCAGTTCTAACATCGCTTTGGCTGTATGTGATCAACACCCTCAACTATATTGAAATCTCCTGGGACAAGTAAGGCAGAGAAGTGATCTCTCCATATTCTTAACATACTTTGGACATCTGTGACAAGATTCCCGTCCATATATCTACAAAATCCATTCCCGTTAATTTGGACTTGTACTTTTCGGTAGAATTTACGGGCCTCATTCCTCGTTCTGTAAGATTCAATTTTCATCCTGTATGTGATCCACACCATCATTTATATTGAAATCTCCTGGGAACAGTATTCCATATTCCCAACATACTCTGCAAATTTGTGACAAGATTCCTATCGTCATGTCTACAAAATCCATTCCCATTGAGTTGGATTTGTACTTTTCGGTAGAATTTACGGGCCACATTCCTCATTCAGTATGATTCAATTTTCTCACTCTCGTGCTTTCTCCACAACCGTGTTTTCTTCCTAAATAAACTGGTTTCATCTCTGTTCTTCTCGTTCTACCGCTCTGTATATGCTGTTTGCAAAATAATTTTTTATAGTTTCTCAATTTTCCTTAACATTTTCAAAATATATTTATATGTTTACAATTTTTTAAATGTATTCAAGCTCAAGATCTTTTTAATATAAAACTTATTTATAAGTAGATGGCAACCCTCTGTTTTGTTGTTTTGTAATGGCAAAACAAAAATAAATCATGCCTGTTTAAAACCAATGGTTCTTCGAAATGATGAAAAAGAGTTGTGCATGAAAGTGTTTCCAATGTTATTTGTTGGTATTCTTCGAACATATGTATAAGGGAATTATGAGTGAATATGAATATGATGAGAGTTTCTATACATATATTTTTGATGAATTCACCGAAAATCATACCAAAAACGTCTGCCGGAATAGATATACAGACAGCCCTGGTATCATTGGAACACTTTTTGTGCTCGACTTTTTTGAAAATAATATAATGCTAATAAAGATGCTTTATATTAAAGACGTCTTGAGCTTGAATAAATTTAAAATATAGTAAGTTTAAAACACAGACCGACTAAAAGCCCCCGCAAGGGAAAAGATGTACATTTATATGTTTAAAATAATAAAACGTGCAATAAATATGCAATTATTAAGTACACGCTGGAAAATAACGGGCCAATCAACATATTGCAGGAGCAATGTACATGTTTGCAAGCATTGCTTTGGTGAATTGAAGATCTGCTATTTTTTGTTTCTTTATTGTGACAGACACCAGTGTTTTCAGAAGTTTTCAACAAACACAGCAACATTTGGACCACAAATGCACATATAATAACCCATTAATCCTTGTGTTCCAAACATGTTATATTGAATAGCAAACGCAATATGATTGGACACAAGTATAATATATTTGCCACCAATCAATAAAAAAATACAAATTTTTCAGCGTGTACGGATTACAGAGAAAAGATTAATTATAAAAATCTAAAATTATTCATCTGCATCCTGACCATTATAAATCTAGAGTTGATAGTTTGAAATTTATTTTTAATAATTTCACTGACCACTTTTATTTTTGGTCACACAGTATCTTACTGTGATCGAAACTGTATACAAGTGTATCAAATGCGTTTAGGTATTATAGTTGTAATAGGTAACTACATTATATTAAGTTTTATAGACTTCGGAAATCTTTAGGGGGTTGAACGAGAATTCTGAATAATAATTTCATTTATGGATAAATTTCACACATTGTGTTATCCTTTATAAATATAAAATCATCCCTTTATAAACTTGGCTAAAATTCGTTCGATTCGTTCTAGGAAATCTGATGTATGATTTCATACATTTAAATATTCGTAATATCTTTAATCGATATAAACGTTTTATCTAATTAGGTTTTTGTTTGTCATCTCCATAATCGTAGACATATTATTTATCGCACAATGCCATATAGTGCCGATATTACACGACGCTGGCCATAATTATTAAATCATAAATTCAAAACCAAGGGATTTGAAATGGTTATGCCTTGCACAACAACCCAGCAGCGAAACTGTCAATGCCTTACTCTGAGAAGGCCTTCTTCGACATTCTCCAAATTACGCTACACACCTTATAAAAAAGGCCTTCTTGAAGTCCTTACTTTTCCGTTCTCCTCAACATTCTGTCAACAGTCGTCCTGAAGCCATGAAATACTGCTTGATAGAAGGCAGTATAGAAGGTGTTTATGTTTGTTAGACATTGACTTTCCATTCGTGTTGAATGTCTCATGCAAGCGAATATTTCGAAAATATACAATTCCGATAGTTGGCAATGTAGAAAGTTTGTGTATGCAAGACATTGATATTCCGTGCTCAAAGAATCGTATGTGCAAGCGGAAATTTTTGATAAAAATATAATAAAACAAAAGTGTAATTAGTCCCGTTAGTTGGAATTTCAGAAACGTTTGTAACAACATCTTTTATCAATAAAGGGTTTAGTTGTGTTTTAGTCGCGAAAGAAAATATACATTAAATTGTCTACGAAAATATTGTATGAGTGTCAATAGCAAAATGACAAGTCGAAGTGCAATATAAAGACATTTAAAATTTGAAAAGAAAATATACTAAAGAAGTTAAGAGGCAGCAATGAAGATATTTCGAATAATATATTATAAGAAAATATAAATAATTTTGATGACTGTGAAGAACAATTAAATATTCTACAGTCCTTCTGGTAGGCCTTTTTTATGCACAACTACTGAAGACCTTCATTTTAAAGGCCTTATTGTAGGCCTTCTCATACGAAGGAAAAAGAAGGGAATAGGCAGTGTGTTACGAAGGTCTTCCGGATCCCAAAGAAGGCCTTCTGGAGGGCCTTCCAAGACATGAATTCCGCTGCTGGGAACAATAAAAAGTGCTTCTAGTTATTATGTTTTTTTTAAATTTACATGTGTATAAGTAAATACAATGACAGTTCAAGCATTCGAAAGCATATAAACTAAAGCAAATGATATAATTATGAATACTTCAAGGCAGTCGCATACAATCGTGCTACCTCTGTCGCCAACAAGAGATAGACAGAGAAATTGAAATGGTAATTGCTGCAATGAATAAAGTGAATAATTTACATGACTCAATCTGGACCAAACAGATACCATAATGCGGGTATTTTAATGGATCCTCTGGAATGTTTAGAAACAAAATGGTATAAAATTCAGTTAAAAAGAGTCAGGCAGAGGATCACAGTCATACAACACGATGTGAGTCACTGAGGTGAAAGGACGATATTTAAAACCTCATTGAAAGCTCATTCAACATTGTAGAAACAAATTTTTGGGTTTTTATATCATTATTATTCTTTTAAACATGAAATCATAAATATGTAATCATAAATGGTTACAATTTAGGTGGTAATTACTTACCTAGCTCATTTTCTCATTGCAACCCATGAGCTACAGTGCCGGATTTACCTATGATGGGGCCCCAAGCAACCTCAGGTTTTCGGGGCCCTCATTCTAAAAGCAAACCCCCCCTCAATATTTTAAAATAACAAATAACCATTTCATTTTGGAAAATCTGCGCAGGAATCTTTTTTTTTTACTTTTTGAGTGATTCTTATAGGAAAATAACGCTCTTTCAAATGCCGCAATCCGCAAGTTACTATGTCTTTTAGTTTTTTTACAAATCACCTGTAAAGTTGAACATCATTAATGAAATATATGACAAAATGAACGAAGCGCTGTTTTTAAACGCGTTTTTCTCAATAACTTCTTTTCGGCGCAGAGGTCCCTTTTCGTGGAGCAAGTCACATACATTATTCAGTTTACTTTTAATTAACGAACTAACTTACAACTTTTTCCTACTTTTCGCAGTCGCAAAGTCATGAATGACATCATCAAAGTCAAGTTTTTGAAGCTTGTCTTTTTCGATTAACAGTAAGCCCAAGTCACTTATTTTTTCTTGGCCCATCGATGAGCGTAAATAATTTTAGACGCGTTTCAATGCGCTGAACAATCTCTCCCCTGTACTATTAGTTATCGGTAGTGTAAGGAATAGCCTGATGAGGCATTCAACATTTGGAAACGCTGAAAACAATTCATCCTTGAAAATGATTTGGTACAATTCAACGAATGTTTTACGAGGCTCGTTTCCGTATACTTGTTTCACATAGATGTAAAAATTTTGAATTTCAGTCACAATGTTCATGTTAACATCTGTTGGATAGTCTTTTATCAGTCTCTCTAAACTTTCTGTGATTTCCTCCTTCGATGCATTTAAATTGACAAGAAAAGAGAATTTAGCCGCGGTATCAGTGTATGCCGTAGCACGGTGTCGCAAGTTGGTTGTCAAAGAATCGATCATCGGAAGAAACGATTTTATCCGAAAGCTATCACGCGGAGACAGATTTTCAAGCGCATCTGGAGCAGGCCCGTCGTTACATTGTGGCTTTCTGCGTCTTGTTCTCGCTTTATAATCAGAACCAGGAACAAGCTCCTTCGCTTTGGCTTCTATATCCGAAAAGTCATCACGACAATTTTCGACGAACGTAATTAACGCAGTGTACAAGTTCGCACTTGTTTCGAGATAAATCGACGGATTTTGTAAAGTAGCTGATACTTTTTCAAATTCGTGAAGGACTATTCTGCAAAAAAATTCTCATGAAAACGAATTCAAGATTCTCCATACTCTTTACTAAACTTGATGCTTGGTTTCGAGTATCACCGTCGAGATCACGATCATCTGCGATCTTTTGTAAAGTTTCAGCTATTTTAACAGCCGTTTCGTGCGCATTCCAGCGAGTTGTTGACAATTGCTTAACGGTTGGAGCGTTTGGACTTAAACATGCATCAAAACGAGCCCTACGTTTCGTTGAACCTGCGAAGAAGACATAAATAGCTTGAATTATACCAAAAAAATTCACTGCTTCTAAGCACGACGCCACAGAAGATTGTCCAACTAAATTCAATGAGTGAGCAGAACACGGTATATAATACGCAAAAGGATTTTCCTCTAAAATTGCCTGCTGCATTCCGTTATATATACCAGACATATTGGACGCATTATCGTACGACTGTCCTCTACACAAATCGAAATTAAGCTCGCCGTTAACTAAATACTCTAAAGTAGTTTTTGCTAAGTACCTTTTAGAATGTGTTTTCAAAATTTTTCAATTTTTGGGGCCCCTGTCCAAGCGGGGAAATTGCTTCCTTTGCTTCCTGGTAAATCCGCGACTGGGGAGATATCTTCTTCCAATCAGTGAACTTTGCGTTTTCTATTTTTAGACTAAATACAGAATCCGAACGGGTTTTGCAAATATTTTTCGTGGCCAATTACTCGATACTGTCAACATAATTAACCGAGGGTATTGCAACCACGTTATCATGTACAAGAGTAGCACATTTGTTTGAAAGGAGGTTTAAGTGACCGTAAATTCCGCTGTTACCTCTGAAATGCCGTTGCCACCGCCGAATTGAGGTAGCCACAGCAACAACTGTCACAACACAACTGCATCTGCCTAACGATTTGGAACAAAATGTCTAAGTGGGAGAAAAATGGTTACCGTGCGCACTCTGGAACATTAGATCTAGGAGTCGATCCCTACACTTGTGGGAATCATATGGAAGAAAAAATTACAAACAATCAGAAAAACAACAACAGTAATAGAGGGAGAGCTGACCACTATGTCCAGAGTTGGCGGATGTTGTCGGCGACAATGAACGAGGAAGTACCAAAATGTGAACGTTCCAATGCTTGGAGGGTTTTTGAAACCCTTAGCAGATCCAGCAGAGGACGACACCAATCTGGCTCAGCCTATATACACTGCTGGTAATAACAAAGGTGTGGTGACGAAGAAGATGAGATGCCACATAGAAATGTTGATCTTTCTCACAGCTGTATTCTTCCTTTAACTTCATCAGCAAGTTTTATTTACCTCGCTTATCTCAAATATTCGACCAGTGTATATAGAGACCTAAACGATATTAAGCGATTTTATGCGACTCAAAAAAACTGGTCGAGAAAGTACTATCATTTTTTTATGTTATTCCCGCTAAACTAAATATTCGACCTCTTCGTTTGAGAAGTTAAGCGATTTTAACTGAAGCAGCCTAAAGTCGCTTACACACCAAATGACAGAAAGCCAGTCATTTTCTGGGGCAACATTCTCCCGCGTGACTCGCGGAAACGGTAGAAATTGGAAAGAACAAAAAACCTTGAATTAGGGTTGCACTTTTTTTCACAAACCAACACAAAAAAGCACTTTTAGGGAAAATGGCAGAACAAATTTTGAATTTTTTGTCAAAAACGAAATCGCCATTAGTTCGAAATCGCCAAAACTGAATTTTGTGTGCCACATCATGCAAATTTTCTGCGTAAAAAAACATTATCGAAAAATGTGGGTCACTACACCGAAACTGTGGGTCTCTACACCATCAATCTCAATAGTTTAAAATTGGTTCACTGAATTCTATTGTGGTCGTACCAACGCTGAACGTTCAGGTCAGCCGAAAGAGGTTGTCACTCCAGAAATCCATGGAATGATATAGAACGATCGGAAAATGGATGTGCTTATGGTGGTTAAGGCTGCAGGCATCTTGACTGAGTGAGTTCATCATTCTTTTCATGAATATTTGGACATGAAAAAGTTGACCGCTCGATGGGTGCAGCGTTTACTCACAGTCAACAATAAGCGCAACCGTGTGACCACTTTGGTGTTGTTTCTGGCGATGTTCAACCGCAATCCGATGGAGATTTTGCGTCCTTTCGTAACCGTGGACGAAATATGAACCCTTCACAAAACACCAGAGACAAAGGAAAATTTCAAAGCAATGGACTTCTTAGGGTGAATGTGTACTAAAGAAGGCCAAGGTGGATCTGTCGGCCAACAAGGTCATGGCGACAGTATTTTGGGATGTATGTGGTGCATCTTTAAAACAAAATCGAACGCATTAAATGATGATGAAAAATGATCTTTCATTTTGACAAAGCACCGGCGCACAGGTGTGTAGTCGCCATAGTAAAAGTCCTCATCCACCATATTCTTTGGATTTAGCTTTCAGTGCCTACTGTCTAATTCCAAACCTAAAAAGGTTGGTCGGTAAGAGATTGGGGTCGAATGAATAGGTCATCATTGAAACAAATGGATATTTTGAGGATCTCGAGAAAACCTATTACTTGGAATTATGGAAACAGCTAAATGGAAACAATGTTGAGAATCAGAAAGTTTTTTGCACCGAAAAAAATATATTTTATCTAAAAATTCACCCAGGATTATTTTGCAACTATGTCTATAACATTTTCCGCGTGCACGAGGGTTGCTGTTTATATTAAAGGCCTACGAATGAAAAATACGAATTTTGATGATCGAAATTGGTTTTATGGTATTTCAAAATATTCTCCATGAAGATCAATACACTTTGGCATACGTGGGAACCAATTATTGAAGCACTTTTGCCATTCCGAATGAGTTAGCGTCAAAATGTGAGTTTTGAAAATATCAACAGCTTCTTCAGGCGCCAAAACAGAAACGTAGATCACGAAACTGTGCGTGAAAAAAATAAATCAGTAGGTGGCAAAATTGAGCTTTAGGTCAGATGACCCGTCAAATCAATGTTTTTACTGGTCAAATACACGATTGTTTGTGTCGATGTGTTAGAGCTGGCATTGTTGTGATGGAGAACCTTCCTATGGTGCTACAACGCAACTGTTGCCACATGACCAGTTATGCCGAAGAAGCACCCACCCCAAGTGCTTCGTGCGCGAACATATTTTGTAGGATTTGGCTCGTCTTGGAAGACCCATACAGTCGCTTGCAGTTTAATGTCAGGTTCGTATACATAGGTCCACGATTCGTCGTTTTTCGTGACCTTAGAAACGTTTTTTGAAGAGCCCCTGTTTCAGTTTTTCAACATGCAGTATTGAGTGTACGGGAGTGGAAGGAATACCCAAGGTTGGCTCTATTTTCACCTCCAATTAAAGTTTTTCACAGTGGAATTATCTCCTGGCCGACGGTTGTGCAATAGTTAGTGTGCGCGATTCTTGTACATGAGATCGTGGGTTCGATCCCTGTTCAGACCACCTTACATTTCTTTCGATGACGGTCACCTCGTTTATTGATGGCGACACTATCGAATGCTTAGCAATGAAAAAGCTTCTCAAAAATACCGTTCGGAACCGGTGTAAGACCCTAGGTCCCAATCAATGAGTGTAAACCTGAAAGCGCACAGCTCACTGATTGTGAGAAGCTCTCCGCCATCCCTTCATGGGATGTAATAGGAAAACATTCATTTATTTAATCCATGTTCACGAGTTAATTCCATTTTTTTACTGGGATGCATTTTTTAGTGTTATATTTAAACTAGAAGTAATGCTCGCACGTCAACACGTTCCGAGTACCGTTGAGCTAAAACCTGTTATCATTTTCAATGGTGTTGCCAGATTGCACCTGGCCACAATAAAAATTGTCTAGGCCATAAATGTAAATAATAACCCTCGTACACCCAGAGAACTAATTGATTGAAAACCGGTTGTTGCAACTGTAAATTCGGCTGTTACTACCGAATTAGGGTTGCCACAACCAAATTGAGTTTGTCAGGACCGAATTTATTCCTCACAACTGAAATTCGTTTGAAGCAACCTCATTTCATAATTGATTGGGTTGTGACAACTGAATCTTAAATTATATTCGTTCTGTCAACCAAATTTTTTACAATTTCGCTTGGAACAACCGAATTTGGAAATAATTCGGATACAACATTTGAAATTGGTACCAAATTCGGTTGTGGCATCAGTTCAGGTGCAACAAACTAATTTGGTAGCAATTCGGTTGTCACAACCGAATTTGGTATCAATTCGGTCGCAGTAACCGAAGTAACCCTGAAGTCGATAGCAACGACCGAATTCGGCGTCAGTTCGACTTCTGTAACCGAAGTTGTCATGAATTCCATAGGTACAACCGAATTTCATTTTCAATTCAGAATGTATAATTGTGTCTGTCGCGGCGAAATCAAAATTGTTTTCTGGTTATTAGAAAAGGTAAGTAAAAATATTGTAATTATGGTTTTTGTAATTATGGATTTATTTTGCAGAAAATGTCTACGCAGATGTCAAAATTTTTTAAACTTTTCATGGTTGTCGTTGGAGATATGCTGCAATCATCTGTGTATGAATCGGTTTAGGATCTAAATCAACAGAGGCAAATTGGAGCGGTGACCCATGATGGCAAGGACTTCAGAAACCGTCCGTAGTGGCATGTAAAACAAATGTGTTACCCTAAATAAATAATTATTTAAAAATAAATAACCTTTCAAAATTCATTTGTGACACTATCTAAAATCAGTGCGAGAACCACTACAGAGGTTGTGTCAACCTCTAATGAAGCTATGACAACCTCAAATGCGGTTGTGGCAACCTCTAATGAGGTTGTGACAATCTCTAATACGGTTGTGGCAACCAGCAATGATTGTGGCAACCTGCTAAATTCGGTTACGGCTAATTCGGCTGCCTCAACCGAATTTTTCTGTGAGTGTATGATTTCCAAGAACATCCCATGCAGACATAAGAAGAACTTCTCGGTTGCGAACTTTTGGTTTTTGGATTTATTGAGTGGGAGCTAAGAAAAGATTTTCAAAGCACAAGCGTTCAAAATTCCTGCTAAACTATCCTTATAGAGCCCGATAAGTGAATCTAAAAATATGAAGCACTTTGGCTGTGGGAAACGCTCCCCAATACGTTCTTGGGGTAGTGACAGTTTTGCGCCATATGACCAAATATTTGATAGTGTCGCCTATACAAAGTATGGCGACCATCGTAAGCTGAAGCATATTAGAGTTTGAAAACAAAGGATTTTCAAAAATAAATTTTTCAGAATAATTTGAGAAATAATACAATTTGTAGATATTCCGAAATTTTGCACACCTTAACATGTGGATTGCTTAATAATACATGGAATTTACTATTTCATACATAGTGCAAACTAAATTGTCAGAAATTTGTTTTTATATAATTAATAGCTTCAGAGCGTTTAAAATTACATAGCTCGTTTTAATTTTAATCAAATGATATCATTACCACAGCTCAAGGCGGTATATTTCTGAGTTTCGAAACCATACTCATTGTCTTGTGTCCAATAAGACATTAAAATTAATGTTTATATTAAAAAATCTCTAATGATCCAACCATTCGGTTTCAATGGTTATAAATAATAAGGAATTATAAATACAAACACATAATGAATCAAAACACAAATGAAATGAATGATGATGCAACATTATAATAATAAATTATTTAACAAGCAACAAACAAAAGACTTACCCAATTTTATGAATGTTGATTTTTGCAGGCAATCAATATAGCGCCACTTTAGTATAAGAAATTAGCACATTCCTATTATCTTTTGTTTAAACAATCATTGTAAATGTTGACAAACCGCGTTTATATTTATTAATATGAATTTGGTTAAGATTTTTTGTCTCGCCGATTTCTAAATTATGAGGGCATTCCTTCCTGCTGTTGACGTTCGTTAACCAATTGTCTTAAAAAATATTTTCAAAGCGTTTGAAAAAAAAAAACACGGATCACCTATTTTGGAACGAAAACATTGACAGATATTATTATTTAAACTCGAATTTGCATAATAATTATGAAGATATGTATTTCACACAGAGAAGATTCATAAATATTTGTAAATTATAATTTATCGCTTCTGGTAGCAACGAGATAAATAATTAATCAAATCGTTAAATTTAAATGTACAACACTCATATACTGACTGTCTGTCATCTGCTATTCAGTTTGATTTAAATTATTTTTTTGCTTGAATTTATTTTGTTATATTGTTTTAAATGTCTGTTTTTTACAAAATAAGATGGCGTTGAGGCGTTTAAGTAGTTGTGATGATAAAAAATATACAGTCGAATACAATGGGAGTAAAACCTTTCTTCACTAGATAAGGAGATTTTTTTTAGTTATATTTATGAGTTCATTGTTGTTTAACTGAATTTCATTACTATTTGTTGTTACATTTTTATTCACATACGAGTATTCGCTTTTAAATTTTCCTTCTTGTTATTTGGTTTAAAATTTATATACATTAATTTTATTTTTGCCACTTTTAGTGTTATATTTAAATTTTATGATTAAACTTTTGTTGTATGAATTTAATATATTTGTAAACAGCATTGGCGGTGTCAAAACAAACCAAAAACAAATTATTAAAACGTTATCACAGAGATTATTTAGTTGTACATTTTTTTTTTGATTTAAATTGCGTTATAAGATATGGAACATTTATTTGGAATCCTAGGAGTTTTTAAACAATATTTGAATTCTATACGTAGGTATTTTTTAAGAAGCTAATTTTAAAGGTCTAGTGGAGTCTTTTTGAATTGTATTTTTCTTATACTTTAGCAGTATTTTTGCGCGCAAAAAAGTGCAAGAAACATGCGATTCGTCGCATTGACGAAACATGTAAGTTAGAGAGTTTACATTGCTGCAATGAGGTGTTTCGTACATCTGGCGAGTTTTTCGTTGCTGCAACAACCACATTTTCGTTGATGCAAAGAATACACTTATTAAGCAATTTGAATAAAAAAGGTTCAATAATAAAAATGTTAAGCGTTTGAGACTTAAACTATTGTTACTTATAACGGCCGTTTTTTGGAGGCGGAGATCTTTTAGTTGCCAACACTGTTTTCTGTGACAACCGATTCTACAGCCTTCGGTTGTTTTGGGGCTAATTTGGTTTGTTTATTCATTATGAATAGACTCATCCAAATTGAACAAATTTATTTTGAAACACATTGTTCAATTCTGCGAACTAATCGGGTATTCCGTGCATTTTATAGTGCTCCCTTATTGTTATGGCAATAAGCAGAATTGCCACATTTGGATTGATGGTAATCCACAAGCCATTATCAAAACACCAGTATATTAAGAAAAATTCGTAGTTTGGTCCGATTTATGGGCCGGTGGAATGTTTTGAAAATTGATAAAAGTCAGAACATTACAGTCAACAACGAGACATGATTACAAACTTGTTCGTACCTCAGTTGGAAGGCATTAATGTTGCCCACATGCACGCAGAAAAATAAGTCCTAAATTTGAGATCTAATCTCCCTAAAATTTAGATCACAACATTTACTCAATTGAGGAAATTTTACTTATTCGGAGTACACGTTCAAATAATGGATGTCTCAGTAAGATTACACTTTTTAAATTTAGTGCCATTTTTTTTTTTTATTCAAGTGGCAACTCCGAAATTTGGCAGCTGTTACATATGTTTATTCCGATTACTAAAAATGGAGCGGTTTACGAAAGAACAACGCGTTATAATTGTGAAAACTTATTACAACAACTTCGAAGTATTTTCAGTCGAGAAAGCGTACCTAATGTGTCAACCATTCGAAGAGTGATCAAAACCTTGAAGAAACTGGGTCCGTTATGGACAAGAAGACTGCTGTGCGTTAACGTAGCGGTCGGTCTCTTGAAAACATTGATTCTGTAAAGCAGCGAATTTTGACAAAAGACCTCCACCTTCATGCGTACAAAATTCCCTTTACTCAGGACCTCAATCCTACAGGAACATGATAACGGAGTTCTTGTGGCCTCAACTGGACAGCATGGATCTGGACGACATGTGGTTTCAGCAAGACGGCGCCACCTGCCACACCGCGCATGAAACATTCGATGTCAACTGGCCACCAAGATCATGTGATTTCACGCCGTGCGATTTCTTTCTTTGGGGTTTTGTGAAAGCTCGGGTTTATGCGAATAAACCAGAAACAATTCCTGGGCTCAAATCCGAGATCCAACGCGTCATCGGTGAGATACAGCCACAGCTCTGTGAAAAAGTAATGGAAAATTTCATGAGAAGAGTAATTGACTGACGTCAGAGCCGTGGGTGCCATTTGAGGGATATTTTATCACGCTGAAAAATTTATTGTTTTTTGTTGTTTGGATGCAAATATATCGTGGTCCCAGCTGGTCCCAAATATAATATACATGTGTCCAAACACATTGCGTTTGCAATTCAATATTACATGTTTGAGACACAAGGATTAGTATGTTATAATATATGTGTTTGCGACCCAAATATATCTGTGTTTGTGATACAAATAGAGCTGTGTTTGCTGCACTGTTTATGATCTCTCGAGAGCAAGAGAATAAAAAGGGGGCATCGAGTGAGTCTAACTTTGTAAGTGTTTACCTGTATTTTTAGATTATTCTCTCAGTCAGTGAATCATAAGTGTTCGTGAATGGGCGTGTAAACTGCAGATGAAGTAAGTGTTTTTTATTTGCGCTGATGTATTGCGTTTTAGTTTCGTGTATTCAGTCGCCAGTGGTTCATCGAACAGGGGATATCAAAAGCGCTTGATCAGTGAAAAAAGATTAAACAAAGGCCCGAACGGTTAAATGGTTTGTGATGTTGTTTTGGTTATTGTGTATGAGTTTCATATATATGTATGTGTGCTACCAAAGTGAGAAACAATTTTGAGGAAAAAGACTGAAAAAGGCAACAACGTGAAGGTCGTTGTCTGTCCGAGTCTTTACTGAGCAAATCGGAACGACGGGCCATTTATGAAATATAAAATAAAAAAACACAAGTAATTAATACGCGCTTGGCTTACATGAACTAGATTTATATATATGTAAAATATACCTTTTCTGTAAACAACGACGTGAGAGACAAAAAGGAAAGGAGAAGCAAAAGAGCAGCTGATTCTCAATTCATGGAAAAAAATGAATTCAATGCAATTAAATGTAAAAATGGCCGTTTAAATCTTTTAATTTTTTTTATTAATTAATTATAAATGTTGACTTATACTGATAAAATTAATTACAATAAATAATACATATATATTGAAATCAAAGAATAATACGTTTCTAAACATTATTATGTTTGGGAGGAAATACGCATATGTTTCCACGTAAGTATATGGTGGTTTGGGGGAAACACGAGAATGCTTCCACGTAAGTATGGGGATGCTTGGGATGAAGAAAGCATATGTGTCCACGCAAAAGCATACACGTTTGCCAGTAAACATGCTACTGTTTTCATTTAAATATAAGTGGATTTAAGGACATATGGTTTCCCAAACTTAAGGACAAAAAAATCTTAATTTGAGGTCAAAAATCTTTTGGATCCATATGAAGTTAAATTGTCCTTAATTTAAGATCATTTGAGATTAAATTTAATTCTCTTTTTCAGAGTGTGTGGTTTGAGCAGGACAGCGCCACATGGCATATAGTGCGCAATATAATTAATTTATAGAAATAAACTTTTGAGGGATGATGGATTTCATGAAACGGACCTGTTAACTGGCAACCTCATTCGCGCGATTTGACGCCATTATGTTATTTGCTGTGTGGCTATGTATAGCTGTAGGTCTACGCCGAAAACCCAGAAATAATTGGGCACTTGGAAGCCAACATGCGTTATTGCCAAAGTACGCCATCATTTACTGCATTATCCGCCTCTAAATGAAACACCCGTTACACGAGAAGTTCATACTACAGGCTTGTCAGGTCAGAAATATTTTTGTTATTGAGATATGTTTCGGGTTTTCTTGAAATAATAGATAATTCAGGAAAGCAAACTGACTGGCATGATTAGTTTCGACTCCGTGAAGAGTTAATTGGTATATGAACGGCGCACTGATTGGAACGTACAGTCATAGAAACTGGAAAGCGTAAAGGTCACTGGTTTGGAGAAGCTCTGCCCAATCCCTTCAAGGAGTGTAATGAGAAACCATTTATATGAACAACTACTATGACTGAGGCGATCCGCCGGTAGATCACCATTCGTATACTAACATTCAAACTTGTATGAAATTTACATCTGCTGATCATGTAGTTTATTTCAAGCTTTTACAAATTTTTCATAAGTTTCCCATTAAATCCCATGCAGGGATAGAACAGAGGTTTTTACAATCCGTGAGCTATGAGTTTTTTAATTTGTATACTAACTGATCAGGATTTACAGTTTTACACCGAATTAGAATGGTATTGCGTTGCGAAATATTGTCGTGGCTAATTACTCGATAGTATTGCCATCGCTAAGAGAAGTAACCATCGTCGAAAGAAATGAAAGGTGGTCAGAGCGGTGATCGACCCCACGTTTTGCTGCACCTGAGTCGCGGACGCTAACCATTTTATAACCCACGGCCGAGCTTTTTTTCAATATTACATTTATTTATTATGAGAATTTGTCAAACATTTCGAATTAACGAAGCGAATGTGGTAAAGCATGAATCAGCCACTTAAATTATTGTATACAACGCTGTTTTTTCTCTACTTTGTATGGCAACTATGCACAACCACATGGGCATTGAAACAAATAACCAATTTTATGGCTCCTAATCGCTTAATTTAGAAACAAGAAAAATTAAATGATCATGAAAATGGGAAACTGAAAATAATGGTAAAATAGGCAAAGGAGGAACCTGAGTTAGAATTCAAGCCATGTTTCAGTTTCCCAATAACGTATTTATCGCCACTATGAAACATATTGGTCGTAGCAATGTAATATATTCGTCACAGCGATGAAACGTTTTCATTTAAAGGAATCACTTGCTTTGCTGAAATAAATTTGTACGTTAGCTCACTTTCGCTAAAAATATTCGTTGAGGCAACGAACAAATTTACTCGTGTGACGAAGCTTTTGCTTTCCGTATCCACGGTCATAATAAAAAAATTTCTGCAGCCACTAATAGGGGACATTTCGGCAGAATGGCGCTTCATGCCACACAGCGCAAAGCTCCATAATCTAGAAATTAGTGCATTTATTTGGTTGATGTCAGATATCATTGGGCAAACTGTGCGAGAAGTTACCGCGGTATTTTTTAGAATCGACAAAGAATATGCAAATGTTGCTGTGTCAGAAAAATAGGACAAGACAAACTTAATGGCTTTAACGACCAGAGGCTCTATACGTCTGAAGCGAAGGGTGAACGTTGATAACCGTTATATCTTCGAGGTAATAGACGAATTTATTTACCTCGGATCTGCCAAAAACCAAAACAATTTCATCAGGCATGAGATGTAGCGGAGAATTGTGGCTGCCAATTGGTGATATTTCGTGTTAAGTAAGCACTACCTGTATAAAGCCCTATCTCGAGAAACAAAGATCCTGCTGTTTCAGACTTTCACACAGTCAGTTTTGCTTTATGCCCCATAATCGTGGGTTATATCGCAAGTGGACGGATCAGCACTTGGAGTCATCGAGAATATAGAAAATAATAGAAAACCACAACTGTCGATGTCAAATGAACTGTATCCCAACTTCAACGTAGGTAAACTAATCTAAATAATACGATTATACTGTCTTGGCCACGGCAGTAGAAGAAATAAGGATGAACCACCGCCGTATTCGAAATAGTACCCAAAGGAATGTGAAAAATAGGACGACCAAGACTCCGCTGGGTGGACCAAGTGGACAAGTCCCTCCAAAAGCTTGGAGTTACCAACTGGAGAGAAAAGGAAAAAGATCGGAGCCGGTTGAAGCAATATGTTATATATGCTTTATAATTCCCCTAACCCCCCAGGGAATTTAAGACTCCGGAGTTATTTGGCGCCAATTATGTAATTAATTTAATTAGTCAATTGACTACCACAAAACTTCAACATGGCGCCATTGGACTATTTTTTGAGGGTTGCCATAATATTAAATAACACGATTCAGGTTCAATATTGGTCACGCTATTTTAGAGATGGAATCCAAGACTATCGAAATTATATTGCGACCAACAAAATCGCGCATATGACGAAATTGTTCCGTTCAGTTTGCGGTTTCGTTCAGCGTCACATGGAAATATATATGACAAACTCGCATTAGCAAGATAAAGTTTTATTATAACAGATCTAACATGTAAATTCATCGCTACAATGTAAATACTCAATGCTGGCACAACTAAAACGGCGGATGTACAAATCTGTGAATTGCTGAAATGAATATTTACGTTGTGGTAATGCATTTTGCACGTTAGCTCGCTTTTGATGAACCTAGTCGTCGAGGTGATTATTGTTTATTTAGTATTGATATACCCAATCTAATAGACCGTATCCAAAACTTTTCTTGCGGTTTTTAAAGCAATTAAGAAATTAGTATTATAATTTTTCTTACTATATAATTTGACTTTGCCATAATATTAAACTGATCATTCAATAAACCACTGCGTTTTAATTTCTTTATTATTAACACTAATTGGAGAATTTCGGTTTTTGAAAATCAGATTTTTTTTATATTCTCTATTGTTGTTTACAAAATATAAAATTTTGCGGTTTTCAGAATATCAATATACAGTAAGAGAACAAATCTTACCGCAGCAAGGCAAATGTGTAATATTAGTAATAGATTTTATTTAAAACAATGTATTTGATTATCGAGCACATTATATGAATATTTAATATTTGCCTTTATTTTCTTATATTTTGCTTTCGAATTTGTAAAAATTTTTAGTTATTTTAAAAGGAAACTTTTCACAAAAATTCTTTTCCACACTGTTTTCTGTGAGCCACTGTGCAAGACACTTGAATACATTCCAGTTTGCCTTCACTCTTCAAATTACTGCCTGTTTTTTTTAAGATGTTGGATCAGGTCCTCTTCTTTTATTAACATTAAACTGTTTTAGAGATTTAAAACAAATGAAATTCATGAATGGTTATCTTAAATATCTCAATTATAGCAATTGCTTAGGTTTTTAAGGCACGAATTGTATGAGAATAACATGTTTTTTCCACAATATTTTGTATTCTTATTTAGTTGGTTGGTTGCGCGTATTAATTAGACCGGTGTTATAAACAAATCCATTATAATTTTTATTTTTAAAAATTTGTTTTCTTCCTTTTATTTACCATTTAGTAGGGCAACTTATAATTTATTTGATTTGCATTTTAACTCTTTACGTCGGCTTTTTGTTTGGTTTTTTTATAGCACAAATGATAAACAACAGTCTTTTCCACTTTTTTGTCGCGATTTTGAAAAGAGTATTACGCGCGTTTTCCGCTTTATAATCATAACGTCAATTATACACTAGATAGCGTTGGCGAATTTCATTTTACGCCAGGCCTTAAGAGGGGTCAACACATAGCAATAGCAACAATAAGAAACACAACAACAATAACAAAGTGTGCAAACGCTAACAAACCAACAGCATTTCAGCGTTAAAGAAAACCACAAACACGTTTGTATGGCCCCTTTTGTTTCTTCTCTTGTCTTCCCGAGAGATTTAATTTGGAATCTTTTGTGTTGCGGTTGTATTAGTGGGCATCCAGTCAAAAGAGCAACGCAAAGAGTTACCGCCGAAATCAAGATGGAGCCACATCAAAAAACTCCCCACTGTGGCGTATAGAGTAATAATTGTAAGCTGGCTCGATAACTAGTTTTGTCGTTGCTTATTTACCGACGCTATGCGTATTTTGTGCTGCTCAACGTACAATTTTCGTAAGCTTCCGGTTGGACAACAAGTCTGGCCAAGCAGCGTTGTTGAAAGTTATTAATGCTTCTGTTCTGTTTCGTTACGTATAATACAAAACTTGTTTCTCTCAAGCGTCTACCGTGTTGTGGTTGAAATGTTGGTGTTGTTGCTGTTCAAGAAAACAAAAACACAAAAAACAAAAAACAAAGCGATGAAGCCAAATAAACGAAGAGGGAAAAATAAAAAATAAACGCCAACATATAATATCTCTCCATATCTGCTATAGCGAGTTTGCTATCAAAAGTGGGTGTTGCCGTTTCTTGCCATCCACATGTATCGTTGTTGTTGCATTTAATCTCCCCTAAACAAACACACTTATATTTGGTCAGTGTTGCTAGTTAGCGGTTAATGAAGGCTTTAGCATTATTTTCCAGTAATAACCAAGAAATGTTTGCATCTTTTTAACAAGTTGGAATACAAACAAAGAATAACAAATTTAGAGGTTACTTGCATTAAAAATATTTTGGCATAATTTGACTTTAAGAACAATTGTGTGAACTACACCAAAATTGCAACACCGACAGAGTTTGCAGCACTGAGTTCAAAAACTTGATTTTTCCTTGCGCACGGCCCAAATTCTTGAGATATAGACCTTTAAAGTTTGAGTATATATTCGGTCATATCTCAGGAATTTATAGGCATCAAGGCATTTTTAAACTCTGTAAATCCTTTCATAAATATATTTCGATTAATTAACCCATTAAAAAAATGTATTTTAACCTTTTACTAAAACTACTATATACCAACAAAAACCCCTACTGTGCCTATTTTCTTCCTAGACACCGGTAATAGACAAGACTTCAAGCCTTTTTTAACTTCCAATACTACGCATTACCCCTCATATACCGGAGATAGTTACGTTCAGTATTTTGGAATACATTTTTCGACATGAAATAAATAGAAAAAGAACTATTTTAAAAAATCGCATGATTTTTTTAAAATAATTCTTTCCCTGCGGTGCGTTCAACACAGTTTTCGACATAATACAAAAATACAACAATTCATTCAAAATATTTTTCTTTATTTCATCATTTCCCTTGCGCGAGTTTTTAGTCGGTCTGTTTTTTAAACTTACAATTTTCGAAATTTATTCAAGCTCAAGACGTTTTAAATAATAAATATTATGCTTATTTAACATTATTTCTTATAACACAAAAATATTTATTTATTATTTATTTCAAAACATTTTTCATTATTTCACATTATTTCTTACAACATGAAAATATTGTGCCGAAGCCGCTTAAACACCCCTAAGCCCGGCCGAAGGCCGTCCACGCAGAAAAATTTGTAGCATAAAATTACTATGCCGAAGCCGCATAGCCGGTGTTGGACCCACCCCAGAGGTGAAAGCCACGAAACGGTGTTGGGCCATCCCCGAGGAAAAAATCTCTAAGCCCGGCTAAAGGTCGGCCACGGAGAGAGCTTTATAACACAAAAATATTTCAATACAATATACAATATTTTATATATCTAACTGGTTTGTTACAAAGTTGGTACGTACGTTTATATGGGTTTCCGGGAAAACCGTTTTTTTTTCAAATACACTGTAAGAATGTTTGGAAACGGGTAGATATTTTGTAGATTTTGTTGATAACATGTTCATGCTTGAAATCGTTATTCATGAGTGTGATTCGGGAGCGTGAATATTAAAAATGTAAGTCACGCACGATCACATACTCGATTGCAAATTTGAATCACGTGTACTCACGACCACGTACCTGCATTTAGTTTAAGTCACGATCACGCGTGATTCAACGTGTGATACGACAAATTCGCGTCACTCGCACACCTCGAGTTATAGCAGTGGTCTGGTTTCTGTTGTAGGAATCAACACGGATTTCGTTTTGTTTTGTTTTGAACTAACCCAGGGGTTTCTATGGCACATCTGAGAATGAGTGACAAAAGACGACATAGAGATTATAGACCATGCAGCAAACTGAGTTTAAGTAGTGACTGATTGATACTAATGACAGCTAAATTATGTTTATGTTGCTTGCGGTTTCCACATTCCCTTTAATTTCTGTCCGTATTATGTCCAACCAAAGAGTAAATTACAATAGCAACTCGAACTCGATGAATTAACCTACTACCTCGTCGTCATCAAGAGAACGTGAAGAGAGGGATAGCGGCTCTTGTCTATTTCTCTATGTCTAACCAAAAATTTATTAATAATATAATAAATATTATCCCATTATATTCGTGAAGGGTTAGGGGCATAGAGTAATGACGTATATAGCAGTCGTTGTTCTCATCTGACATTTCCTTTCACACTATTCGTGGTGCGGTCGGCACGATAGAGAGTTATTTGACGTAAATTGACTTACAACAGGTGGAGTTACAAAAATTGGTGTCTTCAATTGTTCATGTCGTTTTGATCAAAAACTGGGAAATTTAAACTTATTTTGGACTGATGTGTTATCATTTTTTGTTAGTACATATATGTGTTGTATTTACGTAAAAATATTAACGCCCAAATCGAAATGCCGTTGCTGATTATTGGTGGATGGTTTGATGAATTGCCTCTATCTAGTATTATTAAAGCAATACTTTCAAACAACCAACCGCCCATCTGCAACATACCAAATCTCATCAATTTATTGAGAGAGTTTACGTCTCTATATGTCATTACTCTATGGTGAGGGGAGAGCTTCTCACAATAAGTCAGCTGTGAGCTTTTTTACACTCACTTATTGGGACCAACAGTTTAACCGGAACGGTATTTTTGGAACGGTATCACTAAGCGGTACGGTATCACTAAGCGAGGTGACCGTCGTCGTAAGAAATGTAAAGGGGTCAGAGCAGGGATCGAATCGACACTCTAACTAATGCACAACCGACTGCCATAATTTATACCAAAATAAATACGAATTATATATTTACTGTGACTGCGTGACTACTGTGACTGTGACTGCGATAACTTGATTCATGGAATTGGCAGCATGGTGCCTAGGTTCAGCTATATATACATTATATAGATTGTAAGTACTAACTTAAATTAATTAAAAGTAATCCCATTCAGCCCTGGCTGTCGGTGGTGCAATAGTTAGTGTGCTTATACATGAGATCCTGAGATCGATCCCTGCTCTGACAACCTTAAATTTCTTTCAGTTGCGGTCACCTCGCATAGTGACGGCGACACTATCGAGTATTAAGCCACGAGAAAGCTTCCAAAAATACCGTTCGGAATCGGTGTAGAAACAGCAGGTTCCAATCAGTCAGTATAAAACTAGTAAGCGCACAGCTCACTGGTTGTGTGAAGCTCTCCTCAATTCCTTCATGGTATGTAATGGGAAACCGTTTTTTTAATCCCATTCAGCAAATTAGAGATTTGATCATTGGTACCACCACTGCAATAAAACTAATTTCACCCTGCATGAATTTCAAAATTAACCAGTGACTGTTTCCATTTTCTGTTTCGATTTCTGCGTTGAAATTACTCAAATAAATTTTATAAATAATGGATTCTCATTACTTCCCACGGAGAGACTTGTTAGAACTTCTCACAATCAGTGAGCATTACATATATGCATGTAGGAAACTCGTAACCTGCCCAGCTTAAATAAAAAGTTGACCGGATTGAAAATCATTTTGGTAATTTGTAGTTATTAATGCTATCACTCCAAAACGGATATTTTTTGGCTAACTTGGTGTAAAGTTGTCAGACTCAAAATATTTATTGTTTTGAAACTTAGATATGTGTCTATTGTTTAGTATTTTTAAGTAAAGTTAATTTTTTAAAGAATAATAAAAAGGTGATTTATTTTTAAAAATAAAAATACCAAATTCTTTAAAAACCAAAATTAAAGATATCTTAAAATCAGCATGTATAAAAGTTCTACCATTATGTATATTACTTTGCTCAACACAATATACGCCGATAAAATTGTGGAAAGAAGCATGCCCTGGTCCACATAAACACGCTTCGGATAATCACAGAATCGGTTGAACTAAACCAACATTTCATTTAATTTTCAATTATTTACGTCTATGGATATACATATCCTTACAGACTAGTAACTGAATAAATATTTAACAACCGAGGAAGACCTACTTATCGGCGTTTAAATATCAAAACCTCATAAGTCAAAAATTAGCCATTTTCGGATTGCTGATGATATGAGTTGAAAATATTATTCTGCATGTAGCATAAATGCTTTTTTTCAGAATATCTTTCAGAATGGAAATTTCATCAATAATTAAAAATATGAAATGGAAATTTCGTCAATAATTTAAAAATATCCAATTACTGTTTTATCTTTTAGTTTTTTTGATCTCCTGGAAAATATGAAATTTTGACTTATGAGGTTGTGGTATTTGAACGTCGATATATTATGTTAGAAAATTATAAAAACAATATGGTTCTCAATATGGTTTTGGGGTTAAAGTTTTCTCCCTCTTGATCCATGGTTACATATATATAGGATGTGTTAAGCAATTTTGTGTAAAATTTTACGAGAAACACTTTATTCCTCGTTTATCCCTCTAGCTCCTCAATATATGGGTCTGCCCCTTTTGCGGAAAAAGGGTAAAAACATACCCCTAAAACAGGGGCGTAACGGGTTAAATTGTCCAACGGAAGTATTTCTCGTAAAATTTTACTATAATGACCAGTTTCACAGTTGAAAATGCTCCATTTAAATGTACTTTAAATGCCATTTAATATGAAAATTTTATGTGAGCGTTTAAATCGAGCTTTTAAATGACGAGTATGAAACTCGCCCTAAGTCTCTGAATACACCAAAGCTCAACTTATTGGTTATGGGTTAATTTCTTACTTATTCCGAATTGGTGCTCTCAAAAACTGAATTTTAGGGGGATGGTGCGTATGGAAAAAATATTCTAAGCAAAACTTCACTATAAGTCATTGGACAAAAGAAAAACGTAGATATAAAATCTATCGCTATAAATGCTCTAGATATAATATTTGTAAAAAAAAATAAGTAAAAGTTTTGGTATTTAAGCAAGAATTTATTTAATACTTTTTCTTTTAGCTCGTGGCAATTCTATACCATTATTGAATGCAATGTTGCGTATTAAGCAGATTAGAAATTATTGAACCCAAATGGGCGATATATTTGCTGACTCCAGTGAATTTACTATGACGAAACTGAATTTAAATATTATTACTCAATATAACGTATAGAGAAATTTATAGCATGTTTCTCTATGTCGAAAGAATGCATTCGCAACGTTTGTAAGCGAAAGAAATCTGATTTGGGTTTCACTAATTCAACTTTATGCGAACAACGACTCGAACGACAAGTCGAAAGAAAATTTCGAATACGTAAAGGTTTTCATACAAAATTAGGTTTCTCTATTTCGAAAAACCCCAGCGTTTGCCAGCGGAATGCCGGTTTTCGGAGCCAGCAAATTTTCGGTGAAGGAGATTAATTTGTTTGTTTACTTTGTCTTGTTTGTTTTGCTTTGCTTTCCACTAAAAATCGGTATCAATAGATCGGCAGGATTGTATTCAAGCCTATACAATAAAGTAGTATTTTTTAAGGAAATTTTAATCAAATGAAAAATGTCGATCTGGCAATTCATAAATGCATAATTACGTAACACATACAAATCGACTGACGCAAGTGCATAAGAACGAAAACTTAAGAGATAGAGAAACCCAAATTGAATCGAATTCGAGTGAGTGTCTTTCGTTCGCTAATGTTTTCATTCGACATCGAGAAACAGGCTATTAAACTTTAGTTTACAACAACATAAAGTTAAATCGGAAGAAATGTAGACTTTTTTTTAATTTTTATTTGCAGTTTTTCATAATATGCCTCTGGCAACTCTGCATGGGAGCACATTTGATTTTCTGTTTAGATATGTTCGTATTCTCCCATTTGTCGGTGTTTATTAGTGTGTGTAGGACTGAAGTGGTGCTCTTTATTTCATATCTCTGGGGACGGCCCACTTTAGTTTAACAAACCAACAACAACAAAATGTGATAAAGCTACATCGAGTGTTGTTGCTGCCGGTGCTGTAGGTTTCTTGCACATGGGGGTGTTTTGCTTGTATTGGTTTCGATTTTAGATATGAGTTTCTTATTGGATTTGCGGTTGTTGTTGTTGCTCTGGTTGTTTTAAAAAGGCAAATGTGCGAATGTTTTTGGAGCCTTGTGCGAGAGGTAGAGAGTGAGAGAGCGAGATAAAGAATGGATTTTATTGCTGAACTCATTAATCTCTAATTTAACGATTGTATTCCCTTAATGGGGTGGGGGACAGAAGATCGATATGTTAGAAATATTAAGAATTTATGGGAATATGGTAATGGAATGAAACAAATGTGCAATACCAAACGTAAGAAAATAAAATTTATGAAATAAAGAAATTAAAAACTCCTGTTTGAGGGAACAATATCATTTCCAGCGTTAGTTGTAGACTAGTACATGCAATATTATTGTGGTAGGTACAAAGTTTTTATTTAGTATGTATTTCCTATTTGTCTTCTGAATAAAATATAAGCTGTTTTTACAAAATTCTTACATTTAAATATGAATGAATATGATTACGCAAGAGAAAAATAAAATATTATTGAACCAATAATTTTAAATCTGTACAATTATGAAGTTAGAAACGCATGTAACTGCTGCATTATTTATCAACATTTATTTCGGGTTAAAGGCAACATAAAACACTTAATTCATATTCCACATTTGAACTTACTTACTTAACCGGTCTCGAAGTTAGGAACCTTACAAAACGAAGATAACATATTTCGCCAACCAGTTCGATCTTTTGCATTATCTCTCCAGTTGTTAATACCAAGAGTACCCAGGGATTCGTCAAGCTGATCTCTCCAGCGGGGTCTTCCTAACCGAACTCGAAGGAAGGTGAAAAATTCGAGTTCGCTTTCGAAAACCCTTCGTGGTGTTTCGTCTTCATCCATTCTACTGATATGGCCTAGCCAGCGCAATCGCGTTATTTTGATCCGCTTAACTATGTCAAAGTCGGGATATAGCTCATACAGCTCATGGTTCATACCTCGCCGATACTCGCCGTTGTACACTATAGGTCCATACAATTTTGAGAGTATTTTTCTCTCGAACACTCCTACAGATGTTTTGTCTGCTTGCGATAACACCCAGGATTCTGCGCCATTAAGCAAGACAGGTTATATGCGAGTCTGGTATAGATGGACTTTTGTTAGTCGAGAGAGGGCTTTATCTCTAAAGTTCTTGCTTAGCCCGATATAACATACATATACTCGCAAGCACAATTCATTTATCAACGTTCAGGTTTGGGTATAATCGCTTGGAGCCCCTGCTCGTTGAAACCATTCATTTTATCTTGTCCTCATTTACCTTCAGACCCACTTTTGCTGACTCCTTCTCAATTCCCGAAAACACCGCAGTAACTTCTCTCATTGTGCACCCAACGATATCTATATCATCAGCATACGCGAGCAGCATGTGACTTTTGCTGCTGATGGTTTTATTCATGTTGACTGCAGCTTTTCTCCTAATGATTTCCATTAAGATCTTAACGAGGTCGGACGATAGGGTGTCACCTTTTCAGAGGCCTGGCTTAGTATCAAAAGGTTCAGTGAGATCCTTTCTAACTTTCACTGCAGATTTGGTGTTCGTCAAGGTCATCCTACAAAGGCGTATGAGTTTTGGAGGTATACCATGCTCAGACATTGCTTCGTAGAATTTCCCTCGTATCGGGATATCGAAGATCGCCTTATAACCGACAATTTGATGAGAGGTGTCAATTTGTTTGTCGTGGGTATTCGCTAGGATTTGGAGTAGCGTGAAAATCTGGTCAGTTGTCGATTTTCAAGGCTTAACGATGCACTAGTATGGCCCAATCACGCCAGCGATAATTGCTTCTAGTCTTTCGCACAGTATACTTGATTGAACCTTATATGCTTAGGATAAAAGGCTTATTCCACGGTAGTTGGCACAGATACTCGAGTCACATTTTTAAATATGGGACATAGTACACTGATACTCCAATCGCCGGGCATGCCTTCACCTAACCAAACTTTGTAAATAAGCTAATGCTTGCACCTTATCAGTTCATCCCCGCTAGCTTTAAACAGCTCCGCCGCTAATTCATCTACTCCTGCGGATTCGATGTTATTAAGCCGGGCAATAGCTGTTCTGACATCATCTTGGTTAGGAGTAGGGCAATCGACGTCGTCGTCCAAATTCTGGTCGATTGTCTCATCGTCATTGGATATTTCAGGTACCAGAAGCGCGAAGAAATGATCTCTCCATACTGTAAATAGGCTCTGCACATTTGCGATGACATTTCCGTCCTTGTCTTTATAAAAGGGGCCCTGAACCATATCCACTAGTTCCGTTTTTAACCTATTGGTATAATTTTCGGGCTTCGTTCTTAATTTTGTATGTCTTAGTTTCACTTTCGCGCTTTCTCCTTTGCTGTTTCTTACCACTAAAGAGACGGTTTACCTCCTTGCTTTTTTCCCTATACAGGTCAGTCGCACCTCGCATTACAATTGACTGAAGAATTGGCATACGTTCAGCATTCTTTTCATCATGGTACTCTTCATCGTACCATGGTTTGTAGCGAAGTGGTTTTTCAAAACCAAGTACGGTTGTTGCGGCATTTTTTATAGAGTCGCACATGGGTTTCCAATGCGCTTCAGTGCCAAAAGTTGGGAGAGTTTCCTTGAGTAGGCTATGGCTACCTCTGGCAATTGCAGCTTTCCGATGTCTAGCTTTCTCTGCGTATGGTTTCGTACGATCTTAGCTCTACTTAATCTTGTGCGAATCATTGCTGCTACCAAGTAGCGATCAGAATCGATGTTAGCTCCTCTGATCACTCGTACGTAAATTACACTGGATGCGTGCCTTCTTCGTTCTTCGTTCTTTGATCAGGGGATACCCAAGTAACCTTGTCTTTGTACTGGAATCTTGTACCACTAAAGGCCATTTTATTTGCCACGGCAAAGTCAATCAGTCTCATACCGATGTCGGAACTGTCAGCATGTGGACTGAAATGGCCAAAAATTGGATGAAACACATTTTTCCTGCGTACTTTTGCATTAAAACCCACTAGAACAATCTTAATGTCATGCCCAGGGCAGCGCTCACAGATATGTCTTTGGCATCACCAGCATTCTCTTCTGTAGAAGCATGCACACGTTCGAGGCATGCACACGTTCACTCACAGGATTGAACCTAATGACTGGATGTCACAGTCTTTTGCCAACTGCAAATCCGCAACAAAATTCACGTTATTTCTCACAGCAATTGTAGTTTATGTCGCAGTTTTTCTTCCTTGTGCAGCAATGGATACGGGTAATGTCAGCATTGTAACTTTCAAGGATATATGCAATTGAACACCTGCACTGGATCTATATCAAATTTTCATATTCCATGTGAATATCCGTAAATCGTGCTCCTTATAAGGTCAACAAATAGGTGTTTTTTTTTGTTTTTTTTTTCGTTTATGAACCGCGTTTTTGCAATTTACCTACTGCCATGATAGTTGATTGCAGCTGCCCATTGACGCTGACCAGAATTAAATATGTCGAACCTGGATTTTCTTCTTTCGGTTCTTCTCCGTCGTTGGCCCATATGTTGGCTCATCCGCCTTCTAAGGATAAAAGAATATGCCCGATATCTCGATGAGCTTCAGTGACATCAGTCACCTACTAAATGAACTATTATTTTGAAAGCAAATGTCGGTATTAAACATTTTTATTTTAGTGATGACCGATCTAGTAGTAAGCGCGATCTATAAGTCAGCGCTTTTTAATCAGGGACTGTGATTACGTGCAGACTAATATGTCTGTCATTTGAATTCAAAACTATTATTTCGTCATGACCCCAACGATGCCAGAGTCTGAAAGACCCAGGCAGAAATTGCCGACGGCATAAAAAATCAGTACTGAAAATGTACTGGCAGACAGAAATTGGCGTCAGTACAATGTACTGACAAAGCATTGGAAAAGGAGTTTTAATCTATATAAATATACCACTTTTATTTTCCACCGTCTATTCTGAAATATCTATCTAGAATCGAAGGGAATATACATATATATAGAAAAATCAATAGGTAACTATTTTCAAGAATATTTAAATCCTCAAACGGGCAATTCTAGGTCGCTATCTAAACACTACTCTGAAAAGGGACTAACAGGACCAATTAAATTTGAAAATATTGATTTCTTGTTTTTCTGAGCAACATTTTCGTGGAAAATTTGAATGTCCAAGAGTCTCGTTTCAAGGTAATGTTTTGAAGTAAGAGCGAAAAGGGCACCCTTGGACTCGAGATAGAGGATTGAAAAGTCTTATTCAATTTCACTGAAGACATAAGAACCCGAAATTGCGCTACCATATTGACCAACATAATTTTTCCGACCAACATAGTTTTTTTTTACTATTTCGGCTCAAAATGAAAATTTCAGAAGACCATAAGACCGAACAATTTTCTTCAGTTGTTTCTTCAGAAATGTTTAAAGGATTCTGTTGAAGTTTCATTACGTTTTCTTGTGAAACATACATGCTGAAAAATCAGTCCCTTGTTTTCTTTGAATACAAATATAACGTGTTTGTAGATTGTAGCAAATATAATATACTTGTGTCCAAAATCATTGTATTTTATTAATAGGTTATAATATATTGGACATGGACTGTCCTTGGAAGTGGAAAGTTTCTGATAGCCAGTCACATGGGAGTGGCCAGAAATGATTCCTTCATTGGGCAGTCCAAGCAGCTCTCTACTTCCATGCAGTATGTCCTGGGCAATGGCTTATCGGAAACCTCCGTTAGCTAGCTAAAGTGAGAAGGCGAAACGAATGAGCAGCTTGAGTGGTAATGCGATCACTAATACGTCTCAGGATTATTAGGTGACCCTGTCACTGAAGCTCTTCGAAGTATTGGACATATTCTGGCGGATGAGCCAACACCCCTGGCCAACAGCGGATCAAAATTGAGGAACCCGAAATCCAGTTTCGACACACTGCATTCTGTTCAGCGTCTCATCCATAATTGGCGGCTGAGACATGATCATCCTGGCAGTAGGTAAAATATAAACCACGGTGGGTTGGGTTTGCCTCCCGCCACCGGTATATAGGCAATGAGAATACACGAACTGCAAACGTTATAAGGACCATGATTTAATGATATGTACCCAGAATGTGCGAAAGCTATACAGGACGGGTATCACCTTCCAACTGGCGGACGTCCTCGGAGAATATAAAGCTGACATCACAGCGATCCAGGAAATGCGATGGACAGGATATGGTTGCACCAGAAAGAAAAACTGCGAAATTTCGGGTGCGGATTTATACTGGGCAAGAGCCCTAGGTTCAACACAGTGAGTGAACGCAATTCCCCAAGACCAAGATGCGCAGTGGAAGCATATCTCCCATTCTTTGGAAACCACTGCAGGGATTGAACTTGGCTATCAAAAACTGCAGCAGGATAAGCCATGGTACGAAGAAAAATGTCGCATTACAACTGATGAAAAATACGCTGCACATATGGCAACGAAAGAGTCAGTTACAACGCGTGCTGCGAGTGAGCGGTACAAGAGGCTGAGACTGGAGGAAAACCGACTATTTAGGCGGGGAAAATGGCAGTCTGAGCATAGGGGGAGTGGGAAAACCGAATTGTGCAGGATTAATGGTGAATGGGTAAGAAGTTCGGACAACGGGCCTAATAATGGGCTGCCCTACTGCAAGGACGAGAGTGGGTATGTGGAGACTGATAAGCAGTGTGTGCTCAAAATGTGGAGAGGCCACAGGGAGTGGGAAAACCGAATTGTGCAGGATTAATGGTGAATGGGTAAGAAGTTCGGACAACGGGCCTAATAATGGGCTGCCCTACTGCAAGGACGAGAGTGGGTATGTGGAGACTGATAAGCAGTGTGTGCTCAAAATGTGGAGAGGCCACTTTTCAGCACTCTTCCACTCAGATTCTTCCACTGAAGATAAGGGGGTAATGATAGTGGAAGATAGTGTAGAGTTTACCCTCCCCAACCAAGGCGAGATTAGAACGGCGATATCCTGGCTTGAGAATAATACAGCCGCTAGTGTGGATGGGCTACCCGCCGAGCTTTTTAAGGCCGGTGGAGAAGGGCCACATGCAGTCTTTTATTCATCACGTATAAGGTATTGTCGAGCGTATAATGTGGCAGACTAAAGTCAATTATTGAAACCTGATTGGACCTTATCAGTGTGGTTTTAGACCAGGCAAGTCCACGACTGACCAAATATTCACGCTACGCCAAATCGTGAAAAAGACCCACGAAAAGCAAATGGATACATACCACCTTTTCGTCGATTACGAAGCTGCTTTCGATAGCTCCATACGTGAAAAACTGTACGAAGCTATGTCTGAACTTGGGATTCCGGAAAAACTGATCCGCCTCTGTAGAATGACGCTGACCAACACCAAATCAGCAGTGAAAGTGGGGAAGACCTCACTGAACCATTCCGTACCAAGAGAGGACTGAGACAAGCCGACAAACTTTCGTGCAATCTCTTCAACATCTTAATAGAGATGATAATGGAAAAAGCTTCAGTAAATACGAACAAGACCGTATGCTGACGACATAGACACCATTGGGCGAAATTTGCCAGAGGTTACTGGAGTATTTTCAAGAATCGAAAAATAATCAACGAAGGTGGGTCTTCCTGTTAATGAGGGCAAGACAAAATTGATGGTGTCAACGACTAGATAAACCTCTCGACTTGGTCTGCACTTGAACGTTGACAACCGATTTAATTATGAAGCGGTAGATGAATTTGTCTACCTTTGATCGCCGTGAGCAAGGACAACAACGTCAGCCTGGAGATAAGTAGGAGAATTGTGCTTACAAATATATGCTATTTTGGGCTCAGCAAGCAGTTTAGGAACAAATCCCATTCTCGACAGACAAAACTCCAGCTATATCAGACTCTCATTTTACCTGTCTTGACATGTGACTCCGTAACTTGGGTCATATCGCAAGCGGATGAAAAACACCTGGGAGTATTCGAGAGAAAACCGCGAGTACCGACGTCGCTGGAACCAGGAGCTATATAATTTATATTCGGACCTGGACATAGCTAGACGAAACAAATTAGGCCAATTGCGTTGGCTATGTTATTAGGATGGATGAAGATGAACCAGCGCGAAAAAAAAGAAAAAAGAAAAAAAGAAAAAAAAAAAAAAAAAAAAACCTTACTTCGAACTTTGAATTACATATATATATTTAATTATAATGACTTCCATTTGTAATACGATCTTAAACTATAAAAGAATTGTATTCTTATAGTTCTACCATCGAAAATAAACCAATAAACTAAACTAAACTAAACTAAACTAAAAGTTATTATCTTTGGTGTTATCAACAGGCGAGAAAAGGCGAAGGATAGAGACAGTGGGAGGAATATGTTGAAATTTGATTAATTTGTTTGTTTAATTAATATGTCGTGACCTCATGAGGTTGTAAAATTGTCATTAAAAGTAAAAGTAAAGTAAATATGTGCTTTTCTGACCCAAATGTGGCATTGTGTGTTGAAAACTGGTGAAAACAAAAACGTAACGGACAACAAAGAAACAAAAAAGCAGCAGATCTTCAACACATAGTTTTTGCAATATGTGGATAAGACCGATTTTTTCAGCGTGTCCGAGTCTAAATTCTTAAAAATAAATTTTGAGTCAAATAACGGGTGTTTCAACAGAGACGGTACAAAAGTAAATCGATAGGGACAGCAAACGACGCCATATTTTTTCCCGCTCTTTTGCCATTTCTCTTCAGTAAGGTTTGCCATTTCATCATGGAAAGATATACGAACCAACAACGAGTCGAAATTATTAAAATTTACTACCGAAATTTGGAGTCAGTGGCGTCAACTTTAAGAGCGCTACGTCATTCTGGCTGAATGCCTCATTTCTGGTTGAATGGCTTCGTCAATAAGCAAAATATGCGTTATTGGTCAGACAGCAATCCACACGTAATCCATGAGTCATCATTGCATCCCCAAAATATTACGGTTTGGTGCGGTTTATGGGCCGGCGGCGTCATCTCACGGAAGATGAAGATGATGATCAAGACCGGCAAAATATGATAACCGAATATTTTTGCCCCTAATTGGATAATATGCACCTGGAGGACATGTGGTTCCAACAGGACGGCGCCACTAGCCACACAGCGAATGCCACAATCAATTTGTTGGAAACCAAGTTTGGTGAACGTGTTATCTCATTAAATGGCCCAGTCGATTGGCCGCCTCGGTCGTGCGATTTGACGCCGTTAGATTATTTCCTGTGGGGCTACGTCAAGTCCATGGTCTATGTCAACAAGCCAGCGACGATTGATGAACTTTGTACGAATATCGAACGTGAAATTGCAACAGTATCGGCCGATTTATGCTTGAAAACCGTCGAAAATTGGGTTCAGCGTCTGGACTTCTGCAAGCGTGCCCGTGGTGGCCATGCAAAAGAAATCGAGTTCCATACATAATGGCATCGAACGTACTTTCACAGGAATAAAGAATTTCATTGGTATCTAAAACCAGTTTTGTTTTATTTAAAAAAACTTTTGTAGCGCTCTTATTGAAAAACCGTCTCATTAAAAAGTAAAAACTTCAGAGGATGAAAGTGTATTATGTCCAAAAAATTACTATTTGCTTTTACTAGGTGATGTTGAGGATTGGCCGAATTTAGTTAGTGTCACAAATGAAATGAATTATTTAGGGTAACACATTTGTTTTACATGCCACTACCGACCGTTTTTGAAGTCCCGGCCATCATTGGTCACCGCTCCAATTTTGGCGTGTTGTATCTCTTGATTTAGGTCCTTAACCCTTTCAGACACAGATGATTGCAGCATATCTCCAACGACAATTTTGGTTGTTGTATCCGAATTATTTCCAAATTCGGTTGTTGCAACCGAAATTTTGGAAAATTTGGTTGACAGAACGAATATAATTTAAGATTCAGTTGTCACAACCGAATCAATTATGAAACGAGGTGGCTTCAACGAAATTTCAGTTGAGAGGACCAAATTCGGTTGTGGCAACCCCAATTCGGTGGTAACAGATCACTGATTGTAAGAAGCGCTCCCCAATCACTTCATGTGATGTAATGGGAAACGATTATTTTTGGACAACTGGCTGGTAGTCACGATAAATCCCCAAAATCACTTAGGATCCTAATTAAGTTGGGTATTGAATAATATTTAGCGCAATGCCACTCTCCTATTGAAATTGGCACATTTGCCACCCTCATTCGTTCAAAGTAAGGGTGACTGTATGTGCTGCTTTATTTTAATATAACTCGGTCACAAAGGATGGCTTTCTGTACTCGGGACTTTCTGTACTGGAGTATTCTATACTACTCAATTACTCGATACTGGTAATTTGTTAATTTGTATACCCTCACCCATAGTGATGGGGTATAGATCATTTAATACGGAAAAAATGCAACGCGTAGAAGGGACCATATTAGACTCTTAGTATCTTTGGAAGAAATTCGTTTTATTCGTTCTGTCTATCTGTGTGTCTGGCTGGCTTCATGTCATTAAACGCCCGTCACTGACTAATCAAGGGCGATTTTGGCACGCCCATTTTCGTACCACCCAGACAAAAGTTGTTCGGCCGGCTGGTTGTTCGGCAAGAAACTCCCGCAAAACCGAACCAATCTTTATGAAATGTGGTTCTAGACAATATTTAATCAAATGCCACTCTTGGATGGAAAATTAGTGGGTTTTCCACACCCATTCTGGTACTTACCATACAAAAGTTGGGCGATGTCCGGTTTATCAACACGATAACTCTCGTAAACCACAACCGATCTTAATGAAATTTTTTAGTAGACAGTGATTTGGTAAAAAGTTAATGCGTAGTTAAACATTGACTACTGTCCCACGCCCATTTTCGCACATCCCATACAAAAGTTGGACGGCTTCCCGTTGGCCGACTCGTTATATCCAGTAAACAAGCAATTTTAATAAAATTTGATATCGGGCAATAGTTGCGATTAATAAATTAATACATACCAATAAAAGTATTGTTGCAGCAACCGAGCTATAAACTTTTGTTTCTTTGCGTGTAATTATGTTGGTTATTAGATAATATTTAGGGCAATGTCACTCTGCTATTGAATATGGGAACATTTGCCACGCATATTCGTTCAACAGAAGGGTGAATATAGATGCTTTATAGATGCTCGGTAGAAATGGATAGCTTAGGGTGAGGGTATGTTTAAGTCAGGTCACCCGACTGAAATTTAGGTACTATCTTTTTAATGAGTCAATATCGATACTTTTCGAGTGTCGTATCAGTTTTGTGGTATTTTATAAAAGAAGAAGCAAACCTATACCCTCATAGCAATGGTATTTATATAATTTTTGAAATATATATTTGAAGAGATACCCAGTTGGAAAATTTGTCTTGAAGACATTGTCAGTTGAATATCCTTAGGACAATGTCAGCAGGTGCTGATACTTTTCAGAAGACATGATCATTGGGTGACATAAATTGTGAACGAGCTATTGACTCGTCAGCATTATGTCATGACTGACTCTAACAAATGCCAAGGCTGAATATCGATAGAGGAAGTCTTTAGCTTTTGTCAACAGTGAGTCATGCTTATAAAATTTCAAGTTATTCAGAAAACACAAAACTGAAAAATTTATATTAGAATTGTATGTCATAAATTTTCAGATATAATTTACAAAATATTTAAAAATTTATTCCAGAATATGCACATTTTCAGGGAATTATATGCATGTGTGTACATACATAAATGTACACAATATTTATCAATATATTTATTTGAGCTTGTTTAAAATTAGAGATCATCCATCTCAAAGACTTTAATATAATAATTATATATACATACATATAGGAAATGGCACAATGTCACTACATTTGGAGACGTCGTGGCCAACTGACTCTCTGGTGAATTGTGATACATGTCATAAGATAATCGCCACTACTGACAAACTGCGGAAAATTCCTGCTGACTTTTTAGAAAATGTATGAAAATGTCAGTGGGTGTCATGAAGTTTTTTGTATGGGAGTGGAGAGGAAGGTCAGCAGGGACTCTGACATGTCACATCATAGTCACTGATGATGTCTTTAGGAAATTTCCAACTGGGTAAGATACTTCAAATTAAACTGCAAATTATAGTGGGAGTATAATTAATTTTTGCCATGATTTATTGAAACTAAAATTGTTTTTCCGTTTTTGTTTATTATATTTGGTTTGTATTTATATTTATTAGCTTTTGCCAGTCAATTCTGTTCCACTATCCCAAACCATAAAAGGACATTTGTAAATAATGGGAAAAAAAGTTGCAACCTCTTTTGGCCACCATTACTAAAACTCCACTTCGAATTGAAAACCAGAAACAAATGTTCACCATGGACACCATTACGAATTTATTTCATTCGTATAACTAAACTGGCATGTGGCATGCCACCATATTATGCCACAACGTATGAAATAAAAAAGGTGTTTCGGTTCTTCGTAAACAATGCAGCCGATTTAGTCGAGATGTGTATCAGTCCATCCCCGGCAAAGGAGTGTGTATGCGTTGAGTGTGTGTGTGTGTGTGTGTGTGTGTGTATCAGTATCAATTTTATTTGCCTTCTTTATCATACCCTCGATCGTCACACATCTGTGTATCTGACGGTCGGTACGTTCGAATAAAAGTATAGCATATAGTTTCATGGGTTGATCATGTCTCCTTTAATTCCTTGTTTAGCCTTTCCAAGCGGAGAATGGGAAGAACTGGTTATACACACATATAGTTTCATGAATGTTGCTTGGGTTGTGTGTGTTTTTATTGCCAGTTTTCCCCATCATTCGCTCGTTCGTCCATGCCTTATGCTCTTTTTTCTTCATTAAAAGGTGGAGTTTTGGCTCTACTATACCTATGTTGGCTCTTTGATTGGCTGAGTCGCTTTAACCATCAAACGAGCAGGCTTTTAAATGCATTTTCTTCTTTGACTGTGTCGTAGTATCTCCTTATTTGACCAAGGTAGTTTTTGCTTTGTTTTTAGTGATAAACGACTTTTATGGCGTTTTCCAAACTACAACGACAATACAGAAGTTTAAAAGGTTGTGCCTGGCTGTCGTCTGTTTTCGTCGCATTTTGGTGTAAATGCAAAAGTCACGTCAATACCCAATTTACGTTTATAACGAATTCTAACGTTTGCGTTGCATTGTCGACTGTGGCATAGTTGCAACGAACATTCATATCATGCATTTAATTTAACATTAGATAATGACTTTTATTTATTGTTATATTTTTCGGTTTACAAAAAACACAAGCGAATGTTAGTGGTCTTTGACCTTTTCGCCAGTCGTGTTAAATTAACGAAGGTAGGAAGATTATATTTCCAGTCTTATAAAACTATCGAGGGGACTGTGGAACTTAACAAAGTGTTGGATGATGACTATGGCTTTTGGAAAACTCAAGAGAAAAGTCTTTGGAAAATCTTTAAAGCTAAAATTTTCAAGGAGAGGGAAGCTAGTTATTGTTATAACTAACAATATTTTTACCTGCTACGAGTATTTACTGAAGTCACCTCCAATATATTTCACAATGTGATTCCACATACCTAACAACTGAAGCCGATGACTGTGTGGCTAAACAGGAAAAATCGGATTTATGGGAAAAATTAGAGTTGTGAAGTGCATGAACGAGCTAGTGCAATTGAGCGATTCACTCTTGTGAACTAGATGAACTAGTCTTTGTTTTCAGTAGTTCACTTGTTTCAGCAGTTTTTATACTTATATATCATTTAATACGGGAAAAATATAACGCAGAGAAGGAGCCATCTTAGACCGTCGGTATCTTTGGACGAAATTCGTTTGTCTGTCTGTCTGGCTGGCTGGTCAACACGATAACTGCCGTAACTCTTTATCGATTCCAGCTAAATTTTGTCAGTGGCTATTATTTGTCCAAGGTTTGTTTGATTTTGAAAATGGGCGTTTTGGCCACGCCCCTTCTGATACCTCCCATACAAATCGACACATTTAGTACGAAATTATGTTTCTTCTAAAACTTTTTTAGGGTGGATGTGATTAGCTTCAACTCAAACATTGGGTAATAATCTGCAAATATCTACTTAACTGGCGAAAATGGGCGAGGTTGCCACGCCTATTATGGTGCATCCCATGCAAAAGCTTGGTGGTCGTCCGTGTTGTTAATGCGATAAGTCGCGTGAAACACTTCCGATCTTAATGAAATTGGGTATAAGGCTTCCTATCAATAACGCGAGTCATCAAGTAAGACAAGGGTGATTTTGCCACGCCCATTTTGGTACCTCCCATACAAAAGATGTTCGGCCGGCTAGGTGTTCAGCCAGATAACTCCGGCAAATCTTTGCCGATCACAATGATATTTTGTTATTTACCATTATTTGTCCAAACTTAGTTTGGTATTGAAAATGGGCGTTTTGGCCACGACCCTTGTGGTACCTCCCATACACATCGACACATTTAGTACAAAATCATATTTCTTCTAAACCTTTTTTCTGGTAGATGTAATTAGCTTCAACTCAAACATTGGTTATTAATCTGCAAATGTCTACTTAACTGAAGAAAATTGACGGTACCATTCTGGTACCGCCCATATAAAAGCTTGGGGGTCGTCGGGTTTGTCAATGCGATAAGTCGCGTGAAACACTTCCGATCTTAATGAAATTGGGTTATAGGCTTCATATCATCAAACGCGAGTCACCAATTAAGACAAGGGTGATTTTGCCACTCCCTACCAAGATAAGTTGTGCAGCCTACTGGTTGTTCGGCGAGATAACCCACGAAAAACCTAACCAATCTTTATGAAGTTTGGTACTAAAAAACATTTTGGTCAAATGCACACAAAACTTGAGCGGATGACCGGTTGGTCGACACGATACCTCTCGTAGACTACAAGCGATCTTAATGAAATTCGGTACTCGGCAATGTTTTCCTAAAAATTAGAGATTAACTACTGTCCGCGCCCATTTTCGTTTCTCCCATACAAAAGTTGGGCGGCTTTCCGGCTGGCCGACTCGATATATCCCGTATACCACAACCGATCTTACCCAAATTTGGTACTGATTGGCACATTTGCCAATATTCAATTGAACTCTGTCGAAATGGATGACTTCGGGCTGCCAGTTTCCAGTTCAGACTCTATTTGTCTTTTCAATTTGCATAGAGATGTCTAAAGTTGCTATGTTTGTGGAATGGGTATGTAACCAGTCTATACACATTAACTACAGCGCTGGTGACTTGTTACAATATATAAAACGATTACAGATATCGCAGTATTTTGGAAATGGAATATTCTAATCGCTAAGCCGATATCAGTTGTTACCTCCGCGTAGGCTTGTACCACGAAACGTTTTCAATATAGCAATTTAGTATAAAAGTATATCACAGTGTCCAAAACACTTTAGAAATCTGTAAAAATTATTGAAATGTCAAAATTACGGTCCCAAATAATTATCAACCAATTGTTTTCGTACGAAATATCTTTGGCGCAACAACCCTGTAATTGATTTTACGCTTACAACATTTTCGCAAAGATACACTTACACTCAATTCCCATAAGCATGATAAAAAAGTTGATTTTTGGCAACCGTGAACGATTGACTGGTTCCGGCTTTATACATATTAAATATGTTTCAAATGTTTAGACATGTGTATATTTATGTCCCTCTGTTAGTTCTACGAGCTCATGTAAGTTTTTCTCAGTTCCGCCAAAACCACAATTAAATCGCTGTAACGTGAGGAATGTTATTAATGCGAACTGATTTTGCATGCTCAAAATTTTGCATATAATGTTAGAACTTTCTTTCAATTTTCTGTCTTCAGGGGTATAATTAAATCTTACGAAAATAAGATATATTTTGGCATGGTTGCCCTTTTTTATTGTGGACCGGAACCTATCAGAAATCAACCTATTATAAATCGGAACCTATTATAAAATCATTAAATAAAAAGAGCCATTGATTGACAGCTGATGAAAGTTTTGAATCACTATCAAACAATTTTGATTTCTCACTTTTGAATAAAATTATTCAGGGGGCTAATTATGTAAGAAACGATATCGAATTCATTATCCTTTTGGGGGTGGTGAAGTTTTATATACGCGTGTATTTAAAATGACTCTATGTTCAGAATTATCGACATAACGATATAGTTTGGACGATTATCGCCATACATAATTGGACCTCAGATATCGACATTTCCACAATTTTTGATTACTCAGTTAACTCATGAATCAATACACCGGTTAATCAAATTTGAAATTAATCGAGTTATCGCACATCCCTATAAAAACCCACTTGCTAATGTATTCAACTTTAAATTCCCCATAAAATAACGATACCTTTACTGGCGCCACTTCTAAAGCCATACAAGATTGTTAACTAAACCTCAGAGTTTAAACTATTTCTTGTGGTTAAACAAGTGATTTCCATGTGGTTTGCAATTAATTGTTATATGGATATCATATATTCGGTATCCACACACAATGTTTCTCCTCAATGTTTGCTGAGTACCAAAGGTGTATGCCGCCTTAAAGCCTCGAACGCAATGAGCTGCAATTAAGAATGAAAAAATTGCGCTTAAATTCTTTTGCTTAGATTGTGGTTAACGCTTTCGCGACAAACGGAATCAAGGAAATAATTACACACTCCTACATACACATGATTGCGCATTAGGGTGCCTTTTATTTGCGATTACTATTGAAATCGAAAGAACGTTCTCACTCGTGACAACCAAATGAGTGGAAGGATAAGTAATATCTCTAAACTGTTTTAAATACAACGAAATTATCACAAAATCTATTAAATCTTTTGCAAATATCAATTGAATTCCGAAAACAATAACAGGGATTCGAACAATATGGAATTATGCAAATTGGCGACTGTGGCAAATATTGTGGATAAGAACGCGGTTTCTATCGTAGTCCTGCTCGGCATATCGCAAATTCGTTTCTAAAAAATGTACATTCACAGTAGGCTATTCAGAACTTAGCCATGGAAAGGCTTATCAAAGGAAAACCGTTCGCAGTTCTTATACCTGATCAGCATATAAATTACTGCTTCTGAAATCTATAAAATTAACATACTTCTTTCCATCTGTGTTATAGTACGAGAAATTAATAAAAAAAACTGATGATAGTAGGGTCAAATAGCAGCTTTACGAATATTCTATACAGAATGTACGTCCACACAGTGTCGATACACTCAAAATAAAAGGTACCTATTGTTAATGAAAAAGTAGACTTACAGAAAAATTCAGTTGAGACAGCCGAATTAGCCGTAACCGAATTAAGAGGTTGTCTCAACCGAATTCGAAGTTGACACAATAGCATTAGAGGTTGAGAGAACCTCATTAGAGGTTGACACAACCTCATTAGTAGTTGGCACACACTCACTAGAGTTTGACACAACCTCATTAGAGGTTGTACGCCGAATTCGAGATTGCTGCCACCGAATTTAGTGCCACGTATGAATTATTAAAGTTTTTTTATTATTAAGTGATGATATATTTTCCTGTGGTGCTGTCGGTGGTACAACCTCTCTTAGTGATGGCGACACTATCGAGTACTTAGCCATGAAAAAGCTTCTCAAAATGCCGTTGGGAATCGGTGTAAAACTGTAGGTCCCAATCAGTTCGTGTAAAACTAGAAAGCGCACATCTCACTGATTGTGAGAAGCTCTCCCCAATCCCTTCATGGGATGTTATGGGACACCATGTTTATGTATATATTTCCTATAAAAACATTTCACATGTATTCTTATAAAAACAATTAAAAACCAGAAAATAAAGTCATACAAATGGGGTAATCTATAGAATTATAAATTTTTTTTATATGCCTCTTCCGAGCTTTTTTGAAGTTCACTGCCGCAATTCTGACGTGTTGTACCGGTTGCTTTAGGTCCTAAACTGTTTTGTATACAGACGATTGCAATATAAATCTCACATAACCGACCTTGAAAATCTTCAAAGCTGTTGATATCTGCTTGAATATTTTCAGCAAAATAAGACTTTTTTTTATTAAATTAATTAAAATAATTAAATATAATTAATTATTATTTTAATAATAATTACAATATTTTACCTACGTTTCTTACTAACAATAAAAAAATCGTGAGTTCAAGAATCTCTTTTTAAAATAATATTTAATTTTTAATTGTAAACTTTAGGTTGGAAATACATCGAATTATATTGTGGTAACCGAATTGAAAATGAATTCGGTTGTACCTACAGAATTCATGAGAAATAGGGTCACAGCAACCGAATTGACGCAAAATTCTGTCGTTACAACCGAATTAAGGCTAGATTCGGTTATTGCGACCGAATTGATACCAAAATCGATAGTTACAACCGAATCGATGCCAAATTCGGTTACTACAACCGAATTGTTGCCACATTAGGTTACTTCAACTGAATTTGGTACCAATTTGGGTTGTTGCATCTGAATTAATTCCAAATTCGGTTGTTCCAACCGAAATATTAGAAAATTTAGTTTTCTAATAGAAAGTTTAGTTGACTGGACGATTCAGTTGTCACAACCGAATCAATTATGAAACGAGGTTTCGGTTGTGGGGATTAAATTCGGTCGTGTCAACCTCAATTCGGTGGTAACAGCAGCATTTACGGTTGCTACAAACTCTTTTCAAACAATTAGTTCTCTGGATGTACATCTTCGCAATGAACTTTTTCATAAAAAAGCAACCAAAGCATAAATTCATTAAAATTGTCATGTCATGCTTCATAAAATATCACTTTTATGAAAATTATTCATAGGAAACACAAAAATCTATGAACCATTCATAAATCTTAATGGAAACATTCATATACTTTATTTAACGAAACTGTTCTTTGGTTGCCTTTTCATAAAATCGTACATAAACGATGGCGAACGAAACTGTTCATAATTCTAATGACATTTTTCATTCCTTTTCTTTTTCTGAAAGGTTCACAAACTATGAAGTGGTTACAAATATAATTAACTTTTTCTTAACTTGATATTTTCAGAAAAAGTTCCTCAAATTTAATGAATTTAATGCTATTTTATATGTAAGGAAATGCCAAACATGATTCCTGCCCCCATTTCAGCAGTCTTTTCTGCTAATATATTGTAATTTGGAGTGTAATACATGTTGGCGTAGCTGTCGGTAGTCCAATGGATAGGTTGTACGGCTTTTGTACATGAGAACGTGGTTTCGATGCCTGCTCTGACCAATTTACATGTCTTTCGACGACGGTCAACTCGCATAGTGACGGCGACACTATCGAGTATTTAGCCATGAAAAGTACCATTCGGAACCGGTGTAATACTATAGGTCCCAATCACCGCATGAAATACTAGAAAGCGCACAAATCACTGATTGTCCCTTCATGGGATATTATGGGATACTGTTTATTTATTGTATTTTATAATACATGTTGGCACAACATCACACATTTTCGGCTAGTTACTAGATTTGAAGTATACTACATAAGTATACATAGATAATGATATTGGTTTAAATTATTATGTTTTATTTAAAAAGTACTTACTTACTTACGTATCCGGTCTCGGACAACCCCGGGGGTCAGGGACCTTACAAAACGAAGATAACATATTTCGCCAACCAGTTCGATCTTTTGCTGTATCTCTCCAGTTGGCAATACCAAGTGTACGCAGGGATTCGTCAACCTGATCCCTCCAGCGGAGTCTTGGTCTTCCTATTTTTCGTCTTCCTTCGAGTTCGGTTTCGAAAACCCTTCGCGCTGGTTCATCTTCATCCATTCTACTGACATGGCCTAGCCAGCGCAATCGCGTTATCTTGATCCGCTTAACTATGTCAATGTCAGGATAAAGCTCATACAGCTCATGATTCATGAGTCGCCGATACTCGTCGTTGGCCATAAATTTTTCGGAGTATTTTTCTATCGAAGACTCCTACAGATGTTTCGTCTGCTTGCGATAGGACCCAGGATTCTGCGCCATAAAGCAAGACAGGTTGAATGAGAGTCTGGTACAGCTGGACTTTTGTTACTCGAGAGAGGGCTTTATCTCTAAAGTGCTTGCTTAGCCCAAAATAACATCTATTCGCAAGCACAATTCTCCGCTTGATCTCAAGGCTGACGTTGTTGTTTTTGTTCACGGCAGATCCGAGGTATATAAATTCGTCCACTACCTCGAAGTTATAACGGTTATCAACGTTCACGCTTTGGTCTAATCGCGTGGAGGCCCTGTTCGTTGAAACCATTAATTTTGTCTTGTCCTCATTTACCGTCAGACCCACTTTTGCTGACTCCTTCTTCATTCTCGAAAAAACCGCAGTAACTTCTCTAATTGTGCGCCCAATGATATCTATATCATCAGCATACGCGAGCAGCATGTGACTTTAGCTGCTGATGGTTTTATTGATGTTGACTGCAGCTTTTCTCATAATGATCTCCATTAAGATGTTAAAGAGATCGCACGATAGGGTGTCGCCTTGCCTGAGGCCTCGCTTAGATTTGAAAGGTTCGGTAAGATCCTCACCAACTTTCACTGCGGATTTGGTGTTCGTCAAGGTCATCCTGCAAAGGCGTATGAGTTTTGCAGGAATACCAGGCTCAGACATTGCTTCATAGAGTTTCTCCCGTATCGGACTATCGAAGGCTGCTTTATAATCGATAAGTAGATGACAGGTGTCGATTTGTTTTTCGTGTGTCTTCTCCAGGATTTGGCGTAGCGTGAAAATCTGGTCAGTTGTCGATTTTCCAGGCCTAAAGCCACACTGGTATGGTCCAATCAGGTCAGCGATAATTGGTTTGGTTTATTTAAAAAGTACTTATATTTAAATCAACCATATTAGGGACACCCTAACATTTATATATTGTATCTACAGAGTTGCCTTTGGGATTTCTACACTCCGATAAGTAAATAAAGGATTCGATTGATGTTGCCTGCTTGACATTGAATGCCTATTCAAACCACATTCTTAAATAAATATTATTTTGGGTCTACAAGGCAATATTTTAGGTCCAAGGGTGGTATATATTTATTTCAAATGACTCATATTCGTCGTAGATAATACAGGGAAAAACTGATTCTTCGACATGGCGTTTGTTAGTAAATTTTAGTACATATCCTTATAATTTATCCCTATAAGAATTGTGTCGGGTTCTCGAAATAAATCGATATTTAAATTTAGTGACATTTTTTTGAGCAAGTGTCAACTCTGAAATTTGGCACCTGTAACATATGTTTATTCCGATTATAAATGGAACGCTTTACAAAAAACAACGCGTTATAATTGTGGGAACTTATTGTGGAAAAATTCGTTCAATGGGTAATGGAGCAAAGTGAAGTCAATGCCAACTTTTCAAAAAAGTAATTTTCTCCGATGAAGCGCATTTCCATCGGAATGGCTTCGTGAATACGGAAAAATAACGAATTTGGAGCTCAGAAAATCCTCATGCAATCCACGAGAAACACATGCACCCACAACGAGCAACTGCCTGGTGCGGATTTTGATCAGGCGACGTGATTGGGCCTTACTTTTTTTGAAGATGAGGCCGAAATTGCAGTGACTGTAAACAGTATTTGTTACAGGAACACAATTGCGGCCTGAACTGGACGGCACGGATCTGGACGACATGTGGTTTCAGCAAGACGGCGCCACCTGCCACACCGCGCAAGAAACAATCGATTTATTGCAGCAATGATTTCCAGAACAAATTATCTCAAGAAATTCTGATGTCAACAGCCCACCAAGATCATGCGATTTATCGTAGTACAATTTCTTTCTTTGGGATTTTGTGATAAGGTTAGTTGGAAATCAATTCAGGCATTGGAAATTCCATGATAAAGTCTATATTTTGATTAGAGTTCATAATTGTCATACATCAGCATTATTTTCCGATGATATTGATAGATTAAAAATAGATCTTACTAAATACAAGTTGCTACTATAGAAATTAAGTTGTATCAACCAATTTGAGTATTTCAAAAACCTCATTCATCTGAAATAGAAGATACAACTAATAAAAAGTACAATATGATCAATATCAGTGGTCCGTGTGTGTTCAAATATTAGTCACTGTAACCATAATTTAGTTTCTGTTGCAAAAGCACTTGTTACAAAGTTATGTATTTGATTATTCACAAGAGGCTTTGTTGTTAAAGAGAAACTACATATATTTGAATGTTACACGAGGACTTTATAGAAAAACTATTATTTTATACAGAAAGTGATAAATAAACAAAGCTGTGAAAAAACAATAAAGTGTATATAACCTGCGAAGAATTCTGACGCCACTATTGACGCCTTCACAAACACAAGCAAACAATTGTGGGCACTTGGCTGGAGGAACTATTATTGTGGTTGGCACAAATTAACTTAAACATACATATGATATCCAGGGTAACCCATCCCCATTTTTGATCGGAAATATAAAAAATTTAGAAAAAATGCCTATACCTCGAAAATTATGCGTCCAATCGCAAAAATAACAAGTTTTTACGGGTTTATATAAATAATAAAAAAATAATAATGTTGTTCACATTTAAATAAAAAATACACATTTTTAATAAATAATTATAGTTTTTACTTTTTTTTCTATAAAATTTATAATGGGTTAAAGCATCACCAAATGGTTGTGACAGCCATCAAATTCAAGTAATTGGTTGAGCATACCAATATATTATTTGGTACAACCAAATTAGCTTTTACATTTTTCTTTCATCCAACTAATAGTATATTCACCACTACACGGTAATTTGATTGCTAGAACTAAAACTTGATTAACAGATCACATTTATTTCTTATTGCTGTGGCTTCAACTAAATATTTCAGTTCTTGCAACCAAAAACACAATTATTGGTAATCACAACTGAATAATGTGATTGTCCAAGGAACCGCCAAATGTTGGTTGGCTGTAAATATTATTGTGACAACGAATCTCTTCTCTGTGTGCGGATTTATGTGAATAAGCTAGAAACAATTCCTGAGCTAAAATCCGAGATCCAACGCATCATCGGTGAGATACAGCCACATCTCTGTGAAAAAGTAATTGAAAATTTCATGAATTGAGTAATAGCCTGTCATCAAAGCCGCGCGGTCCAATTGACGGATATTTTATTAATCGGAACATGCCTTCTTTACAATCCAATAAAAAATTACAACTATCTCGAAAACTACGTGTTTGGATTTGAAAATGAAAAAGTGCATACGTAGTGAGACACCGTTTATAAGAAGGAGGTTTCACGACACATTTTAAAATAACTCAAGAACAATTTGTCCGATTTGGTTAAGTATAAAATCACAATATCAGAAACTGAATTAGCTCCAAGTGACCTCTGCACTGTTTTTTAATTACCTAAAATGTCTAGGATATATTCAGAAAGATTTTCATAAAAAAGTTGAAAATTGTCGTTTTTTTTTTAATTCATAACCAATCAAAAACCTAAAAATTTTTTTTTTATCTTTTCTTATAAACGTAGATATATTAGAAAAAATAAACAATTTCTCATTGAAATCGATTGACTAGTTTTGGCTGAACTTACAATTAAGTGATGGTAACTCATTTTAAAGAAACTGCTATATAAATCTGTAATGACACATGACACTTCTGCAGACTTTTCATAGACACCTTAAAATTAATTTTGAAGTGTGTGTTATTACATAATTGACATACACTTGTTTCGATACCAATAGGTCATTCAACTAAACTAAGGGAAGACTATCAATCAGCTTGGGTTTGAAAAAATTTCTTATGATCAATATCAGTGGTCCGTGTGTGTAGGTTAAAAGATGGTAAATTGTTATTGGGTCAGCAAAGTCGATACACTAAAATCCCCTGTTTTCTTTGGCTGTGGGACGGCCGAGCCAAAAATTAACACTGAAGCGGGAAAGACTGACCATCAGGAATAAATAGGACTGTAGGAAAAGTTAACAGCGTTCATGAACCTTAGATAAGTCGAGAAAAAAATCATCCTTTCACCTCTACACAATAAACTTGGGCTTTTAAAACAGTTTGTAAAAGCTATAGATAGGAATGGCGATTGCATTAAATACATTTGTCAATCATTTCCTGGTTTTAGTACAGAAAAGTTTAAAGCAGGCGATTTGACGGGCCACAAATCCGGACACTTATAGACGACAATAGTCTTGTTTTGGCTACAATCAAGCGATTATCTCGTGCTAAGTTGCACAGAAATTGGCTATTTAGGGAAAATACATATTATTCCAAAATTTGGCAAACGGTTCAATACACAGAAAAAATAGATGAGAAAATTATTCGACAAACCCGTTTGTTGAAAACAAAAGGTTAAATCATTAACCCTTCGTATTTGTTTCAAATACTATGTTTTTCAATATTGCAATGTTGGAAAATTGCACTCAATAAACTTCACTTGATAAATAAATGATTGATACATTTGTATTGTATTGTATTGTATTGTTTATTTATTGGATATCATGCACAACAAGACCGAGTCTTATAATTAAAGACCACGAATTATAAATTTTAGTATATATGAATAAAACAATGTTATAATTAGATTAATAAATAAATAATTAAATTAAATTTAGTTAATTACTAATTAATAAACTAGATATGTGGACTAATAAAAATGGAATAAAGAAGAGGCCATTTAAACAATATTCAAGACAATATTTGAAACAAAGTAAAGAAAATATTTGTCAACATCTCAATGCAATTGAGTTTTCGTTTGCATTTACTTTAATCTATTTTTCTATAGCATCATTCCAAATAACTGCTGATGAAGATCTGCGGTTAGATCTAAAAATAATCATGAGAATGGATTTTTCAAAAACTCACATAAGTAAAAAACATTCTTTAAGTTTTGTCAATTATTTTGATTTTGATTATCAAACCAACAACATGTTTTATTAAATAAGAAGTTAAAATCAAAAACTATTTTTAGTGATTCAATAAACTTCGATATTGACTGAAAATAAAATACAATTGATAACTCGCTTAAAATGTTCTTTATCAATAACAATGCAAAAATCGTCATCACAGGAAATTCGATTATTTTTGTTATTAAATTCGTGATTTTCGTATTCAAATGTTAAAATTATTTGTTGTGTGTAAGGAAAAAGATGTCAAAAAGATCATAAGCTTAGCGAAATAAAATACTCGTGAATTTCCAAAAACTAGGAGTTAATATGAGTGTCAAACTGCATTATTTGCACAGGAATTTTTTGGATAAATTTCCTCACAACCATCATCAGGATTATGGATTAAATATATTAAGGCCGGAGGAAAAACCGTATGATGCCATATGATACCATATATGTAATCAAATGATCCCAATAAAAAACAACGAAGAAAATCACATACTAAAAGATTTTTTTAACTCGTGGTTTTTATAATTCTGTAATTTTAGGATTGTTTGTATTATTGATATTAATTTGGAAATTTTTATCAAAATGAGATACCATCACTAAATTGTGAATTAAAACTTGTTAATCGATTTTAATGAAATATGGTTTGTTTTATTTGCAATGTATCTATATTTATCTAAAGATCGCAAAAGGACAATTTATGTTTATCAAATTTAAAACAACTAAAAATTAATAAATTTTTGCATACATTTTTTTTTTCGGAAAAACTTTCTGAATATTTTCAAAACTATTGGGGTAATTGAAAAACAATGTAGTGTTGACTTGGAGATAATTTAGCTGTGGATTTTCGGATTTTTTTACCTTAACAAATCGGACAAATTGTTCTTGAAACCTCCTGCATTTTTCAAGTAGCGGTCTCTCGCGAGTACCAGAGTCAATTCACACAATGTGACTTATAGGATTAGAACGTCATTATCCCATATAGTATCTAAAGTACACATTTATTCGCACATTAAAAAAAAAATACTGAAAAAGTTATTTTGAAATTTAATTTGATTTTTTATTTCACATCTATAAAATATTACAAGTTTCCGAGTTTTTTCGATAATTTTGTGTTTCTAATTTCGGGAAAGCGATTGTTGTGTTGTCTGTTACTAACTTTGTTTGCACAAAAAAACATCGAGCAACATCAAATCGTTTAGCGTCGAAATTAAATTAATATTGACGGCCATATTCTTTTCCCGTTTTTATGGGGTTTACACTAAAAATTGGTTTATGGTTCCCCGTAAGGGAAATGATAAAAATTAATATAATGCGAGTTGTCAACAATAGACTTTAAATTTATCGTTCATTTAAGGTGATCGGACATAACAATTATCATGTCCGATCACCTTAAATGATCATGATCGTGAACGTCTTATTTGGCCACCCTAAATTAGCTACATACATATGTATATAGTTCATGAACTACAAAACACTAGACTACATTGAACAGTTCTTCCCATAATTTAAGTGGTCGTTACATTTTTGTCAGAAACGTGTTGATATTTTGTGCGAACAACTTAATACTACACGAGCGGGAATAATTCGTCGGTATTTCGATCGCACGGACCTTTGCGCGAAATGTTGTTTTTGTCACAGTCCTTAAGGCATAACCCTTACCAACGGAGTGACAAACTGTGAATATAGAGTTCTAAATGATCTTGTGCTTGTTTTATGAATTACTTTGTAACTTGAATTGTATTTTAATAGCAGTCGGCACTCAATATGCGATCAGGCTACAATTTTAATAAATGTTAAAAATTTACTGTAATCCGATTACGTGTGACAATATCTTTGAAAATACATTGCACCTTCATACATGTGTTTTTATGTAATTCTTTGTATATTTCCCATAAAAATCCAAATAGCAAATACTTAAAATGTCAACGCGTTATAGCACCTGTTAGCACAAACTTAACAGCATGGGCAGCAGAAACATAAATTTGTTAATGACTTATCGTGGCTTAGATGTCAACCATTAACAAATCATTGTTATCTCCTTGCATACATTGCAACAATCTGCAACAGTAAATTAAAATGGCGCCATTTGTAACCAAAAAGCAAAAATAAGATAACAAGAAACCTTTTTATTCAACAGCACAAATCCCGAAAGAAACGAAACAAAATATTTCGCTGTTTTCCTTTTTTGCAACTCACAATATATTTTTGATTGATGATCAATGCAACGATTACGGAAAACCAGAGAAATGCCAAAGGAAAAAACCTTTGCCAATGATAAAGAACTAATAAAAATCATTTGGAAACATCAGACAAAAAACAACCACAACACAAGAAGCAAATCTCAGCATATCACTTCTACAAAAATAATAATAAAAAAAAATGTTGCAGAATCCCAGGGAACAGCCAGAAATACTAACATCACAGCGTCGTCGTGCATTTGGAGGTATCTCAACCATGTGTTTGCTGGTGGTGATGATGCATCATCAAGCATTTTATATTGCAAGCGGGACGGTCATGCGATCGATGGTGTTTTGAGTGCAAAACATGGTCCGAGGCGCCGTCTAAATTACCCCTAACAAGCTTAACACTCACACACACACACACACAACACAATCCATTGTGAACATAAAGATACTCCGATACTTTCGAATCAAAATGATACCCTTTCCATCGTTGTTGTCGGCATTCTAAGCGATATTCGTATTATCATCTTCGTCATCTTCTTACCCTTTTGACCATAAATGCGGGTTTGAACGTTCCTTACCTTCATACATTATGCTTTTCAACTTTTTATGGGCGCCACATTTATTTCTTAAGTTGTTTCTTTCTTAACTTATTCGTGTCTTGATCTTCGTCTCCTTCAAAGCCAAAGTGGATTGGAAACCCTTTTGTTCAGTTACTAGGCTAAACAAAAATATCTCAGCATCCATTTTGTATGCCACTACAATTTAAATACGACCAAGAGCCAAGAACATCGTCCATGCAGCCCAGACACAGGAATTAAAACGAGAAAGAGCCATGTTATGCATTTAACGCTGGCACAGGCGTAGGGCTAGATGAATTAGAAAAAGGATTTGCAGAAGTGAAATGAAATGACAGATACATTAACTTAGTTTGGGGAATATAATTGTGGCAGATGAACATTTGTTGAATCAAACTTACATTTCCTTTGTGATAAGTAATTAAATTCGTTTACGAGAACCGAAGAACGTTTACAACAAACGATTTATGTTAAAAAACGTTTACGGGAATTATAAGTAGAAACGCAATGTGTAAATAAGCTCCAAACATCACTCTACGCGAAAACAAAAACTTTGGTTGCTGATAAACTTGGATACCGCACAATAAACTTGGATACCGCACAGGCCTAACGGGCTAGATATTGCAGTGGTGAGGCTGCACAAACATCGAAACAGCCATCTAGTGAAAGTGAGTTCGAATCCTACCCGCGGCTGTTTAGAATTTTTTTCACTAACCGAAAATCTGATATGTTAGCTTAAAACGAATAACAAGCTTCCTATCGTATTAACTGTTCCTCCGTTTACTGCAAACGAGCTATAGTAAATCAAACCTCAAAATAACTTTTGTGATAAACGAAAAATAAAGAGTCAGCTTTCCTAATTTATCCATTATTCTAACGAAAAGCAACGATTTTTATTAGAAAAATGTATGAGACCTTGAAATCCTGTAGTAAGAACTTCTCATACATTAATATTCCAAACTAATAAAAATATGGCCAGAACAAAAAATTCAAACACAATATTTCGACACTGAAATAACGCTTCGTCGCCTGGATGAAACATTTTCGTTAATGTTTTAACGTTGTTATAGTGAACAGTGTCGTATATCCGACAATTTGGTAGTCGCTGCAACGAAAAATTTCATACTTGACTAGTTTGAAAATATTTCGTTTCGTTGCTGCAACAAACTTACTTTTCGTTACTGCAACAATTTTATTTAATTTGAGTTTTGAACAAAAATGAGTTAAAAAATTAAAACAAATATATAGACTACTGACATTTGGTGTGTCTCTTACTTTTTATAGTTTATATTTATTTTTTATTTATTTTGGAAGTTTTTCAACATTTTTAGTTGACGAAATAATTTCATTATTGTAACGAAACTCATTTTTATGAAGGTATAGAGAGAGAAGCAGTCGAAAAAATGAGCGAGCGGAAAATAAAGACTAGCAAGAGAAAATGGTGAGCGTGAGTGGTGAGCAACGTACACATCTTCCATTGCAACAACCGAAAGGGTAGACATATTTCTCCGCCGGAATAATTTAAATAATTTTTTTTAAAACAGACTGTACATGAGATCCTGGGTTCGATTTCTGCTCTGACCACCTTAAATTTCTTTCGACGGCGGTCACCTCGCTTAGTGACGGCGACAGTATCGAGTATTTAGCCATGAAAAATCTTCTCAGAATACCGTTTGGAATCGGTGTAAAAACTGTAGGTCCCAATCAGTGAGTGAAAAATTAGAAAGCGCACAGCTCACTGGTTGTGAGAAGTTCTCCCCAATCCCTTCATGGGATGTAATGGGAAACGGTTTTTTTTTTATTTTTTTAGTTATAATTAGTAATAATCTTTTATTGTGAAAACTAAATTGTGTGAATTTATGTGTTTGCTGCGATCGTTTGTGTAACTTGCGAATCTATAAATCAAATATATAAATAAACAATGCAAGGAGCAACATGACAGCAACGAAAGTGACGCATCGATAGCAGAAAAACTAACCCGGAATTTGTAACTGAACATTTGCGTCGAAGTCAATGAAAATGAAGAAGTCAAAGAAACAAAGTGTTTTAAGTACGACGAACGTAAAAAGTTACAATTCAACGTACAATCAAATTAATCCAATTGAAATTATAACAAATTTTGATATAGTAAATAAAACAACAGTTGAAGAAATTGAATACAGAGCGATCACTGGCTTAATGACGGGGAGACTTGTTGCTACAATTGAATGACAGAACCCTCAACACAACAACAATTGCATGATTTAAGAAAACAATGATGTGATTCTATGTTAAAGGAGTAGAGCATAGGGGAGTATTGCTTACGTTCATGGAAAGTACAGACGTAGATTTGTACATATCTTAATTATAAATCTTAACAATAAATTCCTTGTAGTATATGTTTTTATTTGCAGGACCTGAGTATGAGTACACTCAACCCCTCGACTACCAGAATCTTCTCCAGACAAGTGTTTCAACATGGAATGAATATAATCTGTTTAGCAAATAGATACATATTCGAAAACAAAATTTCAAAAAATTGGTATCAATGTAATACTAACAGTATATTTATGTACAATTATGTATAATTCCAAACACACTTAAAAACATTCATTGTAGCAATAAGACAAAATCATTGTAGTAATGAAACAAAGTCATTGCAACAATGACTCAAATTCGTTGCACCAATGAAACAAATTCATATCAAAAATGAACAAATTCATGGCAGCAAATTCATTGCTGTAATGAAATAAATTCATTGCAGCAATGAAATAAATTCTGTGCAAGAACGAAGCTTATTCATTACAACAATGAAACAAATTCATTGCAACAATGAAACAAATTCATTGCAAGAATGAAACAAATTCGTTGCAATAATGAAGCACATTCATTGCAGCAGCAATCATACTTTCACCACAGTAATGAACAATTTGCAGTTGATGAACACATTTTTATAGCGTGAATGAAACCTGTACGTTAGCTCACTTTCGATGACAAAAGTTGTTGGGGTGATGAACATTTTCATCCCGGTGACGATGCTTTTCCGTTCAGTGGACATTAGCCCGGTCATTCAAAATCTATCTCACACAAAGTGCAATTGTGTGTTATAGATCATCTAACCTCAAAACAACTAATCCTGCGAGAATGTAATAGGAATATATCAAATGGAGCAAAAGGGTTGAATTGGTACTAAAGGATTTTCGATCGATTCAAATTCGCATATAAAGTTGATATATGTACGATTGATGATCTTACCATTGGTACCAATTCAGGCACACTGGGTAGGCATCTATCTGATAATGAACTTGTCACAGAGTTCCAACGATTATTCACTTAGAAAAATTTATCAGACCTTGAAAGCTTGTAGTATGATACTCTCATACAATAACATTAAAAAAAATCACATGAGGTGGCTGGGGACACCCTATTGGACCGAAGATCTTCTCGCTATATATTATGTACTAGTTAGTTCCAACACGCCTAAGCCGGGATGGATTTGATTGGATCTTTAAGAAAAGATACTTATTGTAAAATTATAAACTTTATTTAAGAAACATGTTTGAAAAAAAATATATATTTAGGTCCTTTTTGTAAGAATATGTATTATAAATATTTTGCCGAAAAGGTAAATTTTTAAAGAGATGTACTACTTTTATTAAAATCTAATGTTTTTTTTTAAAGAAAAGGTACTATTTTTAAAAAGAACTACTTTCTGTAAGAAAACTCAATAAAAGTATGAGTTTTTTTTTACAAAGAAGTAGTTTGTTTTAAGACCAGGTACTTTTTAAAGAAGTGGTACTATCTTAGGGAAGGTTATTTTTTTCAGAAAGGCTATTATCTCAAGAAAAGAAACGGTATTATGAAAAGGTAATTTTAAGAAATCGAGTTTTTGTAAGAAAATTTATTTTTTTTAAGACAAGGTATTGTTTTGAAGAAAAGGATTTTTTTAAGAAAGGGGATTTTTTTTAGAATTTGTAATTTTTTCAAGAATAGGTACATTTTTAAGAGTAGAAAAGAAAAGTTATTTTGTTTCACAAAAAATGTACTCTTTAGAAAAGGTAGTTTTTTAAGAAAAGGCAATTTTTTGTAAGAAAATTTCCTTTTTTTTCTTCTTTTTAAGAAAAGGTATTTTTTGTAAGAAAATTTACCTTTTTAAACAAAGGTACTTTTTTAAGGTAAGGTATTTTTTTAGAAAAGGTATTTTGTTTAAGAATATGAATAGGTGTTTTTATGAGAAAATTTACTTTTTTTTAAGAAAAGGCACTTATTAAAAAAAAATTTCTTTTTTTTAATCTTCTTACAATTTGGCTTTTCTGAATTTACTTTTTATTGGGTTCAAAACTACAATATATACTAAATATTGGTTACAGGCTCCACCTAGAAAACTTCCCATTAAATATGAAATTTCCCAAAATATGTGAGACATCTATTTAGTCTAGACATAAACCAAAGTAAAAGTGAACAATATAAGTATAGTTGATAATAGTGGGATGTAGCATAATAGTGTGAAAACACAAGTTATTTAATTTTTTTTCCAACGCAACGTGCGATATGGAATTTCATAAAAAAACCCTTTGCGACAAATTGTTTTTTCGTTTAATGCAAACGAGTTATGCCCCACTGAATAGGATTTACTTTGGATGGATGTTTGCGCTTATTGATAATGAATTTTATTGAATTTTATATAAAAATTTGTTTTACGATTACCCTTAAAATAGAGTTCAAACACCATCTGCAAACTTCTTTTCTCTCAGAGCAATTCATGAGACTGATCAGTTTTGCGTGTATTCGCATGTGTTTACACTTGTTCAATTATAATAACCTGTTTTCTTTATTTGTCGCAAACATAAATAATGAAAGTTTTGGGGTAAATGACTGTTCGTTTACAACAAAAGAAATGTTTTTTACGATAAAAGTTTGCGGGAAAGTATCATCTTTTGCGGTCAACTATGAGCCTAAGTCACAAACGATATATTTGTGGGCGAAAAATAAATATTTTGCGCCAGACGAGATCTTAATCGAGTTTGATTGTACCTGTGTATTTTAGGTAATGTTGACTTTCGTCAAAATTGTAAATTTCTATTTATGTTTCTACGACTAATTAATTATATTGAGGGTTTTCACTGTATTAAAACATCAAAATAATGGTTGCCAGCATAAAGATGGATTCAAACCAATCCTTTTTTTACTACGACCATGCGTACTGTAGATGTTTCCAAAATATACTATCAACAATTTAAATAAATGAAAGAAAAAATACTCCCAGTGCCACAAAAAAGAAACTTCACATTTTTCTGCCACATGAACTCTTTCATTTAGATAAGCGCCGTGCGCATCTTTTTCCTTCAATCTGCTTTGCATTCAGCAGCTGCAATCTAAATGTGCAACGTTTGAAGAGGTGAGATGTCTGTCTACATTGTCGAGATACGTACACTAAGCCCAGGACAGTCTTACAACTACAGATACCACAGAGGGACTTGGAAATCATCAACGGCAATAACAACGTGTTTTCACGTCGGAGTACATAGAGATTCATTTAAATACTCCCATGTATATATGTACATAAATACTCACCAAGCTCCACTCAGCATCACTCAAATGTGGATGAAGTAAAGGAAGATGACGACAAAAAGAAATGTGAAAAGATAATGGAATTGGTTAAGACACACACACATACGAGTACACAATACTATCTACTTGGTTGGGTCCCTGAATCTTTTGTTGCATACCCTTTTATTTATGCTTCACGGATTGATGTGTGACTGTATGTGTGTGTGGAGATCAGCTATGCGCCTCCTGATAACGCCAAACAAGGGAATACCTCATTGACTGCCTGAGTTGTTGTTGACGATGTCTCTGGCCAAGATTTCTTGCGTTTCGATTCTTGGAATTTTATAGTTTTTTCCTAGAATTTCATGAAGTTTTCTCAGTATCGAATTAAAAGCAAATGATAAGTGTTTTTGTAATGTTGTTGTTGTTAGGTTCGACTGCTAAGAACGTGTTTTCGTTGTCGATCGCTTTGAAATCAAGTCAATGTGGAATTCCCTTTTCATTTGTGATTGTGTCCATCGATGGTGACTGGCTGCATAGTTAATGAAGTCGAGGAAAGATGTGTATGAACTGCTGCTGCAAGTTCTATTCCCATACGTACCTATGGGAAATGTGAGGGGGCTCCTTCAACGAAAATTAAATAAATTATTTTTGATTTTATTATATTAAAACAGAACAAGATATGTCTTGTTGCCGACAAAGGAAGATGGGCGGCAAACAGGTTGATTGTTAGAAATAAGCAACTTCAACCAATATTATTTGAAATTGTGAAGACAACAAATAAAATGTAATATTGAGAAAGAAAATTGAAATTAAGAACATACAAATATGGAAAATTGGACTGGCAAATATCGTATTTAGGAATGGAAATTTGAAACTTAAAATAAAAAATAGTTTCTTGCAAGACATTCAATGAAAGGATTGGGGTGAGCATCTTACAACATGCGCGCTTTCTAGTTTTGCATGCGCCTACAGTTTTATACCGGTTCCGAACGGTATTTTGAGAAGTTTTTCATGGCTAAGTACTCACTAACCAGGTATCGAACCCCCGTTCTTATTCGTTAGAGTCGCGCACTCTACCATTGCATCACCGACGGTGTACACTGAAAAATAATTTATCGTCAGCACAATGAAAAAGTTTCATCAATAGTTCTATATTAAATGGATGTAAAATTTAATTGATGCCATGGAAATTTTCCTTAAATTAGCGATCAGTTTTTTTTTCGAATTTTTTCTCATCATTGAATTGAAGTTTTTATTAGCTCATTTTATGAATTTTTGTAGACCTATATTTTAAACCACGGTGATTATTTCTTTCAGAATTGTCTATCGTATTAGGTCTTTAGCCCCTATGTTTTTACAATGTCTCGTCTAAATTATATTAAATACGCTTTTTAGTCGTGTCGCCTAAAAGAGTGCGCGGCGGCAGCAGACGGCTCAAATTCCGATCGGCTTTCCTTTCTGGTTGGCGTCGGTAATTACGCACAAGATGTCTTTATGCCAGTTGGTAGCAATATAACAGCTGCTTTAATTACTTTCATATCATTGTGGTCCGAACTTGTCATATTCAAATGTATTTTATTCAATTGAACTATTACGAATATTAATCGAACTTTAATTTGCACTTTTATTTATATCCCGCATGACAAGTGGTACTGACTGAACAAATAATAAATGTAAACAGCTCTCAAATTTCAAAATCTAAGTCTTCTTAACGCTCTCCCCTATTGAAGTAAAAAGGGAGGAGTGTAGCAGGGACGCTCTTAACTTTGTGTTAACGTAATTAATGTGTAGGATTGAACCAATGTTTGAATATAATTAATGCATCAATACTTTAATTCCATGAAATGTATTACATCAATTGGATGTAAAAGTCATCAAATTGATGAAAGATTTTCGGTCAAATAACGCATAATTTGCGTAAAATTGATTAAATAATTCCATAAATATTAGCAAACAAGTATAATTTTACTAATGTACACTTTACATCAACTCAATGAATAACATGCATTAAACTTGCTTCATTTACGTTAAATTGTTAGACGAATCTGAACAACAATTGACGTAGGCTATAGGTTGGAAAATTATGAACTTTTACATCGAGATAATGCACAATTCCTCACCTCGATGTGCATTTTTTTTTCAGTAAACCGTTAGAGCTCACTAACAGTTAGTATTGTAGTTAGCTCTAAGCAGGTGGTAATGAAAAATTGATATTGAAGAGAAAATTATTATTAATAAATGAATATCTTAAGATTGAGTTCAACAATTTTAATGCAGATATCAAAGATTATTCCGTTGTATTTGAAAGGGTTATCAATTATCTTATACGTGGAATATGACATCGTTCAAACGGCAAACCGCGGCTTTGCTACGTGGGTAGTATCTAAGATGTCCAATTTTCGATGACTCTGGCTCATAGAACAGGCTGAATTTGAGCGACGGCTTGGGTTACGTTGACTTTGAGGGCGCTACATTTGGACTCATAAATCTATAACTGATCTGTTTTTGAAGATATGGACCTGCGGTTTTGAATGAAAAGTTCTTTATTGTATCTTGTTTTAAATAATGTGTACCAATTTTTTTTGTCCAAAATGCCAGATTATTTTTTTAACTCATCGTTACACTTGAATTTATTTCCTGATTTTTAAAAATAATGTGTCTATTCATTTGTCTATCAAACGCCTTCATGAACTTTGCTAAAAAAATTAAAAGTAGATACAATAAATAATATTTGTTGAAAAATGCAGGTCCATACATTTCACGTCGCCTCTGCATGGCATAACCATGCCCTCAAATCGCTCGTGCAGAACGTCCATTGTGGCATCACCAGTATGGGACATAGCGCCATGTTGGAACGACATGCCGTTCACATACATATCTTCCAATTCTGGTCAAATCAAAGAGGTTGTCATCGATCGGTCCGTCTTTGTGGACGGTGATAGCAATCTCATCATTGTTCTCGAAGAAGTACGGAGTGATGATGCCGCCGGCCCACAATCCACACCAAACAAAAACTTTCTGCGGATGAATTGCCACTTGGTGAACATCGGGTACATTGGTGTCATCCCAAATCTATCAATTTTGAACTTGAGCATGCGTTTCGTTGCCACAATGGACCACCCATTTTGATAATTAAGTTTTATCATTTGCACGTGGTACTCGACGGAGTAACTTACCATGTTTTTTTTCTTTATTGTCGAAAAAATAAAAACTGAAAAATTACATTGAGAAATAAAAAATATTTAACTTCTATATCTATATATCATATATATATATATCTTCTATATATCAATATTTTTAGCAACAATTTTCAATTTCATATGTTACGTAAGGTGTTGGTGGCAGTCGATGAATGACTCACTTAGAATTATTAGTCGAGTGTGACACCACGGGCTAACGACATTAACCATTAGCCGCAACTGAGAACCATTTAATTTGCTCTAAGAAGCTCAAGATCTTCTTAGATCTTGATATTATCCCCTATCTGAGATAATTCTCCCAGGTCCCTAAATAGGTAGGATTCCACAGTAGACAGCTTCGACTTGTACTGGACACGTGCAAAGAAGATTTCCAGTGGGTTCTTTACAGAAATCTTTTGAGCTGACCTTTAGTATCGTCGCATGTCTACCAATCAGACAACGTTCCGTTAAAACTGAAAACCGAACTCGAATTAACTCGAAAATAGGAAGACCCTGACTCCACTAGAGGAATCAGGTTGGTGAATCCCTGCGTACACTTGGTATTACCAACTTTAGAGATGTGACAAAAGATCGAACCGTGTGGCGAAATATGTTATCTTCGTTTTGTATGGTTCCTAACCCCGCAGGGTTGTTCGAGTCCGGATAAGTAAGTAGGCAAGTAATTAGGACATGAAAAAGCTATTCGCTTGGTGGGTGACGCTATTACTCACACTTGACCATAAGCGCAACCATGACACTACTTTATTGGATGGTTTAGCGGTGTTCAAGTGCAATTCGAAGTAGATTTTAAGCCGTTTCGTAGCAGTGGACAAACCAGAAACCAAAGACCATTAAAAGCAATGCCGAACCATGTTTTGGCCAACAATGTCATGGCGACAGTTTTTTGGTCTCGATGACATTCAAATCAATATCCTTGGAAAGGGTGAAACGATCACCGGAAAATATTATTCACTGCTGTTGGAATTCGACATTAATTTGGAGTAAAAACGACCGTATTTTGCGAAGAAAAAAGTGATGTTCCACCATGACAACGCACCGTCACACAGGTATGTAATCGACATCCATAAACTGCCCTCGTAATTATTGTCATAATTATTTGTTCGAACTTAGGGCTGCACTTGCAAAGGGTTGTGAACAGAGTCGAGTTTTTAACGAAACACTCATTCGCGATCTTGCTTTTATATGTTGATATTAATGAGTGTGAAACTTTTCACTGTCATCAATTTGTACATATGGGTTTGATATTCAGGAATCAGATACTCACGAGGTTCTAGACAGGAATACAAAGCGTGATGTTCGGTGGACTAAGCATATATTTAACGTGTCGACAGAATGCCTGGTCTTTTTAAAACAGTTTAAAATATATGTACTTCTCTTCAAGTGCACACCTTAATATCTTTACTATTTATATCCTCCAGAAAATTAAATATAACTCTCAAATACGGACGGGAGCTCGAAAGCCTTCTCTGGTCATGGCCCGAGTCTAAACGGGAGTGATTACGATGTTATTCAAATGTGCCTGATTTTCTTCCGAATGCATTGTATTCAATGTTAAATCGATAGAGCGATCGATTATAGACAAATTACGTTCTTCAGCCAAACTCTCCGTATGTGGAAGTATCTTCTGCCTTTTGTACTGAATTCTGTAGGCTTAAGTAAAATATCAACAATCAACCTTCTTTCAGCTACACTCATTCCTTTCCTTCTGGAAATAGCACGAACTGCATTTATAGGTGGCTAAAAGGTATTTGAACTTGTCCATGTAATTTTAAAACACCGTCATTATAGACATAGTCAGTCATATTAAATATAGGCATGTGGTTTATATTCGTTAATTAAAACCAAAATCGGCAGCTTTATCTTAACACATATTAATTCTAATTTAATCCCAAAAATCTACAACAAATGCCACAGTTCTATATCAACTTTAGTACGCAAACGCTTACATGGTGGTCAATCCTATTGGTGGGTCGTCGTCGTCGGCAGCTATTCCAACTGGAATATTCTTATCTGTTATTTATCAAATGTACGATTATAAAGCGCATTTTCTTGTCAATTGTCGATTTGTTTTAAAACCGTGAGATGACGGTGCCACAGAGCCACGGGTAGGTTGCCTGTCATTCGCTGCAGCATTATCATTAAAGCTCTGAAAGAGAGAGAGAGACACGCCGGTACCAAAAGGTTTATAATCTGTAACATACTACGCTCAAGTGGCGCCTAGTCGAAAAAGACTGAGAAAATATGGAAAATATTTAAAAACAAAAATGAAAAATCATGAGGGAGGATGTAGCCACCAAATGTGTCGGAGAACATTGAACTCACCAAATCAAATTGACAGATATGTTATTTAAATTTCGAAATCAAGGCAATTAATTAAACTTAATGTAATTAAAATGTGTTTTAATAATAAAATTTCACCCAAACGCGACAACACAACCAAAATGAAATGTCTGCATGTGTTGATATCCCAAACATGACACCGGACCCGTTTAAGATGGCTTTACTTTGGAAATTAATGCAAAGCTCAAGCCAAGACCGCAACAACAGAGGCAACAGCAACGAAATGATTAAGTATTGCATGTATGAGCTGTATCAGAGTGTCTTTTAATGTTTAGCTTCTATCTTCCATTTAATAAATGCTCTACTCATTCGTACGTAATTGTAACTGATACATTTGTTCGTAATGCACCGTGTATGTATATAATTTTGTATGTAGGATACTTAGTTGAGTTTGTCCGTTTTACGAGGATCTGGCATCTGAGCAAATGAATGGGCAAGCATCGCTACATTCACACACAAACTCGCTTGTCATGTCATCATAATTTCTGATAGCCGCAAAAGCAAATGCCACCATTTATACTTTATTACACTTCGCATACGGTAAGGAAGACGGACAGATACATAGTCTTCTCGAAAAACAGAACAGAATATTAAACCTGGCAACAAGTGGCACACGCTTTGTTTAATGCAAGAAATTGGGTATTATTTCGTTGTATTTCCATTTGAACATGAACATGTTCAATTCTTTATAAAACTTGTATGCATGACCTTTTATGTCATATACGAATACTTGTACTAAAACAAAATGAATGGTGTACGTGGACTATAGACCTTCGATAACACTGTAAGTAAAATTTGAAGTTTTGAAATGACACAAAATCACCGAGACACCCCAACTAATCTTTGGGTCATAGAACGCAGTGGTATACTCCGTTTTAAAACGTTAGCTCAAAATAACGAGATTTTTCGATTTTAAATTTGTAGTAGATTTAAGGTGATTTTTGATTTTATTTGAGGGAAAAACCTGCAAAAGCCCTTGTTAAATCAATTTATATGTTTTTTTTCGACAAAATGTAACCGTTGAAATAATAGACATCTATTAGGAAGCAGAATTAGTTTACTTCTTACAATTTGGGGCCATAATAATTATAATAACTTTGGGATTCGGGATTTTGGGATTGGCATCCCAATTACAAACAGATGCTACAACATATGTATATATCAAAGTGTTCACTTTGACAGATTAGTCCCTACCCGCCGCTGTAGATTTTAATACATCAAAAATATAAGCATTTTATTGACTATTTTGAAAAATCGAAAAATGAGTGACGAAAAATGCAGATCACATTGCGAAAAATTAAATATGTTTTTTTTGTTTTGTGTGTGGAAAATTTACACCGAAAAATCATCGACGACATTTGGTTGAAGATGCACTCAAAGCTTACAATCAGTATTTTTTGGTTACCCCCGCTAAAGAAATGCGAAATGTTGATCATGCATCTGAATTTACGTGCATCACATGTTTTAGTGCATTAAACAAAGGGTGGAAATTACGGCGATATTCGATGCCATTCGGACTTCCAATGATATGGACCTATCCTGGGGAACATGATACAGAAAATTGCTACGCGTGCAAGAACGATGTAAATGGTCTCAATCGAAACTTAGATAGACTATATATGGAATACACAACAATTTATTCTTATAGAACGAACCGGTTTTATATACAAAGATGTGCCAAGTGCTCGCGTACCAGTTCCACACAGTGATGAATTGCCTGCGTCCTCACAAACTTCAGCAACATCATTACATCATGCTGATTCTGATTACCTTCAGCCAGTTATACAATATCCATCATTAATTTCGCAGGAAAATTTAGATAGAATCGTTCGAAATCTGAAGCTATCTCATAATAATGCAATGAATTTGGCTTCGGAACTAAGAAGCGCCAACGTGCTGGCACCAGGTGTAAAAGTTACATCTTACATATATGCTTTATTTCATGCTTTCCGAGGACGCAGCTTATGCATATTGCCAAGATATTCCCGGTTTAATGAATGAAATGGGAATCTGCAACTATAATCCATCTTTATGGCGTCTTTTCATAGACTCTTCAACCAGGAGCTTAAAAGTAGTTTTGCTATTTGAAAACAGCAGCGTTAAACCAGTGCCATTGATGTTTGCTCTTGGAATGCATGAGTCGTATGATACCATGAAATTAATTCTGGAACGCATCAGTTATGATGAACACAAATGGCGCGTAAATTGTGATTTAAAGGTTCTTTCACTATTAGCTGGAATGCAAACTGGCTGTACAAAGTACATGTGTATTTTTGTGTAAATGGGACAGCCGTGCAAAATGCAACGAGTACGAAAATCGAGATTGGCCAAAACGCGATTCGCAAGTTGTTGGCGAATTTAATGTAATTCGTCCACCATTGATCCCCCTTCAGAAAGTAATGCTTCCAGATCTTCATATCAAGCTGGGAGTTGTAAAGAATTTCTTAAAGCGTTTGGCTCGCGTTAACAAAAATGCATTACCATACTTGAAAACCAACGCTTTTCCAAAATTATTAATTGAAAAATTAAAAGAGGGTAATTTTGTGTAACTAAAAGTGTGTGACTGCAATATATTTTATATCAATTTTTTTAACAGGTGTAGTTAACGGTCCAGATATACGGAAACTTTTAAGGGATACGAGTTTTTCTGAAATGTTAGATGAAACTGAATTAAGCGCATGGAACTCAATTCGCGCGGTAATTGAAAACGTTCTTGGCAAAAAATCGCTCACGAGAGTACCGTGATTATATTGACAAACTTGGCGTTAATATGTAGTTGAAAATCTACACGTTACATGCACATTTCGATTTTTACGAAAGACATTTGCCCACAGAAACAGCCGAAACTGTCGAAAGATTTCATCAAACTATAATGAAATTCGAAAACCGTTTCGCTGGAAAAAGAATAGACTCAATGCTTGCTGATTTCTGCTGGTCGATTGCAAACAAAAAGTAGAAATTGAATAAATCCAAAAAAATTTACAAAATCATCAAAATAAGAGCAAATATAGTTCCATGTCCGCTTGAAAATGGACGTTCATTATTTCTAGATATAAATTTTGACAAATAAATAATAAACAAATTGATTTTAAACAAGTCTTTAAAGTTTTTTCATTCAAATAAAATCAAAAATCGCCTTAAATCTACTACAAATTTAAAACCGAAATATCTCGTGATTTCGAGCTAACTTTTCAAAACGGGATACACTACTGGATTCTACGATCCAAAATTAGGTTGACGTGTCTCGGCGTTTGGGTGTGTCATTTTTACCTACTTAGGAATGTGGCCCATGTAAAAAGATTTTCTGGCGGTGGGAAATAGCTCCCATATAATATTTCCAATGAAAAAGCCGGAACAAAATTTAATTATAAGTAAATAAATAAATAATAAATAACTAAATTATAAGTAAATAAAATAACTCCCAAAAATCTGAAATAAAACCCAGAGCAAAAAGTGAAATAAATCTCAAGGAAATAATTGCAAACGAAATAACACCACAACAAGAAAATAAAATAAGTCCCTATGGCATAAACCCAATGAAAAATTTGTAAATACTTTCTTTTCATTTAAATCGTTTGCATTGTGTCTTTCACATCTCTGTCTCAGACTGGTCTCATAACTGGTTACAAAAATTTTGAATACTATATGCATCGATATTAGTGATTCATCCGTTGCAGATTTTCAAATGAGGTTTAACAATTTTTAACAAAAACTCGAGCGATGTTTGTATCACAATTTTCGCTAGTGATTTTATGACACCTTTTACAAATGAACTTGATTTTATATTAGGAGACATAGAAGCTAGCCGAAATATTTAGCAAAAATCGAACGTTTGTCTCTGTTTTGATACGAAAAATTGTAGCAAAAAATTTCGATCTTTTGTAAAAGGTGTCATAAAATGTCATAATATTAGGTTACAAGTGGTCTAATCATATGAACCTTTTAAAATATGTGTTATAATATTAAATAGAACAACAACGATGCGAGATATCAGATTGATTCTGGCTTTACTTTTAATCTACTCCCATAGGAAAAATAATCAAAATGACAGTAATTGAATTTAGAGGCTGTCACCAACAAATTATATGTCATCACATCCGTATTGGAGGTTCTCACAACCCTGTTCCAGGTTGTCACAATCTATTAGAGGTTGCTACATTCGAATTTCAGTTGTGGGAACCAAGTGCAGTCGTGACAAATTCAATTAAGTTTTAACAACTTCAATTCGGTGGCAACAATCAAATTTGCGGTTGATACAACCTCTTTTCAAAAAATTAGTTCTGTGCGTGTACATTTATGCCATTATGTCGAAATATCACATTATTTAAATGAACGTCTCGGCTTCGCTGGCAGTGCTTCAAGCGGTCGGTCTAAAATAAACCCGGAGCTCGCGTTACGGTCAATGGATTTATTGAAAATCAAAATTTGGTTGATTTCGAGAACTGGACCTGCCAATTTTCCTCCAAGGTCATGCGAGTTGACACCTCTCGATTATATCCTGTGGGGCTACGTAAATTCACTGGTTTATGCTGATAAACCAGCACCAATTGACGAGGCTACAATTGTCCGTGTTATTCGTGAAATACGGCCACCAATGCTCGAAAAAGTGACCCAAAATTGGATGTCCAGAATGCGCTTCATCATGAACAGCCGCGGTGGCCATATGCCCGAAATCATTTTCAAGTATTAATGCCGTGTATTGATCTTTGGAATAAAATATTTTACCAAATTTTGGAAGATATTTCAGAATGACATAAATCCGAATTGCAGAAATGAAATTATTGTCAAAAAATAAAATAATTGGTTGTATGGGAGATATGGGAAATATTTTGGGATATTTTAGCCACATCTATTCTTAGAAATCCTGCTAATCATTCACTTTATGACTTTAGCCGTATGATCGTCACTACAGCTTCATATCTTCAATTGAGTGTGTTGACAGAATCGATTCAATTGAAATTGTTTTTGGTGATATCACCGTTTAATGGACTTAAATAATCTCCAAATGCATCGATTCTGTCGAAATAATATTTATTTCCAATACCGAACATTCAATTCGTTGCTGCCTCATATCATACTTAAGTAACTAGACACACTTAAGTAACTAGTTTAGAAATTTATTGCGATTGTTGCCATTGTGAAATGAAAATGGCGTGAATAAAAAATGGCTATTATCATTATCGCTCTGTATATGCAGTGTTTTAGAGTTAAGTTATTATATGACATTCGTTTCATTTCATCTTTAGTAATTGTTTTCTCTCTCTCTCTTTTATTCATGCACTTCTACTTGCATTACATAGTGGAGTTTTGTATCAGTTTTATACGCAAACTCGCTGTGTCACCCAGAAGTTAAATGACTTTATGTTATGTTTATGACGTAAGCAATTCTGAATCGTTTGGGGCCATTAGTAACGATAGGATACAGGCTGCGGATAAAAAAATGTTCAGTATACAATGTGTATCTTCAAATACAAATGTATGCATTGTAGAAGTTAATAACATTCGGGATTAAACATGACGATGCATATGGGAAATTCCAAAAAATTGTCGACAAAGAAGGTACCTATTGCATCTTACCTACCTACCTACCTATTGCATCTTCTTTGGATAAGGTCAAAATTGTTAGAAATATTACACCATTCTACCCCTACCTAAATCATACATAGGGTTCAAGTTGCATTTGATATACTTATTCCAAAATGTAGAATATCTTCTTCAAAACAGTTATACCATTTCAATGTGTACCAGGGTGGGTCAATTTTTTTTGCCGACCAAGAGTATAGCAGAAACGTAATCTACGGCAAATTCTAAGAAAACGCAACATTTTTGTGAAGAGATAACTGAGGTAATGTTAGAATAACTTTTGAATGCGATATCAGATCTGCCATTTGTATTTTTTATTCCTAAAGAGAATATTAAAACCTATCAGGCGATACCATGATCGTTACAATCTGATATCGCATTCAAAAGCTATTCTAACATTAACACAGGTATCTCTTCACAAAAAAGCTGCAGATCACCCACTTTACACAGCTATAAAACATGAACTGTGGGGAGTATCGACCTAAAATATACGTCACCGCAACAGCAGTAGAATATATGTGTTAAATTTCATAGAAATCAAAGAGTATAAAGTTTCAAAAGTATGGCTTTGGGATCGATTTTTTACGATAATATACAAATTTTCAAGTGAAAAATGGCGGGCTCGATTCTGATTTTTGAACCATGGTTTCCTGGAACCATTTTCTTAGAATTTGCCGTAGATTACGTTTCTGCTATACTCTTTGTTAAGTTTTTTGGTTCCATACAAAATGACCCACCCTAATGTGTACATTTAAAGCGACATTGTTTAGAATGGCCCATACGTATGAACGTATACAAAAGTGGCTTAATATACATAATTTTGATATGTAATTACATGTTTGATTAAAGTTAATGATGTGTGTATTGGTCGATGGAGTAAAATAGTTAATGGATATATGAAAGAAATTCAAGGTGGATTAAGAGATGAAGGATACATTTAACTGCACAAGCAAACCACAATGACAAAACGATTTTGGTGTATTAAGAAGTAGTTTTTGCACGTTTGTTACTTGGTTTCGACAAACAGCTATGACGGTTCATAACTGTTTTTCGATTCTGACTTTTTTTTAGTGTAAGAAATCGACTGTAACCTGTTTCGAGCGATTAATCTATTTCATGGCTAATAACGCCACGGAAAGAAATGAAAGAAGCTCAGAGAAGCCCCTGTAACAGCGTTCTCGTGAATATAAGTCGCGAACGGTATCCATCGCACCATAGACGATCAGAAAACACGGGAAAAATGTAACCCTAGGTACACGATAATTGGCAGATTTTTTCTGCCATCATAATACATATTTGCCAATGGTTAGTTGTTACTTATAGGGATTTCTGAGAAAAAATTCAAAATTTTGTTGCCCTTTGCCCTAAAAGTGCTTTTTGGTGTGCGTTTGTAAAAAAAGTGCAAAACCACTTCAACGTTTTGTGTTCGTTTCTGAGAATGTTGTACTCAACAAGTTCAAAAATGTTGCATTTTCTACCCCCTCTCAGTGAGCCACGGGCCGGAATGTTCCCCGATAAATGCCTAAAGTTCTGTCATTTTGTTTGTGTTATTTCTACTTTTTGTGTGGAGCGCTAAACTAATTTAAGCGACTCCAGTTAAAATCGCTTACCTTATCAAACAAAGTGATCGAATTTTAAGTTAAACGGGAATAACAATAAATTCCAATTGTATTGATACTCTTTCGACCAGTTTGTATGACTAGTCGCTTAAATCCCAATTCAATTTTGGAATTCAAATCTGTTTTGGTGCTTGCGCTATTTTTTTAACATTTACATAGTAAAGAATTCTCAATACAATTGCGTTTTCGTTTGCATTTAACTGAATAATTTATTATTCTTGTTAATTATCAATAACATTATTCCAAATAACCGCTAATGCAGCTCTGTGACTAGATCTGGCATATATATACGGTTGCCAGGAGTTACGAGGATGGAGTTTGCAAGATTTAATTTTTGAAAACGCCGGGTAATGAGGATCATGCCACGAACCCAAGTAGGTATGCATATATCCCTGGCATCACTGAAAAACTTTTTTGAAAATAATATAAAATAATATATTAAACAGAAAATGGTCTTGAGCATGAATAAATTTTAAAGTAAAAATTTAAGTTTTAAACCCAGACCGATAATAAAACTCCCGCAATTGAAAATATGAAAGTTGACGTAGAGCAACGCAAGCTTGAAACAATAATATTGTTGACGGCAACTCTTTGTCTTATTGTTTGTAAATGACAAAAGCAAACCAAATCGTGCTTGTTTGTAACCAATGGCTTTTGAAAAAAGTGCTTGGCATTCGTCGAACGTATGTACATATAAGGGAATTCTCATTAATATGATAAGGACTTTGATACATATGACTTGATGAATTCACCAAAACGCATACCAGAAACGTGAGCTGATGAGGATCATGACAAGGTACAAAATAGTTGAACGTAGAGCCCAGGTGTCATTAGAAAACATTTTCAAAAGGAATATAAAGGTTATTAATTACCTTTATATTAAATAGAAAATGATCTTGATCAGATTTTAACGATCATGGTATCGCCTGATAGGTTTTAACATTCTCGATAGGAATAAAAAATACAAATGGCAGATCTGATATCGCATTCAAAATTTATTCTAACATTAACACAGATATCACTTCACAAAAATGCTGCAAATGACCAACTTTACACAGCTATAAAACATAAACTGTGGGGAGCTTCGACCTAAACTAAACGTCATTGTAACGGCAGCAATTTATGTGCGAAATTTCGTATAAATCGAAGAGTATCAACTTTCAAAAGTGTGGTTTTTGGGTCGACTTTTTATGATAATATAAAAATTTTTAAGTGAAAAATGGCGGGCTCGATTTTGATTTTAGAATCATGGTTTCTTGGGAACACTTTCTTAGAATTTGACGTAGATTACGTTTCTGCTATACTCTTGGTCGGCAAAAAAATGTACCCACCCTAATATATATATATGTATATCTATTACTAAATATATAGAATGGCCTTGAGCTTGCATAACAAATAAAAAGTTATTGGATTCTGAAAAAGTGGTGGGTAACCCACATGTCCCTAGGGGCTCACCACATGGGCCCGCCCAAACATATGCATATAAGCGTATTTAGTCAAACGATAGGAATTTTCTTCAAGATTTTAAATATACCGCTGTTTTAGGAATGTGTTTACTACAATAATTTTTTTATTTTTACAAACTTGTCTTTTTATTTGATATTTTTGACACATTAAAATTCTATAATAAATATTTTTGACAATTGTCTGAAACAGCCACAGTTCCATTTTTTTGCATTGCATACTTATTTTCACATTACACCCCATGTGCGATAGGAGAGAGCTTCCCCTGGCTTTAATATGGGTTCTAACTTTTCTAAAATATACCGAATTGTCCAATTTTCAATGTTAGTATTTCAATACAATCCTTGACTCGTTACCTTCAATCGGTTGTTTACAGATTTCAAAAATGTTCACTGGATTTAAATTTATTGAATCCTTTGGAGAATATTTTTTCACTTTCCTTGCACGCAAAGAACAAAAAAACGTTTATTGCTCGGTTGCCACAACAATACTTTGATTGATTTGTAGTGATTTATTAATCGCAACCGTTTATGTAGTTCTCCCAAATAAACTCATATATCGCAAATGTGTATCAGGTTGTTGCAAACGAGATCTCGTTTGCGTTAAACGCGTACCAAATTACATTTGTCGCAAGTTAAAAACCGTTTGCGAGAACTGAAAATATCCATTTTTCTAATGAGAGCACAGATTACGAAGAACGTAAATTTCTCTCATTCTGTTGACTGTATACACAGTCCACTCGTTTGACATACACACTCACGCATACACATAAAAGGCTTTTGTCTTGTCAATATAGCTTGGATGGACAACTGACACGTTGTAGTTTGCTGCGCGTTTAGTTGTTATTTGAATGCAAGGCGAGACAGACGTGTTAGTAGCCCCTGAAAAGATAGATTTTCTTCGTAATTTCATTTCAAATTCCAACTTTTTTTTAAACAAACTTTATGGGTAAAACCAAAATCATAAAAGTTGGAAATTTACACAAAAAAGAGCTTATGGAAACCATTAATATAAATTCTAATGTACAAGTAATATTGTACTGAGTAGAGTAACTACAACTACAACTCGGTTGCTGTAACCGAAGGAACAGTTGGCGGAACCGTTTTTCGTTTCTCGCAAACGTTTTTTTCAGCTTATGTTTTTCATAACTCGTTTGCTGCAAACATTTTTCGGTTCTCCCAAACGAAATGACATGTATGGCTTAACAGAAGTTCGTTTCTCCCAACTACAGTCCCCAAACGAACTTCAGTTATCTGAGATTTCGTTTGGGAAGAACGACTTTTTTCTTTGCGTGTGGAGATAAACACATCAGAGTCTTTTCTGCAATTAGAAAAAATATAAACAGTCGGAACTAGGATTCGAACTCACATTAGCGGACGATCGTTTTGAAGTTTGTGACTCATCTCAATAGCGCCTTAGCGTTCTTGGCCTGAGTAACCGTCTTTTTCACAGTGCCACTAATTGCAGATGTTGTCGTCAGTGGTTCTCTCCACTTTCTTTCACTTTGCCCAACGGAAATAGAATCCTACCCACTGTGCGTCGCCGAAAGGAATTTAGGGTGGTCTGTTCGAAAATTAAACCCGTGTTCTTATGACCATTAGACTCGCACGCTGACTGTTGTATAAGCGAAAGTCGATTACACTTAATTTGTAAAAAATAGTAGTCATAGTGGTAGTGTTTATCTAAACAGTGGACAAAAACTTATAAATTAACAGTGACTAACTAACTTTAAGCTATTTTCAGATATAACGCGATTTCGCAGTTTTCGGGATTTTATTATATAAATGGATATGTTTTGTGCCCACTTTATCTCGCAGATTCCAAGATCTTATATACTTTCAATACTTGGAAACTATTTTTTCCTTGGAAATTATCAAAATCTATCAAGTCTACAGCAGTTATATATTGGCGGAAACACTATAAAATATATCGAGGTTAATTTTGTACATTTTCTGATGAAACGCTGTTTCTGGCTGTAATATCGAAGGGGACACAAGCCTGATGTTGTTATTACATATTAGTGATGCTCAGAATTGAGAAAGGTTTCAAACGAACCGAAAGACGGGTCCAAATGAACCGCAAAGAGTACTTAATGAACCGAAAGCGATTCTTAAAGGACCGAAAAACGTGTTCAAAAGAACCGGCAACGGTTTCAAAAACACAGAAAACGGATTCTAAAAGAACTAAAAAACGGTTTGAAAAGAACCGTAAAACGGTTCCAGAATAACAGGACTCGGAAAATGTTAAGCTTGTTTAAGGGTATACAAAAGTTAATTTTTATCAAGTTTTATATTCTTATAATAACTTATGTACTTAAGCCTCTTTAGGACAGCAATTTGCTGAGAACCGGAACCGGTCCAATTTCCCGGGTCTTGTCGGACCCGGACACGATAGACCCGGTTGTTCAAATACGCGGAATCGCACATCATTACTACATATGTAGCTGATAGTTAAAATATTAAACTAGTATTCTTATTAAATCAAATTTTCATCTTAATAAATTGTCTCAAGATTCACGCTAATAGTCGTGGTCGATACAAGTGTTATATCTCCCACTTGAAATCGGTTCTCACCTACGTAGTTTGCTACCATTTACAATAAGTTGGTATTAATTAATCTAACGATGTTCTTCGTAATTTCAATCGGGCCCATTGTTATTATATATTTCTTAATGATAAATCTTTATAGACTTTGAGGTGCCTTGAAAATCTAAACTATTTTCCCTCTTTAATCACTGTGGCAAATAACGATGTTAATGCTGAAATATGTCAACTATGTTGACAAAATCAAATCATTATGTCATCAATTTTTAACGTCAAAGTGACACACGACGAGTCAACACATCCTCAACAGAAACACATTCCTCAAGTTGGCCAACATAACTTGACTTCTCTACACACATCCGACATGTATGAACGGATGAATATCAGTTTGGTCAGAACTCTGGAGAAAAGTCTTAGCAAATGAGCCAAGAGCTGTATAAGCCGGCGGCGGCGGCATAACTTGAAAAGAATAACAAACAACGCTTCTTCACGTCACCTCGCACAAATGACGGTGGGTCGTGGTAATAAAAACGATCGTAAAACAAGTTTGCCTAATTGATCGAGCGTACGCCAAACAAATATTCCAAACTCAATAAGGATGACTGAAGCAGGAGTACAGAGGAGGATACATGATCATTGGAGAGGTGGGAGAATTGGCTCGAAACCCTTGTGTGTGCACGGGTGTGCGTTGAGTACCGTGGTTGTTAACAGACCATAAAAACCAATACAAAAAAGAGCTGTGATTTTAAGCTCCGTTTCTTTTGCGCTTTCTTGGTGGTGGTGGTCACTGATGATCTTTAAGTGGCGTTATGAGCTCAACCTCTGGCTCAAGTGAACTGAACCATAATGACTGAGTAAGGAACAAAAGAATGCGACGTAGTGCTGCAACAAAGGAATATTGTCTGCTGAATGGTGAAGGAAGAAGGCTTTTAAGCGATGACACCAAATTGCTATTTAGCCGCTTTTATGGTGATCCCCCGTTTAAAGTATATCCTTTACCCTGATGTTGTGGTCTGAAAAAGTACAAAGTATGTACATATGCTTGGTTCGTCTTGGGTGTTTGTGACAAAAGATGCTTATTTGATTAGGTATTTTGTTCTATCGACCGGAATGGGATTTATTTAGGATTGAATTGCATCCTTCAGGCATTTTTGAACTGTGTTTTTTTTTGAATTGTAAATGGAATTGTATTTCAGTACTTACGCTTTCCTGGAAATGGAGTAGAACCCACATGCATTGCCCAAAGATAAACATTGCCTTAACAGCAGGAACAATATCTAAGAAGCAACTCAAATGCAGCTTTTTAAAAACAAAGTCAATATTCTTTATCCACCGTGTGTCGGCTTATAACTCACAATTTTGAATCTAAACGCGGGTAAGGAAATGGCTTAGGAATCAAAAATTGTTTCTATTTTTGACATTGTCTACACAAAGAATAATGTATGGTGACTGATATTCGTCATAATCCATATAGTTTAAGCACCCACTTATTTGATTCTGGGATGTTTTGTGTTTAAGCTTCAGCTAGCCGAGGCGAAAAAGGGTCATTAAAATTAATTTGGTTCAATTTAGTTCGCTGCCAAATTGTTGACAATGAAATATCGCCACGATCGCCATCACCCAAGAATGCACTCAGTCATTCATACCATCCACTCACCGGCTGGCTCAGCCACTCATTTCACTTAGCCCAGTGACATGGTGTAGCATTTGTACTACCTTAATATACAAACGTCGTCAACACATGCATCCGCATTGAATACCCACGAGCTCTGATCTTCTTGGCTCCATACGACGACTGACTACTTTACATTTTAAATTAATAAATTATGTCGTCATTAGTGTTGAATTTGCTTTATAACTCATTTATTTTATATTTTGCCTTTGTTTTGTATGGACAATTTTTTCGTCGCGTGGATATATAAATCTTTTGAGTAATACATCATCAATATGAAGGGATATACTTTAGGAAATTACCTAAATAAGAGGGAATTTTACAATTATTTAAAGATTAATTACGCGAAAAATGTAAACATATAGATGTAGTTGAAGGTACTTAAGTCATTTTAACTTGATAATAAATAAATTCTTTAGATTTAATTGATATTTAATATTCAATTTATTTTAGTTTTGCAACACTTGGATATTTAACAAATTTACAATTTTGCTTTTGAGCTAGTAAATTATCAAGATGCAATAACGAACTCAAACGTTCGATGAAAGAATAAAGGACAACTTCCTACAATCAGTAAACAGCGGGATTTATATTTGTAGTGTCATTGATCACGACTCACAGAGTTACGCCGATTCTGAATAGTTATGTCTTGAAAGGCTTTTTTATAACCCATAACCACTTTTTGAGAGTCGCTAGACTTTTGAAATGAAAATTTATCTTTATTTATAAGAATCTACCATTTACAGGTGTATTACACGCAATTGATTTGTATGTGAGTAGCTATTCTTGAACTAAATTAATCAATGAATGGTATAAGAATTTCATATCCGAACAGTGGCCAGTTTAGTCTAGATTTAGCAGGCCTTTTCCTACGCCGCTGTTTGTAAAGTATTAGTGGTGTAAGCTTTTGGATTCTAAAATCTATTTTCAATTAATTCACTTCATTAATGATGATTTGAATTTTAAAGAAATTAACTACAATCACTCTTTCATTTGGCTTATATTTTATTTATTTTATATTTCTCTTTTTTTTTGGTTATTTTTGAACAGTTTTCATTCTCTCTTTGGGACACAATATAAAAAAGCGGTACAATGGAATTCCGCCATAAAATTATTTACTATAAAATTTTATCTAATATACAAATTATTTTAAATAATTTTGGATATAATTAAATTGCATCTTAAAAATAATAAATTTAAAGTAGTCTCTATGTCATATACTAAAGTATTAAGAAAAACAATCTGTGTTTGTTATTGGATATAGTACCTATGATTAATGTCTTTTGTTTTTATTGGATTGAAAGGAGTGATCTTATATATAAATATTAATTTTCTATGAATTATTAAACCTTATATGTATATTAAACTTCTGTGATAGCATTGGGAATGACAGTGTGTTATTACACAAAAATTATATTGGTAACAATTGCGCTTTTAACAGCTGGCAGCTGTAAGAGTTTCCAAAATCAATTCAAATTTAAATCACATCCAGTATAATATGGTTACAAGTAATATTTTTTTAATTATTTGTTGAACGCTCTGGTAGTCCAGTACGTGTTATAACGCTGGTTGGTATTTCACTACTTTGTGTTGTCCTTGGAACTTCAATGGCTGGTACTCTGCAATAGATTGAAAAGGATTGTTGTTATTGATTGCAGTTGTGTATATTTTATGGTGACTGATGTTAATATTGTATGTAGAAATTGTAAATTAATTTTCTGCCTAAATATTTGTAGGTCTGCTAAGGTCTAAAGTGGAAATCGTTAGCTGAAAACTGTAGCTACAAATTTCATTATTTTTATAGGATAATCCTTATGAAATGGTAATGAATATAATTTTGACAGCCACATTTTCGAATCTTACCGTATGTAATATCATATCTTAATATCAAAATCGAAATCGCAGTTACGTTGTTTTGTATTTCAGCTAACGAAATAATATTTGAAATAAGACCGCTGCACAATGGACGAGGAGTCGGGGTTTCAAAGCCTTTAAAGTGAGCTATAATGTATGGAATCTAAAAATATACACTACCTTACATCGAGCTCTGAAGTTTTTCCAAATTATGTTAATTATTGTCAATTCTGTTGCCACACGAAATTTATAAGTGCGTATTATTTATTTGTATTGCTGATACCATAAGATACCACCGGCCCAGCATTTTTTTAATTTAAAACACATGAGGATTGTGCGGTTAACCTTATTAAGTGAAGTTTTTCTAGAGGTTCCGGGCTATAATTTTTGGGAACATAACACAGCTCAAAAATCAGGTGATTAATATTTTTGGGCCAAAATTTGTAAAAGTCGTAATTTTGTGCACTGTCTGCTAGGGTTTTGCCAAAAGATCCCAAGTAGTTGGTAGTTTATACGGGATATTTACATAAGAATTTCGTTTAGAATATTTACCGGAAAAAATCATATGGAAGTTATACACCCTAAGTCACGTGATCGTTAGTGCACGTGTTTCAAAATTTCAATCGCGTGCGTGATTGAATTTTCTGGTATTCACGATTACTCACGAATCCCGCTTTCAAGTCTAAAAATGTTATCAAGCAAATCTACACACTTTTATCTTTCCGTGGTCAAAAATTCTTCCAGTATGGTTGAAAAAATGGGTTTTATTTGCGGCTACATATACAGACGTATATACCAGTTTTGTAACAAACGAATTATTTGTAGTGTAACTGGCCATCGGTAGTGCGCCCGTTTGGTGAAGGCGACTCACGATTATTTATCCATGAAAAAGCTTCTCAAAATGCCGCTCGGAACCGGTGTAAAACTGCAAGTACCAAGCAGTGGCCTTAAAACTATAAAGCGCAAAACCCACTGGTTATGAGTAGCTCTTCCCCATCCCCATCCATGAGAAACTGTTTTACTTAACAATAAATGTGAACAATCTTTCAAACTAGAAACGATTGGGTAAATAATGTTTGTGTATTGTGAAGGAACCATCATTATTGGTGAATAACTAATTTGTCAAGTATTTACAATTTTTCACAATTTGTGTCTGCAATATTTGATACGCCGTTTGTGAATTTTCTATCTTTGACATCAGATACGTAATCATCGAACCTGAATACCCCCAACGACTTCGATACCAAAAGCATGTTAATAACACAGTGATACAAAAAAGACTAAAGTAGAAATACCTGGGAAATGATAGTATTTTTCTTGTAGGTATTGTCGAGTGAAACAAAAATATGCTTGTGAAATTTCCCAAATACCTCTAAAATCTTGAATACCGGATACGTTTGCGTTTATAACCGTACGTTTGCGCACTTATAAGCCTGTAAGTTAGTTGATTATCACCCGATTTTAATTTTCTGACCGGATTTAAGAAGAAGGACCTTGGCCTTTCGAACGATATATACTTACATATACGTTATTTAAGGAAATATGAGAAGTCTGTGTGGATTTGTCCAGCAAACAGATGTTTTTTAATTTTTTCCCCCATTTTTCAACATCGGCGATGGTTTCACACATTATTTTATAAAGAAACGATAATAGTCTTGAATTTATTCAAAATTAATTTAATGAATTTATTTAAAAACCCGGTATTTATTGAAGTTTTTATAAAACATATAAAATCAAAAAAAAAAACTTAATCTTCAAGGTCAAAATCTCAAAAAACTTTAAAAAATTCTATTTTTTTTACCTTTTTTCCTCTGTTCAGGTCCATAGGTAGCAAACCGCTCAAAATTTAAGGAACAATCAACTACAAAAATGTATCTAGGATCTCAGTGAACAACTTTTTAGAACATATGAACTTCCTAGGAATGAATCTTAACACCGTTTAGGTAGCGTTTAGGCAACCGCAAAAGTGAAAAATTGTCCAACAATTTTTTAATTTCATTTGTTACAGTGTTTTTTTTCTGTACTTCAACATTGACAGAATTATGAGGAACATTATGATCACTAAGACGCACAATCAATTTAAATTTTTTCGTTTTACAAATTTTAAAGTTATTGTAGTGAAATTAATTTTGTATAAAGAGTGGCTTCTTAGATTTATGGTGACTTCGTTTCTGAGATTTTTTCTGCCCTTTACATTTGTTTCTGAGAATGTTGCACTCAAAAAGTGCAAAATGGTGTATTTTCTGCCCTCTCAGTGTGTCACGTGGGAGAAAGTTACCCGATAAATTGGCTTTCATTCTGTCTCTTTGTATGTCTTCTTTGCAAACGGAAGCAAACGGAAGAATTCAGTTGTTAGAAAATGCAACATGTTTAATCGATTCATATTATAAATAATTACGGGTACTTATAAGCTTTTAATGGCTAATCGAACGCACTTTCTCATGTACCAGAGTCGCCCCCACTAACAAAGTTTTGAAATAACGAAAACGACCTACTGGACACAGAATGGCAAATCGCTGTAAAGGTGTTCAATGGCATAACAGATATCCGCATACGATCTCTAGTGATCTGCATCTAGTGTGTAAGACTATTTCAATTCATCTCACCCAGTTGTACTTACTTGAAATTCGCTGCACTTGGTAAATGCGGCGACTGACTTTGTGACGGAGGATTGCTATACGGCGAATGACTATCGGAAGTGATATGTGATCGTGACATATTCAAACTGAGTTCAGTATGACCAATTGTTATAGAGCGTGGTCCACCAGTTGTCATATCCTGAAGATCGCCGGGATTAGGTGCTTGAGCGTTAAGCGGTATGCCAATGGTTGATACTTGTGAGGGATATAAAGGACCATTGGTTACCATAAGAGAACCGCCACCAGGAGGAAGACCTGTAATCGAAGGGAATGCTAAAATTATTACATAAATCTTTTTCATCTTTTTGTGGGATGTTATTTTCTTACTTGGCAACTGTGGTCTCATAGGCGCCACACCATTGTTCTTTGGTTTCCGCTTACGCTTCTGAATACCCTCTTTCTTCATTGACAGTGGTCGATTCATGTTATGCAACTTGTAGTACAAACCGCAGGCATTACATACCGGATTTCCCTCGTTATTGCGACGCCATAATGTGGTAGAGTTTGTATTGCAGTTGGCACATGTCACCCCAGTGCGTCTATTATTGGCTGCCGCTGCTGCAGCTTTGGGCTTGGATTGTCTAGGACCCATGCGTACCGTTTGTCTATAGGGGGGAGCACAGCACGAAGGACAAAAATAATCATTACCCCTGCGCGTCAACGAAGAATTACACTGCTCGCATTTAATCTCAGTTAATGGAGGTGGCGCTAAGGTAGGGTCGTAGGCATTAATTGTTGCACTGGTCGGCCAAGGCGATGTTGTCATATTACTGGGCTGGTATTCCTCAACCACCTGTTGATGATAATTCTGTATTAGATACAAAATGTTTTGTTTCGTAGTTTGTGGTGTGTATGTTAGGGGGAGGGAAGAGAAACAGAGGGAAAATTATAATGATTTTCGGTAGAACATAAAGAGCTGCATCAGCAATATACATATGTACATATTTATTAGATGTCAAGATTTCAAGATTTAAGATAGATAACTTTTCGGTTTGTATTATAGCTTAAGGCAAGTCGTCGCTGTGCCAATGAAAACAGTTTTTCTTTAACTTCTCAGGAAAACAAAAAAAGTAAAATTGTCTTGGAACATTTCCTCTATAACTTCGTCGTTCCTAATACCTTGAACTTTGAAGCCAATGCAAATATTAGGAAAGTGCTACGTGGTCATATATAGAGTACAAATTGTGGTTTTCAATTGTGCAACAAATTTTTTTCGACAAATTATACATAACAATAGTCGGTCATGATGATCGTTCAGGTTTACTTACTCACTGGAAAAAGGTGATCCCTGAAATATATTGCAGGAACCATGTGTATGTTTGCAAGCATTGCTTTCATGAATTGAAGACCCGCTGTTTCTTTGTTGTCTGTCACATTTTTGTCATCAGCAGTTTTCAACAAGCAAAGCCACATTTGGATCACAAAAACATTTATTATAACGCATTAATCATTTCTTAAATTGATGAGATTTCGAGAACATTTTAAACGCCGTCACTCACGATTTCAGCTTTGGCACTCCCATTGGAAGAGTGAGAGCCGAGTGGAAACTACTACGGAAAAAGTTTATACAACTGTGGGATGCTATGGTAACTTAGAAATATATGTTCTTTTAATACCAAAGATCAGAAACACTTATATGTAGTTTGGAGTGAATGGGGGTCCCTCCAATGATTTTATAACAAAGAATCTAGACAGAGTTAATCTAGTTATCATTACGTTTTATCTAAAAATTTTGGACTTTTCTACTTGGGAATTCAATAAACTATTTGACATTTCTATACAAAACGAATCATTCGACATTGACTTAAGGTCTTGAATATTTAACCCGATTGGTCATATACCCAATGAATTTAATTTCAAAAATACGATACTTACGAAACCCATACTGGAATATTCAGGCGTTGACCATATACCTTGTTCTGATGCGTTGACCGTGTCGTACAAGGTACCCATGGGTTGATATTGCACGGGCTGACGTATTAAACTCAAATTCGGATCATTTTTTGATATCAATTGATTTGGTGTAGTTGTCACGCTATATATGGCATTATTCTGTGACAGTTGATAGGACGAAGTTGAGGTAAAATTTAGATAGTGGGAATTGCCCAAATCGGTAAATGTTTTCCCCTCATTGGCATGGGCCGCAGGTTCCCCCACTGTAGCATCGTAGTATAGAGGTGGTGGCCCATTCCCATTATCATTGATCGTGGTGGTATAACGAGGGTCGTCCTCAAAGCGTAATGTTGATCCAAGATGGGCTGGATGTGGCAATGTATGAGATGTTGTACTTGTTAAGTTATGAGGATTTGTATGGTGATGCAAAGCCGAGGTTGAGACGACAAGAGGTTCGGTGTAGCTGCTATTGGGGGTTGGACACTGATGGTGATGGTGTTGCTGCAGTTGCTGATGTGCTGCCGCTGCTGCTGCTGCCTCATTGGCAACTTGGTCTTTGTCAATGGATTCTAGTTTTATGGGTCCTGATGGCGATCCAGCCGCGCATATAATGGGTTGACCATTTTCATTGGTAGTGTAGGTGTATATTGTGGTGCCCGGTGGTGGTTGAGGGTCATCGTGGCGTGGGGTCATTTGAACGTACTCAGTTGGCGAATGTAGACGTTGATATTCGGTTACCGATTCTGGTGGTTCTGAATCGCGGTGATCATTAACCCTAGATGGAAAAAAAGGATGAAATGTATTTCAATGGGATTCAAAGACTGTTTATACTAAATGACTTTTGGTATATACTTTTTTCGGGGCTGTTTAAAATTATAAGTAGAATCTAATACTTGCACGAGAAATTATTAACTCCGGCTGATCTCGGGTACATTATTATATTCAAACCAATGTTTTGACAAATTTCGACTAGAATAATTGGATAGGATCAAACCGACTTTCTCTTTATTGAAATATGTATCCAAATATTGTTTAAAAATTCGATTTTTTGCCAGCGAGGAGGAGTCACGTTGTTGAATGCCTGCTCGTGTTTGTATATAACAGAAATTATGTATGATTGAACTTACAATTCGCCAGATGTTGTTAGGATCCTTCTATGCTGCGGTCTTTGTATGGTTACAAAACTCTCTGGTCCCGGATGTCCACCCTGCTGTTGACTGTTTTGGTTTTGTATTACAGCATTAAGCGGCTGCGTTTGTAGAGTATGAATGATAGTTGTGGGATTTTGCTGTTGCTGCTGTGGAGTTTGTGTCTGAGTTTGTTGATGCGATTGTTGCTGCTGCTGAGAGTGTGGATTGTGGGTGGTCAATGATTGTGACTGCTGCTGCTGTTGTTGTTGTTGCTGTTGTTGATGCTGCTGCTCAACTTGGGCTTGCTTTTCGAGTGCTGCAGTATCATTTGAGTGATTTAAATGTTCCTGGCCATTGGATTCAGATTTAATCTTACACAGTAATTGTTGGTGTTGCTTTTCCAAAGATTGTTGTAATTGATGTTGCTGCTGCTGATGACGTTGCTGCTGTTGTTGATGTTGATGGTGCTGCAATTGTTTTTGCTGTTGCGTTTGTGGTTCCATCTGCAATGAAACACAAATCGATAATGACTGAACAATTGAGCTTTTAGCACCGTCAAAGTATGACTAAAACTAATACTCGTATTTACCCTTTCAAGCAAATATACAACACTCGCTGTCTTCGTTTGAATTACTCAACGGGTTGTTGTACAACTTCAGGGTTTATACCAAACATTTAGCAAGTTCCGGCCTAAAGGCCGGACATTGAAGGTATAACGCGCCCACACTCATCCATGTAGACATTTTTGCAGGCAAGTGCTAAACGTCTGTTCTTTTTCGAATTCATACCTTTCTGTATTGATTTTCTCCAAATATCCGTTAACGTACACTGTAGGCAAATAACACAAGCCGGCAGAATTTATTTTAAACAAAAGAACAAACATCATGTGTGAACCTTATAAGCGGTCATGCCGACATACGAAAAACAGCGAACTGATGTCTATGACAGTAATAATATGATCAATATGGATTTATTTCAATCTGAATTTTATGATCTTGAACAAATTTTTAATACATAGGAAAGCTTTCAAATGCTACTTAATTGAGCCATAAATCGATCTGTAACATATATTTGATACAATGACGAACCAGATTTCTGTGTTACTATTTAGGCTGATTTTTACTTTTACAGAGAATTTTAGAAAAACCTTAATAATTTGGAAAATTAGTCAAGAATAATTAGAAAAACCTTAATTAAAAAAATTGTTTACTATTCTTTTTATATGCATATCTTCAAAATCAAGAAATTACACTTGAATTTCTGTCGCGAACACCTATATTGTAGGGCGCACAAAAATTTCACATCCAATACAATTCTTGTTCAGGCGGAACAACTTCAAAGGCAAGAACTCATAAAAAAAACATAAAGAAAATAACAATTACATTTTGTCACCTACAATCATAAACAACAACACGAAATTAAGTACAACATCAAAATCATAACGTCATTACTTTTCGTAGGTGAAGTCATCGTCCAAACGAAATCATACTAAATCGTAACAATGCATATATACATACGCATCTACGTCAAACAGAAATGACAACGCAACTGTTGAGCACCAAATAGCGCAGTATACTAGAGTTATATGAAATTGACACAGCGAGCGCCAATATCAATTTAACTTCGGACTCCCCATCCCACATACCAGCAGAAAGAAATGAGACAAGTTAACATAGAATAAACACTGTGGGGTGGTGCTGTGCTCAGAGGCTGTTGACATGATTTCAGTTTCTTTCCTTTTAGCGTACAAATTATTATTCTTATTATAGTCCCTTCTTGTTTTTCTCTTTGTATTTTTGTTCTGATTCTTTACTTTGTCTGAGGCATAGAACATGCTTGACAAACAGTCAATGTTTACAGACATGTTAATGTTTATGGCTTTTTAAAGAAGACATGTTTCACTTTTTTTTTAAGTTTGTCGAAAATGTTGACACTGTCATTCATATGTGGTTGACAGCAGGAAAGTTAAAGAATGACAGCGACAGAATAACTATTATGAATTGTGGGCCAAATGGAAAATGATATACAGAAATGTCATGATTTACGAGGGGTTATGAACAGTGTCGAAATCGGCACACTACAGCACTTGTAAATCGAGTATAATTTTTCATCATTTAAGTCGCCACCTGAGAACAGCAAGGTTCTAAGTTCACCCAGAATTTTTTGAGAAAATTCAGCTTAAAGCCGCTTTATTAACCAAATTAATACAGGAAAATGTGTAGTTAGAAGTTTGTTGTAGTAGATATCTCTTAAAGGATAAGATATATAATCATGCTGATAGCAATAATTAAAAGGACATGCCTATTTGCGTACGATGAAATAGGCAGATGAATTTGTCTACTGAAACTTTGTGGTTCTAAGGTCGCGCAGTTACGCTTTAAAAAATTTCAAAAATTAATATTTAAACAAAAAATTATTATTTAAAAAATTAATCGGTTAACACATTAAAATAAAATGAACAAAATTTTTTTTTAAATATTACTCTTGCCAATTCTCAGACATATTAGAGTAAAGATATTATAAAGATAGAATTAAAAGTCCACTCTAATTCACATTAAAAATTAGGCTCAGTGAATAAAGGCCTAACGAACTAACGCCTAAAAAAAAAATTAAATAATGCCTAAAAATTGCAACAAAAAATTATATAGGAATTAGGCGGTTGTTCATTATGAAAGAATGTCTAATATTTTAGGCATTCCTTCATTAAAATTGTTAGGTGATTTTTCATAATGAAAGAAAGCCTAACAATCAAAAATGAAAAAACGCCTAATTAGATATTCATAAACAATATATCTCCTGATGATGCTACACAAAGGAGTAGCGAAATATCGAGGAAAATAAATATAACTACAGCAAATCTGACCTCAAGCTCGAAGAATATTGATTATTTATTATAAAAACAATTCCAAATTCCAGTTGTTAGGTTTTCTTTCATTAGGTGTTAATTCATAATGAAAGAAACCCTAACAATTTAGACTTTCTTTCATTTTTAAAATTAGACTTTCCTTCATTTTTAAAGTTAGACGTTCTTTCACTTTCTTCTTAGGCGTTCTTGTTTAGGCATTCTTTCATTTTGAAAAATTAGGCGTTAGTTCGTTAGGCCTTTATTCACTGAGCCTAAAAATTAGGATAGAAAGGCATAATTTTTTCACAATTAATAAAAAGAACATAGGAACAAATTATTTCCCATTATAATTATATCCCATTAAGGAAGTGAGGAAAGCTTCTTACAACCAGTGATCTGTACGATTTCTACTTTTACAAACCGTGATTGGGACCTAAAGTTTTACACCGGTTAGATAATGTCGTCGGCACTAAACGAGGTGTCCATTGTCGTAAGAAAAATAAGGGGGTCGAACACACGTTCTCATATAAAGGGTGTTTCAGTAAGAATACGCTTTGTTTTTCAACAAAAACACGTATTTTTGAGATGGTTGTGATTTTTTATTGGATTGTAACATGTTGACATGTTCCTATTAAGTATGGAATAAAATATCCGTCAAATGGCCCACACGGCTCTGATGACAGGCCATTACTCTTTTCTTGAAATTTTCCATTACTTTTTCACATATATGTGGCTGTATCTCACCGGTGACGCGTTGGATCTCGGATTTGAGCTCAGGAATTCTTTCTGGTTTATTCGCATAATCCCGAAATTTCACAAAGCTCCAAAGAAAGAAATCAGCGTTCAATCGCATTAATCTTGGTGGCCAGTTGACATCAGAATTTCTTGAGATAATTTGTTCCGGAAATCGTTGCTGCAATAAATCGATTGTTTCATGTGCGGTGGTGGTAGGTGGCGCCGTCTTGCTGAAACCACATGTCGGCCAGATACATGCCGTCCAGTTGAGACCACAATAACTCCGTTATCATGTTCCTGTAACAAATGCCGTTCACAGTCACTGCAATTTCGGCCTCATTTTCAAAAAAGTAAGGCCCAATCACGGCACCTGATCAAAATCCGCACCAGATAGTTGGTCGTTGAGGGTGCATTTGTTTATCATAGACTGCATGAGGATTTTCTAAGCCCCAAATTCGACAGTTTTGTGTATTCACGAAGACATTCAGATGGAAATGCGCTTCATCGGAGAAGATGCTCCTTTCTGAAAAATTGACATTGACTTCACTTCGTTCCATTACCCATTCAACGAATTGCCGGCGCTTTCCATGGTCTGCTGGTTTGAGCTCCTGAGTAAGCTGAATTTTGTACGCATGTAGGTGGAGGTCTTTTGTCAAAAGTCGCTGCGTAGTGCTTCGTGAAATTTGAAATTGTTGAGAACGATGCTGAATTGATGTTTTCGGGTTTTCGGCGAAACTCTCGTTTACAGCAGCAATGTTTTCAAGAGACCGACCGGTACGTTGACCTACAGGTGTCTTACTGTCCATAACCGACCCAGTTTCTTAAAATTGTTTTCGAATGGTGTACACATTAGTTGCACTTTCTCGACTGAAAATTCTTCGAAGTTTGCGAGCGGTCTCAGCATAACTTTTCAATTATATGGCGTTGTTCTTTCGTAAAGCACTCCATTTTTAATGTGAATAATCGGAATAAACATTTGCGGCAGCTGCCAAATTTCAGAGTTGCCACTTGCACAAAAAAACTAGACTAAATTGAAAAAATGCAATCTTACTGAAACACAATTACAAGAGCCTCTCCCACACTACCATCGACGGCTGCAAGTTAATATTTCGTTGAATATTATTAAAAAAGAAAAACGATAATAAACTGTAGTTTGTTAGAGGTATAGACATTTGAAATAAATTAAAACTCCGTTGAATAGTACTTTATTAACTGCTATGAAATTGGGTTTATTAGAAAAATAATTTGTTTCTATTTTTATTTAAATATGATGTCTAACGTATGGCCGCCGCATCGGCTGTCGTCCAATGTAGAGGTCTAATTGTCAACTAATTTTGCAGCATTTGGGCCGTATGTCGGTAATACCGCGGCGAATGTCGTCTTTCAAGTCATCAATCATCTCAGGCTTATAGGCGTCGGCTTACGATTTCACTTACCACCACCGAATATAATCCAATTCACAGGTCCTAAACCCAGAAGTATGCGCTCATTTAGAAAATCATGGTTCTGTGCCTGAAAAGCGGCCGACGCGTACTACGTCTATTTTCACATGAAATTTTGTTCAATAAGCAACATTTTTGTATTTGGAGTGAAGATAATCCGCATTGCACGACAGTGCTTCCAACTCTTGTATAATAAAATATTGTGAAAGGTTATACAGTTATCCTGTATATCGTCAGCTAAAGTGCAAAAGAACGTAAGTACAATTTTCATTTTGTTGAAAGGAGTTAAAAAAAACTTATTAAAAAATACAAAAAATACAGTTTGCCAGTATATTTTCAAATTTTACTGAAGGTAAGACTCTACTTTAGCAAAGATTTGAAAATTTGAATTGAAAAATTAATTCCTCACCCACGAGGATTGCTTCTTCTCTTGGAAATAGAAATTAAAATTGTAGTTACGTGGTGTTGCATTTCTGATAAAGATATGGTCCTTAAGACAAGGCGTTTGACCCCTATATGGACCACAAATAAAAAATATATTTTTAAAAACAGACTAGAAGTGTGAACATCATCCGCCAGTAGGGGTCTAGAAGTGTTATCAAAAAACAAAATGGTCGACATCCCCGTAATCAGATCTTCGAACACAACGAACACTAATCTGAAAAAAAATTTTTTCAGTAAATGTGTATGTAACTGTGCTAAATCTTGCCGCAGTTTACTAAAACATCAATGTTTTCAGAAGTTAGCTACACGAATTTTAAAAAGGTCATCTGTACACAATATTATTGGGATTATTTGACACCAATCTTGGGTAACAATCTGCTCAAAAAATATAACCTTTTCGTTACATCAATAAAGTTCTTTGCTAATACAAAGGCACTCATTGAGACCCATTTGCGATATTACTTTTATTATATTTTATAAATAACATTATCTAAGAATCAACTAAATTGCAGTAAAACAATTGCCCTTTTTGAAACAGCCGGGAAATTCACATAAAATCAGAAATACTTTTGAAAACTATGTGTCACCACTACAATTGTTGATAAAAGTATTTATTAATAGAAATGAATCATTATTATGTCAATGAATGAATCAAGTTTCAGTTTAATTCAATTACATTTCTAATAGAAAACTATATTTATCACTTTCCAAATAATAGCTTTAATTTGTGAGCAGTTTGTAAAAGTATTATTTATCTCTAATTTTGAAAATCTAAGAAATCGTCGAGTACCAAAAAGATATTACGAGTATCATTAAGTATTACAATTTATATAATCAAAATGTACGCCCACTTTTTATTATTTCACATACAATAAACAATTGATAGCGATAACTAACTGTCTGACGAATTGAAAATATTTGCTATCGATAGCTAATACTATATACATACATATATTCATATGTACTTCATAATTATGTGACAAATCAGGAAAACTGGTAGTTCTGGTAGTTGTGTTTACAGCACGGTTGCATTTTAACCGACAAACACAAAATGCAAATTCTATATAACCTTGACAACAACTATGACGAGCGGCCAGAATGGTATTGTAAACAATTGTTTATCAACATTATCTGTCTTTATCTTCTCTAGGGTTATCGATCTGTAAATAATAACAATGGTATCTTTAAGAACCCGCAGAGAAAACGTGCATGAATTCGTTGATATTGTATCATTTTTACTGATTTGATATTTTCAACTTATCTCACGTGAGTTAAGGTTTTATCTATATATTCATACATACATATGTATGTACTATATGAATTCACATGTATGTATTTGTTTATGAAAATATCACTAGTAAACAAAAGCTGTATCTTATCCGAAACTTTCGATTTCACATAGTATTTACTATTTAAAAATCAGTGTCATTGAAATCTAAAGCTCGCAAATTAGTTTACATGTGCTTAGATACTATACGAACTATGTGTCATACGATATGTGAATTGCCCAATAACCATTATTATTTTTATGGTTCAAATCCGGTCGTTAAAAAATCTACAGGAAGTAGAACTGAGGAAAATATGTTTGTTAGTACGCTGTGCAAGAAATTTAAAATCTGTACTATTTCGGGTCATTATCTGCAAATAATGTGCAATATACAGAATAAAATTTAGCACTTTAAGGAAGCCACATGATTCTTTAAGGCGCAATTTATGGGTGGAATATCATCCGTGTTAAACAATCAAACATAACTGATTTTTTAGGGTAATAATTAATTGTTGTTCAAGCAATAAAATTTATCCATTTATAAACTATAATCAATTAACCATATGAACACGTAAAGAAGAACAAGAAAAAAGCTGGTATAATTGTTAATATGAGAAATAAAAGTCATTATCTGAGTGAAATAACAATAAAATCACATTCATTTAATCTAATATTCTAATAATCTTCAGTAAGGCATTTCTGCTCAAATATTTTACAATTTCATTAAACGAATTGGAACGAACAAACGAATCGGCCAAAATTAAAACGGTAATAATACGAAATATTTGTTTAGGCTATTTATTCTTCACACGTTCTTTTAAAAATTTTTCAAAAGAATTGCCTCATTTAACCCATGAAATCCAATTTACTTATGTTTTAGTTTTGGTCGATTCGTTCGTTCGCTCAAATTAGTTTTATCAACAGAGGCCGTAAATTTTTTATATTTTAAGACTTTACTTTTGTTGTGTGAATACCGTGAATATCGGCTATTTTTTGCACGATCACTCGATGAAACACTGAAAACTAGTGATGTGCGGTTCCTCGCATTTTAAAACCGGGTCTGTCAGGTCCGGTTCCAAGAAGTCCCGGGTATTTGGACCGGTTCTCAATTAAGTGGTAACCCAACAGGTTTAAAAAATAAACGCACACTGAGCCAGAGAACTAGCTACGATCTGCGAACTAGCGACAATTTAACGTACGTTTCCAAGCATGGTATAATTATATTCACATGGTAAAAGCAGAAGGCGTTGTTGTAGTTGTAGGCAAAAGGAACGGGCAATTTGCTTTTTTTCCATTCATTTAAGTTGTCAAACTGTACACAAATTAATAGCAACAACACAAGTATACAAAAAAGTACAAAAACAAAATACAAGTGAGTTTGACAACTTAGACGAATATTGAGATGAAAAAAATTAAATAAGCTGCTCAAACGACTTTACCTGAGAAATAATTGTACCATGTTTCCAAGTAAACAGAGACTACCCAGTCAGCCAAAAATATGTTTTTGATATATCTAAAATATATCAGTTGAATTCAAGAATATATCCACTAGATCTTTTTTTGGCATACATGAAATTTATATATGCAAGACATTTTTTAAATATGAATACAATAATAACTAACGAAAATGCAACGAAAAAGTTTTGATTGTAGGAATCAAAGTGGAATATATGGAACATATGTTCCTCCTGGTTGGCTGGGTAACTTTGGTGTCGTTTTCGGACTTTGTCATACCGAAATACCGTGATATCGTTTTTCGATACTTTGGGTTTGGTTCTTGGGGCCCGTTTTTCGGTTCTGTGGCCCGTTTTTCGGTTCTTTGGACCCCTTTTCGGTTCTTTCGCCCCGCCTTTCGAGTCTTTGGATCCATTTTCGGGTATTTGGACCCGTTTTCTGTTCTTTGGACCCGTTTTTCGATTCTTGCAAGAACCGGTCCGGTCGGTTCTTGTAAAGACCCGGGTCTGCGGAACCGTGCCTTCGGTCCTGTGCATCACTACTGAAAACCTATTTCCATAACTATGGCAAATCTATAGTTTTGAAATGTAATAAATTTCGATGGAGGGACTTTTATGAAAAACTCAAAACTTTTGTTGTGTTGTGCTTGTTTTCTTGATTATGCCTTTGGATAGTAAAACCAATACAGAAATCCGAAAACCGACTTCAACATTCCCTCACCCTAAGACATCCATTGCGAATGAGTTCTATTAAAAAAAAACACATGTACGTTGAAATTCTGTTATTCACTTCCGGAGATTTTTAATTTTATATAAGCACGTAGTAGCTCATACCTTGACTTTTTGAAGCCCCGTCATGCGTGTAGTGGACAAGCTAAGGACATAAAACCGGGTGGTTAATTTTTAACTACAATATGTCATCATTGTAAATAAAATCCTCAAAATCGGAAATAGTGGAGTCAACTTTTTGTGTTTCCCTATGAGTTTTAGTGTTAAAGAGCTGCTTAACTCTATGAAATTTTTCATAAATCTCATACATATTACGAACAAATATTATAGAACGCATGCGAATTTACTACACGTATTCATATAAATGTTTCATGAAATATTCTTCATTAATTGAATGGAAAATTTTAATTTTCCGTATACTGTGGTTGGGTGCCATCATTATCTTTCGGCACTTATATACAACATAATTTTCATTGTTGTTAGAGTGTTCCTTACATATATATACCCTAAAAGAATCATTGTTGCCATTGATCTGTAGTTAGATTTGAAGTAGCTACATTATCTGTACTTATATTTTATCTATGACAAGTTCCATAAAATTTAAGTTTAAGTTTACATTGATGAAAATATTTCGTAGATGTTATGAACAAAATTCATAGATTTCATGAAATCAATCAAAATGTTTCATAGATGACAAAATTCGTATACTACGATAAAAATGCAAAAAAATAATGGGATAACAAATTTTTCCTCACATATTTTGGAGTTTCTAAGGGTTTTTCATAAAGTGGTCCAATTCGTATGGAAGAATTTTGTTTTCAATAAATCGCCAAACTAAGAAAATTGCTAAAATAAAAAGTAGCTATAACTCGGTAACGGTGCAATCGAAAAAGTAATGAAATTGGAGGCTTTAACCAATGTATGTCTTCAGTATGGCATTACTTTTTTTTTTTATAAAAATCGCTAAACTAAGATTTGTCGAATAAAAAATGTCTCATATCTATATCTCGGAAACGTAGCATCCAATATAAAAAGTAACCAATTTTTCCCGGTTTCTAAGGGATTTTCATAAACTAGTTCAATTCGTATGGAAGATTTTTTTCCAAAAAATCACCAAAATAAGAAAACCGCCAAAACACATAAGTAGTTTTACCCTGTAGGTAGTGTGTAATCGTAATGGGTAATTCCCCATTTTCTAGGGGAGCTACCCATTATTTCGCCAATACTCTGTGGGTAATTGGTAGACGTTCATTACACATTCCCCACGGCGATGTGTATGGGTTACACATGGGGGGTAAATACGTACTCTGGTTACAACTCTCTCAACAAAAATTTAATGTGAATTATCTTTGTACAGTAGTTTAACTGACAATTACTCAACTTTAATCCTTCGATGGCGAGCATTTACATATTAGTATGAAAATATTTTATCTTCACTGTCTTTTCCAATGAGTCATAATTTCAAATGTCAAGTCGTAAAATTTTAAAGATCCATAAAACTACAAATCAACGATAAAAAATTATAAAATCTATACTTGACAGTAAGAAAATAACGCAATTTAATTTAAATAACAGCGAAACATCTGAAATGGAATGACAGGTAAAGCCAACGTAAACGTTTCTGGACACAGAAACAACAAAACAGTGAAAATGCGTGGCAAAGAGACCAACAGCAACGACGATGACAAAAAGAGAAAAAAACTGAAAGATCCATTATCTTTATGAGCAGTTAAAAAGATCCGCATCTTGGTAAAGTGGCGTCAAAATTCCGTAATCCACTCTCACGCACATTTCGTCCAGGTTAAGTTTTTTTCTTTAATTTCCACATCAACAGTCAATTAAAAATGTGTCACTCACTCACTCTATGAAAAAAAACACATGGCAATGGGTCAACAAGAAACAAAGAGGCCGAAATAAAAAAAGGTCATATTTAGGGAAAAGTGTATGTCGCCAATATCCATTAGGGCCATTACACCACATCTAGATCGTGGATCAAGCCGTTTCATTCATAAAAAACAGTCTGTAAACTGGAAATGGGTCTAAATTATTTACTTATCAATTTGACAATATTATCACCTTAACTAAAATATTACGTTAAAAGAAAATCCAGAAGGATAATGAGGATAACACTCATGTATCAACTCTTACTATTATTCAGGTACACACAGATGGGAAATGTGTAACGAAAGGAAATGCGATTTTTATGAATGAATGGATCTATCTGTTAACACTAACAACACCGGACACATGGAAATGATCATTTTGGTTCCGATCATGTAAGTCACTTTCACGTAACTTTCGACATCATCTTTTGCCCAAATTAAAAGTCAAATGACATTCTAGCTTTTAAAGAAATTTTGTGAAACTTCTCGCGGAGCACAATGGTCAGAAATAAAGTTTTTTTTTGAACAAAATTCAAATATTAAAATTCATGCGTAGTATGCGTTATTTTGTAAAATACCTCTCCAGGTAATACCTCTCCTATTCAGATAACTGATATGAATACAAGGTTGGTAAACAAATAAATGTTCTGCTTCAAAGTTCTCTACAGCACATAATTGTAACCTAGTTTACAAATAATAAATATAAAAGTGTTAATAGGTAAAGGAATTCACAAAACGTGTTTCACAAACCCTTAGACATAAATTTAAATTTGAAAAAAAAAATTGGTTTTCCTGAAATAGATTTAAAGTAAAGTAATAGAATAGATTTTGGGCCGATTATTCAGATAATTGTAGAAATGAATCCAAAGTTGGTAAAAAAATCTTCTTATTCAAAGTTGTCTACAGCCCATAAATTGTAACCTAGTTTACAAATAGAGGGCGGATCAATAAGTCCGTGACTTTTTGAATGAAACACATTTTTTGTTGCAAAATAAAAATTAGTTTTCAACATAATCTTTCAATACACTTAGTCTAACGTTTCTCCAATTTTTGTATCCTTTCCAAAAATAGAATTTTTCGAGGTCCATAAAATAGGCATTTGTTTGATCAATAATTTCATCTTTGGAGCTAAATCTATTTCCACCTAGCCATTTCTTTAGGTTTGGAAATAGGAAATAGTCACTGGAGGCTAAATCCGGAGAATAAAGCGGATGAGGTACCAATTCGTAGCCCAATTCATGGAATTTTGCCACTGAGACTATACACGTGTGCACCCGTAAGTTTATGGTCAATTGAGAGCAAACGCGGCACCCATCTTGCAGGCAGCTTTCTTAAACCCAACTGATCATTTAAAATCGAAATCCATATGATCTCACGCACTTTTACTCTTCGATCAGCCAACACCATATCGTGGACATTTTTCGACATTTTCGGGTGTATTGACCTCAATTTGACACCCAGAAAGTTCAGCGTCATTTGTACTTGTGCGACCACAACGAAAGTCAGTAAACCACTTTTTTACCATTGCAATCGATGGTGTAGAGTCCCCATAGTATTTATCATGCTGTTCCTTGGTTTGATTGATGTTTTTTTTTCGCAAAAAATAATGTTTAATGAGCACTTGAAATTTATTTGTTTCCATTTTTAAAAAAATGCACGAGGTCGTATGTTTGAACAACTGTTAAACGCAAAGTAAATGACGGAACTTGCTCAAAATTTAACAGTAGTCTATTAACAGGAGGTACTTAATGGGAGCAGTGTTGCATTTCATACTTATAACTACGAGGAAAGTTCGAATAGTCGCTGGCTGACTTATTGATCCGGCCTTATGTTGCTATAATAAAATTGTTACTAGGTGAAGAAATTCACAAAATGTGTTTCACAAACCCTTAGACCTTAATTTAAATTTGAGAAAAATAATTAGCTTTCCTGAAATAGATTTAAAGTAAAGTAATTTTCAAATTTTAATTTGAAAACAAAAATCGTGTATGGAACTTTGGTAATATTTTTGGAATCAGGTAAGAAATGAGAGCTGTAGCGAATTTTTAACACTAATTTTTAACTACTAACTAACCTGGTTTGGAGAAATATTTTACCAAAGTTACGCAGAAGATTTTTTTAAGTCGACTGACGGCGCTGAGGCTCATGTTAACTGCACATGTTTATACAAGTAAATATATATAATTTGATTTAAATTAACTGTGTAAATATTTATATTAAATAAAATATAAATGAATTATAAAAAATAACAAAAAAAATCAATGAGTGTTTTCGAACTCACGGGCGATGTGTTAACAACATTTTGTTACATGATACCTGTTCGTTTTCTATGAACACATTACACGGTGTTACAAAAAATAGATTTTTTTCTGTCCTATGAACCAAATGTACATATTCGGAAAGAGGGGAAAAAATAAAAATACAAGTGTATCGTCGATTTTCATGTACACGTTAGATTTTTTTTTTAACGTAGAATACGTTATACGGTAAGGTAGGGGTGTTGATCTGGAGCACAAAATTTTGAGAAAATGTTAGTCAACTTTCACCCACTTTTACTTAAATATTAAAACATATTTTAGCAATTTTTATATGTTACTCAGTTTTGGTAATATGTTTTGTTTCGAATTACATTAAAAAAATTATATGTCTATATATAAAAGTTTTATGTAGTTAAGGAAATAAATATTTAAGAGCATGATATTTTAGACTTTTTTTGTACATGCCGCTGTTGTTGTTGGTTTGTAAATGCCGCTGTTGTTTTTGTTGTTGTTGTGAAATCAAATGATTTTGGTTTTGCTGTGCGTTGTTTATTTATCGAGCAGCGTGTAAATGTGTGTGTGTGTACATTTCGTTTTGTTGGATCGGTCGGTATTAGTTCGTTTGGAGGGGAACATAAAATGAAGGGAGGGGAGCGTGGACACTTGTGTGTGCTTGAAAGTTTACAGATCTTTGCTGTCGTTTGTTTACTTAATTCATATATTTTAATTGCAAAATGACTAACGTATTCTACGTCTGACCTATGCGCCCGTGTTATCAAACACAGGCTAGTTATTTTTTTTTTTAAGTTTGAAGTATAAAGCTCGTAGTGGCCTGTGTGAAAGCCATTGGACCGATTTTTAACCCTTTTTCAGTGATCCAATCGAGCTGATTTTTTGCAGGCAGACTCGTGGAAATGACTGTATCACGTCAAATTTTTTAAAAACAATTTTTATCAATTCTCAGATTTTCCACAATTTTTATTATTTTTGAAAAAAAATATTTTTTTCAATTTTCTTAGCATAACTTGAAGGGACTCCAAATTTTTAAACTACTTAAGCGTTACGAAAAAAAAAATGTTTTTTGACCCATCCTACTCGATATAGTTGTAGTTAATCAATAGTAACCTTCTAAAACCAAACAGTTTTTGACTTTTACAACACTTACAACTGGTCTGACAGATGAAATAAGGAATTGCAAAATTTTTTTAAGTTCTGTTGTGCGAAAACGTATTTGTAATATTTTATCTGAAAAAAATTCAGTGTCCGACGCGAAATAACTTTTGTTACGTTTGAAAAATATTACTAAAACAGTGGTGTGAATTCATTTCAGAAAATATTTAAGACTGCTTATGTTCCTTACTTGTGGTATACTCCGGAAGTCGTGTGCGACTATTGCTATAGAAATTTGTGCAAGTTTACTGATGGAAGGTCAACAATAAAGTACGCTGTACCAACAATTTGGCTACCACGCACGGAGCACTGCAATGAATTGTGCTACTTTTGTGTAACTTTTGCTCAAACAAAAGGGTACCAATACATTCACCGCAACAAAATTCGCTACGCTAATGTAGAATCGGTAATTCCAGCAGTTCTATACTCACCAGAAGAGCGTGTAGCAGCTTCAGTGGAGATTTTTGATAATGTTCCCGAAATAAGCGATGCAGAATCAACAGTTGTACCAACACTGCTATCAACTTTTCTTGCATCGAATGCGAGAGTCCACAAGTATCGGAATTTGTGGCAACACCCAGTGAAATTGGGACTGCAATGCCGCATTTAATAACGCAAGCCGACTTCAATGACCTCGTACGAGACGGAAATTTGTCGAGGAGAACACCAGAACTCTGATTTTAAAATAACAGCCGCTAGTGGTCGAGGTACCACTATTCCATATAACGAATTTTTTAAATTGCACGAAGATCTGAAAAAAAAAACCTAGCTTATTGTTATGATATTGATTTGATGTTTGCAAAAATTGGTTACCCTCATATTTCAGAGGAGTGGCGATGCATCGGTCAACAGCCTTAAAGTCGTGCTGCTTCATATCGGTAACATACATCCATCTGTCCCGATCGCATATGCCAGAAACCTCAACGAAACATACGAAGGCATGGAATTAATATTACAGCTGATAAAGTACAAGGAGCATAATTGGAAAATATGCTGCGATCTGAAAGTGGTCGGTTTACTCAGGGGTGTTAAGCGTGGATTTCCAACCCACCAGTGCTTTTTGTGTACATGGGAAGGTCGAAAAAGAGATGAGCATTACACTGAGTTTAAGTGGAAGCCGCGAACATGCTACAAAGTAGGCGTAGAAAGTATAGAGAATCTACCATTGGTGCAGCCGTCTCAAATCATTTTGACTCCACTACACATTAAGCTCGGTCTCGTATCAAATTTTGTTAAAAAACTGGATCGTGATGGCGAGGCCATTGCAACTTTGCGCAAAATTTTTCCGAAATTGAGCGGCGCAAAGATTCATGCAGGTATTTTTTTTAAGAAGTCATTCAGTAACTTTGTGTTTTTTAATGATTTTTTTGATTTAAGGTGCTTTCAATGGTCCGCAGATAAAGAAAATAATTGCAAGTTCTGAATTTTCATCAAAATTAAATGCTATCGAACAACGTACAGGGAAAGGTACAGTTGCCGTTATTGAGCAGTTTCTTGGCAACAAACGAGCTGCCAATTATAGAAATATTGTAGCAGAAATGGTTTCGGCATATGGCGAAATGGGCATATTAATGTCGCTAAAGATCCATTTTCTTCACAATCATTTAGATTTTTTCCCTGATGATTTAGGAGCTTGTAGCGATGAGCATGGCGACAGGTTCCATCAGGACATTGCGGCTATTGAAAAGCGCTTTAAAGGAAAAGACATTACGCATATGCTTGGCGAATACTGTTGGTCTATTTGTCGCGATACTGAAGCAAATGCTTACAACCGCAAAAATAAAAGGCCTAAATTTCTTTAAAAACATTAAAATTTTTAATGTAACAATTCTTTATTTTTTTAAAACAAGAGTAATAAAAAAAAATTGTTTTTTTAACGAACTGAAACCTTAAAAAAAACGATAACCATTTAAAAAAAAAAAAAAAATTTAGGAAAATCTGAGAATTGATAAAAATCTATTTTTTAAAAAATTTGACGTGATACAGACATTTCCACGAGTCTGCCTGCAAAAAATCAGCTCGATTGGATCACTGAAAAAGGGTTAAAAATCGGTCCAAAGGCTTTCTCACAGGCCACTACGAGCTTTATACTTACATTTAAAAAATAATAATAGTTTTTGTGCTGAAGGCTCTTTTGCTATTGCACTTTCTTTTTTCTTACATCTGCTTTAACATTAGTAGTAATATTGTTAAAATAAATAAAGCAATATTTAGCTCGCTGAAATAATTGTTTTTCTTTTGTCATAAACAGAGCGACGACGACCTGCTTGTTTGAATGCTGGCATACAACTGAATAAAATGCAATATTTAACTCACTGAAATACTCGTAATTGTTTTTGTTTTGTCATAAACAGAGCTACGACGAAAAGTATTAAATAGTATACAGAAGTTATTGCACTCTTTTTCGGCTCTCATGTAGAGAGTCTAGGTTACAATATAAATGCAGCATTTCGACAATGTTATTACATAAAGCAATACAAAAAGCATAAATCTTTCAAAAGGCATCAATGTTTCTATTCTATACTATACAATACTCTTTAGCGACGACGACCTGTTTGTTCGCTGCCGCTACATCAATACCATCATACTTATTTTCAGGCAGAGAGTATTGCTCTACAACAACCACGTATGTCATGCTAACGCTGTGTGTTGTTCGCATGTGTTCACTTTGATTGCCCTACCAGTGTCTGTAGATGTTAACACATCAAAAATAAAATAAATGTGGTCTGTATCGAAGTTTGTCAAAAAACACCTACTCACGACCAGTGCAGATATGGCATCCGGGCCCGAGGATATATTTACGACGAGATAAACAACAGGACAACGACAACTAAGAATTTGGAATTGTTCAATACCAGAGCCTAATATTGTTACTTCTTATTGTTATTTCTTATTTCAAGCATTATTTTTCTAGAGTCCTTCTAACTATAATTCTTGAAAGAAACTGCACTTTTAGTGTTAACAATTTCACTACCACTATTGTTTTTAGTCTCTTTCTCAAGGGGAAGTACTTCATATCTTATGGAGGCTTATTCATCCATCCGCTGTGACTTTTAACTTGTCTCTTATCTGCATCTTTAGATATCTGTATTAGACACGCGCCTTCCATTGTGTGTCTACGACTCTTTTTATATGTGTTTTCCATTTGACGAAGGAAAGAATGTGAATCTTTTACCTCATTTCACAGTCGCTTGTGTGAGTACAAGTCTTTCCCTGCCTCTATGTGGGTTTAAAACCTTATTAATTTCTTATCGATTTAGTTTTTTTTCATTCCTTTTTTGTCTAATTGTTGCCGCCGCCATTCAAAAACCCATAAAACCTACTCTTATGTTATTTTATTGTATTTCATTATTGTGTTTTTGTTTCAAGCCAATATATTCTGGTACTCGGTTTAATTTTGTGAGGAAATTTTTGTTGGCCATTATAATGGCTGTTTAATGTTTGACTTTATTTTGTCCGTCCCTCTGGATGGTGTTTATAATTTAATAGTTTTATAACGTGTTAAAGTCCCATTAATTTATTTGAGACTGTTATTTATTTATTTTTATTTCATTCTAGCTCTTAAATACAATAACAATTTCATTTACTTATGTGAGAAAATAAAAGCAGAGATATATAATTCAAGAGGGTGTTTAATGTTTGCTAAAAGAGCACGAGGATCACAAGTGATAATTGAATTAAAACGACCATCAACACACAAAAATTGGAAGTCTTTTATAAAAAATATATACAGGGTGATTCAGGAAGTTCCGGACAAATTTCTCCAGCGTATTCCTTGGCTCATTTCAAGAAGAAAAGTCCACTAGGACCATGTCCGAAAATGCAAGGGTGCTAAATGGCAGCGGGTTCAAAATTTTCGAAATGTCGGTCGGAAGTAGCGGGTAAAGTTACTAACTTCTGAGCCAGTGGTCGGTTTTTTGTTGTTTTTGGGCTTGGTGGAATTTACAAAAACAAATAAATGTGTGCTGTTATTTCGCAACCAAAAACAAAAACAAACATTTTTGCCTTTTAGTAAAATGGTCATAACTTTGGAACGGTAAGTAAGACCTTTGGGCTTCGTTTAGGTAATTTTGAAAAGTAAGAGATATGGCTATCTTTCAACAAAAAAAAAAGCAAATTTATGTTATGTGGATTTTTTTTCCATTTTTTTTCCGAAAGCTCTGTATCTCGGCGATTTGACTTTTTTCTACTACTGAAAGGCATCTTAAAAGACCTTTCCAACAAGCCCAAAAACAAACAAATCCGACTACTGGCTCAGAAGTTAGCAACTTTACCCTACTACCCTCCGACCGTCAATAGGAAAATTTTGAACCCGCTGCCATTTCGTACTCTTGAATTTTCGAACATGGTCCTAGTGGACTTTTCTTCATGAAATGAGTCAAGGAATACGCTGGAGAAATTTTTCCAGAACTTCCTGAATCACCCTGTATAAAAGTTAAAAAATAAAATTATGTTTAGCAACACGGTTGACTTAGAGTTAATAAGAATATAGCGATTGTAAGAAGTATTATGACTTTCAAGTCCACTTAGTTGAAAATGGGAAAATTTAAAATTCGTGCCTGATTTATTCATTCAAATGTGACGTAACAACAAAATTAGAAAATTGAGTTATTGACTGATCAAAATCCACGATGTTTTAAAATTTTTGGACTTTCCTCCTTACTATAATTTTGTATATAATTTCAATGCGTATAAACATACACCTGATTAAATTAAATTAAATTTCTTCAAAACTCCAGAAATTAAAATTTTATTCAAAAAATTCGATTTTCGCCTCGAATCTTTTTTTGCCTCTTCAGTAGACTAATGAAAATGTTGTCACTTCTTCCGGATTTTATGTGACGATGTTTTACTACACAATTTAGAAAAAATGGAAAACAGGGTTGTTAGCCACAGTCATTTCATACAAAAACAATTGCGTGATAATTGTTTGTGACCGGAATTTTGACATTTCGATTATTTTAAGTAAAAGTAAAAGTAATGACTTTAAAGATAAAATGAATTGCGAAGAAGAATATTTGCTTGGTAAATTATAGATAGGTGGTAACTCTCAGTAAGAAAAATGTTCTGCTTCGCAAGAACTGAATACAGGACTTTATAAACAAACCTCAACTTAATGAGAATTGTTTCATACCTACTAAGTGTGAACACATCCAAATCCAATGTTTGAAATTGCTTGACTATTTTCAATGCAATTCTAATTCCTTAAGGCTGTGTTAGAGAATCAGTGCAAATAGAACGTTTCGCTGAAAGAAAAATGGAATGAAACTTTCTTACATTTGAAGGAAACCGTACGATTATTCTGCTTTCAGGTTTGGGGCATGCAAAAATATTTGTCTGAAAAGTGCAGAACAAAATACAACAGTTACACAAATGAAAACAATAGAGAGAACCAAACAAAAATTATTTCAAATAAAAGTGGTTATTCCCGTTTTCTTTGTTTCTGTTCGCTTCATTCACAATGCAGGGTTGTATAATTTTTTGAGGAAAAACTAAGAATCAGATAGAAGAAACAGTTCTCCTCCAGTTTACACTATTCGAATGAATATTTTGACATGTACAATGATTTCTCTCGACTTTTAGCTAGATGTGTATCTGCTGATTTATTTTTGTCATGACGAGCTTGTTAAATCAATAAGTATTGTCTTGTTTAGTTTCATTGTTTTGAATTTGACAAGTTTGACCTCCAGACAGAAATAAAATTCCTGTTTTTGTTGCCTTAAATTACAACAACACCTTCTGCTATATCCTGTAATAAGTAAATCCTATCGCTTACCTACGACCGAGAATAATAAATCGGCAAGAGCAAACAGCAAATGTGACAAAGAGTAAGGAAAACTTTTGCTTCATCTAAAGCGAACCACAGACTTGTCATTGTTAAGCATGAACATCAGCTAACTTTGACGTTTATTGTCGGTCCTTCTTGATATCAAATAAGAATGACGAAGTTGTTCGAATCACTTTCATGTGCGCAAAATTTTTTGGTAATAGTTTTTCAAATTCATCAGTCCGATAAAAAGTTATCGACCAAGCTCATGCTCACGAATGACAAGTCTGTGGTTCGCCTAACTATGCAGTTAACTTTGCTTGCGCAGTCAAGCAAAGCAATAGATTTTCACAGAATTTCTGGTACTGCAAGCAGTCAGTTGTTGTTTATACTTTCGTTGCTTTTACTCACAGTGTAGTTTTCGCTTGAAGTATAGTCTGAAATATCAGCAAAACCTGACTTCATTGCTGTTGCTTGATGTATCCGTATTTAGTTTTGTGAACACCTTTGATGATAGATATTACCTTAAAATAATGACAATTAAACTATGGAAAAATATTTTAAATAAAATTCAAAATAAAAGTAAAAACATGATTATCAAAGATAATTTAATCATAAATATTATGATTTCAAACACCGATACATTTTCACACTTTACTTCAGTGCTGCAAATAATCTAAGCAATTCAAAGTCTAACCAACAACTGACTGCTTGCAGCAACAGCAGTTATGTCATACCACATTCATTTTCTTGACTGCGAAAGCAAAAACCAACTGCGCAGATAGATGAGACAGATTATTATTGTATGCTTTTGCTTGGTTACTAACAACAAGCTAAATATTTGAAAAGTAATTTTTTATTTTGTTGAAAAAAATTTCAGCAATTAATCGTTACTTTCGGAGGAAACACAAGAATGCTTCGCCGTGAGTATATGGATGTTTGGATTAAACACACATATGGCTCCACCTAAAAGTATTCATCTTTGCAAGTAAACATGCTAATGTTTGCATTTAAATACGATTGAGTTCAGAACATGCAAATATATGAATATTTGGGGTGTGCCCCAAACATATGTATGGTTCCTGCAGAATATATTTGAAAGAATCTGTTACAGAGGCCGTTTTTCAGCGTGTACGTAATAAAAATAAATTTTTCTGACACATCAACTGTGTTGTGTATTATTATACTACCTCCAGGATCGGTTTTCGGACCTCTGTTCTATATATTATATACTGTGTTGACATACCAAAGTTTGAATATATATTTAGTAATACTTTATATACAGATCGCTATTTCGCAGGCATTTTTTGGTACGGAGTTTTGTAAAATTTCACTTGAAATATTAAACTGCGTCCCGCCACCGTTCATAATGACAGTGAATATACAAATATGAAAAAGACACCATAAACAACCCCAATTTGTTGACGACTCCCGCAAACGTTATAAGGACCAGGATTTCCGGATATGCACATGGAATGTAAGAACTCTATATAGATCCAGTGCAAGTGTACATTTGGTAGATATCCTCGAAGGTTATAAGGCTAACATTACCGCTATCTAGGAAATACGATGGGCAGGACACGACACGGTTGCACAAAAACGAAAAACTGCGACAAATACCACAGATGCCACGATAAAAAAACATCAATTTGTTTGCGGATTTGTAGTTGGAAAAAGAGTCTAGAGACATCTAGTCTCTAGTTTCTATCCTGTGAATCAACGTACAGCCACAATCCGCATAAAAGCGAAATATTTTTATATTTCCCTAATTTGTGTGCACGCACCGACAGAAGAGAACGAGATGACGCCAAAGACATATTATATGAGCACCTAGAGGAAGCGTATGACCGCTGCCATGGCCATGATATTAAGATTGTACTAGGAGATTTTAATGCTAAAGTAGGCAGGGAAAGTGTGTTTCATCCAACTATTGGAAATTTCAGTCAACAAGCTGATAGTTCCGACAGTGGTATGAGACTGGTTGACTTTGCCGCGGCAAAAAAAAAATGGTCTTTAGTGGTACAAGATTTCAGTATAAAGACATCCACAAGGCTACTTGGGTATCTCCCGATCAAAGAACGAAGAACCAAATTGATCACCTGGCAATTGGGGGAAGGCACTCATCGAGTGTAATAAACGTTCTGATCACTACCTAGTAGCAGCAAAGTTTCGTACAAGATTAAGTAGAGCGAAAATCGTACGAAACCAGGTGTAGAGAAGATATACATCGGAAGGCTGATATTACCAGAGGAAGCCACATCTTACTTAAGATAGCTCACGCAACTTTTGGCACAGAACCTACCTCCTCCCGATGACGATCCTGAATCGCAGTGGAAACCCATTCCCAAGTCTATAAAACTGCCGTAACAACCGTACTTGGTTTTGAAAACCCGCTTCGCAATAAACTATGGTACGATGAAGAGTGTCGCATAGAAAATGATGAAAAGAACGCTGCACGTATGGCAATTCTTGAGTCAATTGTAACGGCTGAGCGATATAGGGGCAAAAAGGAGGTAACCCGTCTCTAGGCGAAAGAAACGGCAGTGGAAGAAGCGCGAGAGTAAGGAAATTAAGATATACAGAAGGAAGAACGAAGCCCAAAAAATCAACCAAAAAGTCAAAAACAGAACTAATGGGCATGGTTCAGATCGCCCTTCTGTAAAAACAGGGACGGAAATCTAATCGCAGATTTGCAGCGCATGTTGGGAATATGGAGAGATAAAAGAAGGTGCATGCAAAACTTTTTTTTAGGTGGATACATGCCCGGCGATTGGAGCCGTTTATCCATAGCATAAAAGGTTCAATAAAGTATAATGTGCGAAAGCCTAAAGCAAATTATGGCTGACCATACCATACCAGTGTGGCTTTAGGCCTGGAAAATCGACAACTGATTAGATTTTCACGCTACTCCAAATCCTGGAGAAGACGAAAACAAATCGACACCTAAAATCTACATGTCGATTATAAGACGCACTTCGATAGTGCGATAAGGGAGAAACTCTACAAACCAATATCTGAGCTTGGAGTTGCAGGATTACTTTGACGAACACCAAATCAGCAGTGAAAGTTGGTAATGATCTTACCGCAACTTTTGAAACTAAGCGAGGTCTCAGGCAAGACGACAACCTATCGTGCGATCTCTTTAACATTTTAATGGAGGTAATTAAGCGAAAAGCTGCATGAATAAATCCATCACCAGCAAAAGTCATATGCTAAATGAGACAAAGACAAAATTAATGGTTAACAACGACCAGGGCCTACACGCGATTAGACCAAAGCGTGAATGTTGATAACCGTTCGAATTGTGAGGTATTGGCGGAATTTATATTCCTCGGATCTGCCGTAAACAAAAATAACAACACCATATTTTTTGAAAATGAGAAACCAAGCTAATGCTAAACAGAACATAGTGGTAAAATTTAATGTGAAATCCGAAAAAGACAAACTAATGGAATCAAAAATGAAATTCAAAGAATGCGAAAATACAAAATCCGTTTATGTGAATGACTTTTTGAGTAAGGAGTCTCTGGAATTGCTAAATTATGCAAAAACTCTGAAGACAGTGGGTTATCAAAGCGTATACTCTCATGGTGGAAGAATTTATGTAAAAAAAAGCCAAATTACCAAGCCAAGATTTATATAAAGTGCTGAAGATGTGGATAATATTTTAATAGAAGCCTCAACAAATAAATTTCAACAGCGAAGATCTGCTCGTTATGAAGTCGTGACATTGCATGATTCTGAAGCGTCGGATGATGGTAATAATTTTGAGTCCCCTGATGGAAAATAAATTTAATTATTATTTTATAGTTTGTTATATTTTTATACTATTTTTTAAATGGAATTAAATAATAAATATTTTGAAAATTTTGAATTATTTCGAAATTATTGCAGTAATTTAAAGAATAATTTTTTTGATATAATATCTGTAAATATCAGAAGCATTTCATCGGTTAATAAATTCAATCAATTTAAATCAATTATCGTTAAATTGGAACAATTGACAAATATAATAGCAGTACAAGAAATCTGGTTTCAGTCCGATTTGGTTCAAATTTATAACATACCTGGTTATAATGCTGTTCACTGTTGCAGGCCTGATGGCTATGGAGGGACGTCATTATACATTAGAGATAATATAGGGTTTAGTGTTGAGTATTGTGAAACAAAACAGAGCATTGAATGCATACGTGTTTCTTTGGATAATTTTGTCATAAATGGGAAATCAGTAATTTTTACAACATTCTATCGTTCGCCAAAGTGTAATTTAGAAAATTTCTTTAACTTTCTGGAACATGCCCTGCTGCAAAGTTCACGTTCTCCTACCATCTTTGTTAGAGATTCAAATATTGATTTGTCGATGGATAATGCTTCTGGAGATCTTTTAAATATGTTACATCAAAGCTGTCATTATTTAATCACACGCCCTAGAAGTGGAACTTCAATTGATAATATATTCAGTAACAAGCAAAATGAGCTTTTAATTGCTTCCATAGAATGTAATTTGTCTGACCACAATGTTATTTCGTGTAAATTACGTAGCAATTTTGAAAGGAACTCGCATAAGATGAAAATGAAGTATAAATGCTACTTTACAGATTTAAGACATACCTTTCAAGAACGATTGATTTGTATGAATAAAACTAATAACGTTTCTAGGGACACACATTGTCTTATATCAGAATTTTCTAAAAGCATAGTCGAAACTACGAGCACTAAAGTTGAGATGGAGTCTATTAAGAATCTCATCACTCCATGGGCCAATGAAAATATTGATGCACTCTTAAACTAAAGAAAAGTTTGTTAAAAAAGAGGAGTAAATGTCGGATCAATGCAGGTATAGAATAAAGACTGGAAAGAATCAGTAAAGTTATTAAAATCGCTGATAGAGAAAAGATGAATGATTATCTTCAGTCGAATGTTGAGTCAATTAAGGATAACCCGAAATTAACAAGGTCTTTTTTGAATGAAACTTTAGGGTGGAATACAAGACCAGTGCAACAATTAAGAAATGAGGAAGGTCAACTTATTCTTAGTGACAGAGACATTTGTATGAAATTTAACAAGTTTTTTCTGCAAATTCCTGATGACAAAGATACCTTACCGATGATTGCAATAACTTGAACAGCCTTTAAGTTTATCCTGAAAACTTTGATTTTTGCCATACTAACGCCGAGGAAATATTAGAGATAATAACAGAACTAAAATTTAATAAGAGTTGTGGACATGATGGTATTTCTAGTAAATGTGTAGTTGAGTGCAAGGATATTATAGTTCCTCACCTAGTAGAAATTTTCAACAACATTGTTACAACCTCGACATACCCCGATGATCTCAAAATTGCTAAAAGTGTGCCTATTCCAAAGGATGCAGTGCTCATACAGTGGAGAAATATCGGCCAATAGCTATATTGCCAATAATTGATAAGATTTTTGAAAAAATTCTACATAAGCAGTTATCAAAGTTTTTAGACCAGAATGAAATGTTATATAAAATGCAATTTGGGTTTAGAAAAGGTAGTGGTACTCAGCAAGCAGTCGTAAATGTTGTAAACTATGTATGTGAATGCTTAGATAATGGGTATGGTGGTGTTGTTGGAATATTTTTTGATTTGTCAAAAGCATTTGATTTAGTTGATCATACTATTTTAAAAAACTTAAATTCTATGGTATAAGAGGTATCGCACTGAAATTATTTAATAGCTATCTTGATTCTAGGAGGCAATATGTAGAAATAAGAAACACAAAGAGTAATATATCGACTGTTAAAACTGGCGTACCACAGGGAAGAGTCTTAGGTCCATTATTAGTTACATTGTTTATAAACGACTTATCAAATTTAAAGTTATATGGTAAATTAATAATGTATGCTGATGACATAAGCCTTTTTTATCCCAATAAACATGAGGTTATAGTTAAATGCCAAATAGAACACGATGTAGAGTTGGTGCAAGAGTATATGAGACTTAATAGACTTGTGTTAAATCCTGATAAATCAAAACTGCTGCGATTTCGTCCATATAATATTGTAAATTATACATTTTGTGTTAAAGTGGGTGGTATAGATGTCAATGAAAGTAAGTCTATAAAATATTTAGGAGTACATTTGCAAAATAACTTGTCATGGAATATGCATATTCAGCATGTTAAAAAGAAAGTAGCTCCAGCTCTAGGGTTGCTTTTTAAATTTCAAAACAAATTTGATTTAAATACAAAGTTATTACTTTATAATGCTCTTATACACTGCCATTTTAATTATATGCCATTGATATATGCTCATCGTAAAACAACAGAATTAAAATCTCTCCAAAGAACACAAAACAAAGCACTAAAAATAGTTTATAATCTTCCACTAATGTATCCAACACGATCCTTATATAAAGATATATCGAAATCTGTACTTCCAATCTATGGGTTGTATAAGATGCAACTATTCATATATATATTTAAAGCCATTCATAATATCGGTTATCATACAATAGAGTTTTCTGAAAATCAAAATACTTTTAATACTAGAAATGGGTCAAACCTAATTATCAAAAGATGTAGACTTGAAACTACAAAGCAGCGCATTGAGTAGAATTCTTCCAGTAGAATCTTCCAGTAGAATTGAAAAATATTTCTCGGATTTCAATATTTAAAATTCATTTAAAATCATACCTTATTCAAAATATAGAAATGCTTCTGTTATAAAATAATTTAGTTTAGAATTCATGAACATTCGTTATTATAATTTCCTTAACCCTTTGTTTTTTCTCACTTTTTGGAAATTTTTTTATTTTTTATTTTATGTAAAAAAAATTTTTTTGTTTATTTTTTTGTAAATATAGAGTTCTTCAGTCATTCATTTTGCCATAATGCCCAAGTGGCGCTGGGGCAAAACAACACATTGTAAAAATATTAATGAAATAAATGTACAATATCTAAAAAAAAAAACCTTGACATCAAGCGGAAAATTGTGATTGTGAATAGATGTTATTTTGGTCTAAGCAAGCATTGCAAGCACTTTAGAGATAAAGCTCTCTCTCGAGTAACAAAAATCCAGCTATACCAGACTCCCACACAACCTGTCTTGCTTTATGGCGCAGAATCCTGGGTCATATCGCAAGCAGACGAAACATCTCTAAAAGTATCGGCGTCGCAGGAACCATAAGCGGTATCCCGACATTGACATGTCAGTAGAATGGATGAAGACGAACCAGCACGAAGAATTTTCAAAACCGAACTCGAAGGAAGACGAAACATATGAAGACCAAGACTCCGCTGAATAGATAAGGTTGACGACACTTCACTTTGAAGATCAGGTTGCGTACACTTGTTATTACCAACTGGAGATATAACGCAACAGATCGAACTGTTGGAGACATTTGTTATCTTCGTTTTGGACAGTCAGTGACACCCCCGAGTTGTTCGAGACCGGATAAGTGAGTAGTATGGCTGCACTGAATATTTTGAAAATGGGTTTGTAATCAGCTAAACTAAGTCTTCAACATATGTAGGTTCATTTCACCAGAAAATAAATTGGTTCCATTTTGGCACCATAGTATTATTTGTTCAATTCATCAAAACAGCTTTAGCGAATTCAGTAGTTGTAAATTTTTTTAAATACCGAGAAAATTCAGAGGCATAATCGATTTTTTCGAAAGGTGCTAATCTGTTCCATAATTAAAAATTTTGCCGTGCAAGACTATTGCTTTAAAACTGCCGGATAGTTCCCTCAAGTAGACATCATCATTAACTAGACAGATTAAATTTTTCTTATACCTTCTTATTAGCATTTCTTTTGGTGTAATGTGTAACAGGTTTACCTGTCGGAGAAATGTTAAAAATTGACGATAAAGGTATCGCTGATATTGGTCTTTTCCCCAAATTTAATTTCTGCAAATCATAAATTTCTGTCTCTTTCTGTTGATTTGTTAAAATATTTTGATATCAACTTAAGCTTAACTTTGCTTTGAATTGACATCTTTATTATTAAGTTTTTGGGTTAAATTGTTGTTAATGGAACACATAACACTAACACTGTATACAATTTGCCGTTGGCTTTTTTATTTGTAACTTTTTTTAATCAAAATGGTTTCTTTCTGTGTCCACAGATTTATCTTCAGATTACTTTATCATAATTTTATCACGTTTCTCTTTATCGGAGTAAGATACAGTAGCAATTTGTAGAAAATTACCTTAAGTTGCATATTGGAAGAACCTAAAATGCTGCTCTCACAAACGAAAGACTTTAAAAGTTGCATAAAAAAAACACTAAAACGCGCACAATCTTTTTGGAAGCAATTTAAATTATTATATTTTATATTTTTTTTGTACAATGTGTGTATTCAAAATTAACAATTACAAATAATTTGTAAATGTTTCTAAAATCTCATTGTATTTTTATTTTTTAAATCACATAAGCGATTTTTGTCCGTATTTTGTTTCCCAGTTAAGACTATTGAAGACACGACGCATTGCGCGTTTTAGCACCTATTTTTTGTCGATAACCACGAAACTGAGGAGGATCTCTCATTAACCACAATGATTTCAATAGTAATTGTGATACTAACACCTCACCATAACATTAAAACTCATACCAGTATACAGCCTGAATTGTTAATGTATGGGTGACATTCTGTCCGAGACTTGTGGTTAACCTAAAACATTCGAAAAAGCGGGAAAATAAAGAAGGGCCGGGAATCGGCACAAGTATGTGAATTATGATTTATTTGTTTAATACAAATACAGACTTAGTACGCAACATACCGACCAATATGTACGTACACCTTTGCCAACCCAAAACTGTAACACCCGAAGCACCAACACAGCTGTATTGTCTTTGGAAGACGCAAAGGTGTACGCGCTGGTATTTGTGAATAGGTGAGTATCGGTGTTATCTTATCGCTTTGTTTTGGAAAGATAAGCGGCGTAGAATGATTGGAATTGTACGGCTGTGAGAACCCAGTATAAATATAAACGTTGTTCCCTTCTCACACATGTTCAAGTACGTCTCCAATCGTACATGTGTAGAGTGTCACTGATAACTATCGCTGTGCTACAAATTGCGCATGCGTGTTCAGTTTTACCATCATTCAGATGTTAAGTTTGTTTTTCTATCCGCTCGTGTATTTGTGAATGTGGTTGTTTTTTTTTATTATTAAACACAACATGTTGCATATAGCAGAGTGTTTTGTATTCGATTCTATTCTGCAGTTGAAAATTGTAAAACCAAAAACATCGCCTTTCGGTTAAATGAAACTGAACAACACAACCGTCATCGTATTTGTTTATTTGTATGGCTGCGTCAAAATAAAACTATAAACCAAGAAGACATTGTGCTGTGCCATGAAGCAAATAAATGTTAATAAAAAGTACTATGAATAGCTGTCATAATATGTATATACAAGTATAAGTATATGTGCACATTACCTGGATGTCATAATGCGCTTAGGTCCCTTCCTTCGAAGTAAACGAAAAGTGAATTGTTTGAACGTTATTAATCATCATAATTCTTTCCATAGTCGACACATATTTTCTAAAAGAAATAAGAATGAAAAACAATTATTGATTAGGTTTCTACTCCGGTGAATTAGATTCGTTTTAAGCTGTCGTAACTAGCAGTGTGGTCATCAGAGTAGTCAAATCCGGAAAGGGCGGATGAGCGCTAACTAAGATCGGATCCAACGCCAATGCTATTCAAGCATTAAAGTCCGAGCTTCAAGAATGTTCAAGAACACCCCACATAAGATTATGGAATCAGACGAAATCAGAAAGGTTATATCCTGTATATCGATCCGGATAGGAATAAGGCTAGGGGGCTGTTGAAGCTGAACAAATTCGAACTGAGCCGATTCATGAGCACATGAACATAAAACTGAGAACACATATACATGCAACTAGACCTTTAAGCCGCCGCTGCCGCTTTATGAGTTTGTTGCCGCGTCGCCGCCTGCCTACGTAGAAATCGGCACAGCGACGGCGTATAACTTTTTTTGTTTAATCTTTCATATAATCCATTACTTATTGACATTGTCCGGATTTTCAACACACGCTGCAACTACAACAACCGAAAACTACAAACTATAAACTACTCACAACAACAATCAGAATATCTTCTAATAATAGTAAGTTTTTTTTTTCCAATAATTAACTTCTGGAGTTAAACGACATTTTGAATTTTGCACAACAACAGCCAGGCGATATTCCACACGCTACAACACCAACATCCAGTCCCGTTCCCTAATAGGTGAAGGCACACATTACAACTAGAACAACAGCAGGTCAAATTTCCTAGGAATTCAACTTTGCACAGCAGCTGCCAGGGCAATTTCCTAAAAATTAAGAATAACTACCGCCGCGAGATTAGCCGACCACGCCGCCGTCGCCGGTTTTCCCAGGTCCCTACGCCGCAGTCAAAGCAGAAACAGTCGGCGTAAACCTCTACATGGAACTAGTGATGTGGAAGTCTGCCCAAAATTGGGTGACCTCGACTCCGACAAATGATCGCATAGTCACCAGGCTTCAGTTTATGGACTAATTGTACTTTATAAGTGCGAGAAATGTTCAATTGCTGTGAACGGTGGCCAGTTGATGTTGATGGCGGTTTTTACAGCGGCAAAAATGTGCACTAACTAACTGGACGAATACGTATATGAGATCTACTGTCCAATAAGAACCCGGATTGATGAACTCGCTGCACAAATTGATCCATAAAGTCCGTTGATGGCTCTTTATTTCTATCGAACTTATTTTGTAGATTTCTTACAATTTGAGTTGAAGACTGACACGCAGAAAAATGTGTAAGTTTTTGTAATTGGGATGCAAATATAACGTGTTTGGAGCTTATCGCAAATACAGTCTACTTGAGTTCAAACACATTATGTTAAAAACAAAAACATGGCAGACAACAAAGAACAACAAAGCAGCAGATCTTCACTTCATGAAAACAATGCTTGCAAACATGTACATGTTTCCTGCAATATGTTGCGTGGGTCGCTTTTTGTTCGCTTTTGTTCAGGTTATAAAATATGTTTTTCTGACCCAAATGTTTCTTTGTTTGTCAAAAACTACTAAAAACAAAAACATGGCAGACAACAAAGAACAACAAAGCAGCAGATCTTCACTTCATGAAAACAATGCTTGCAAACATGTACATGTTTCCTGCAATATGTTGCGTGGGTCGCTTTTTGTTCAGCTGCAGAAATTTGGAAAAAAGGTATTAATATTTTCCAATTTTCTTCAAGCGTAAAGCAACCCAATTTCTAACCCTTAACTGGCACTGTCTCTGTCATAAATGTGATATTTGTCATCTGCTTCGAAATAAAGGGTGGTTAAAAAATTGTAATGTCCCAATCTTTAAATACGCCTAAGGGATTTTGGAAATATGATAGCTTGATCAATCCAACTACAGCATTTTTTTCTAATTTCTATAATTTTCAATCCAATTTACTTTTAAAAATTAAATTGTAATTTTTGCCCAAAAATTCCGATAGCATTTTTAAACTAGTATGATATGACTAAGCAAATTTAAAATAATTAAAATTCCGTGAAAAACATTCGCTTGAATCTGGTTTATTATAAAGAATGAAATAAGCCCTGAACCCGAAAAAGGAACAAAAAACCGACCAGAGTTACCGTATTTTTTACATTTACGGTCCGATGGACGGGGCTAAAATCTTCGCTTTGGATTTTAAATTAGTAAACGAATTGGTCGTACGATTAGCCAAATTAGTTTATGTGGAGAATCACTACATATTCAAACAAATTGAAAACAACAACTACGTACTTCAAAATTGTTACTCATATGTCAGATATCATCATCTGACATCTAACTATTAAATTTGATGGCTGTGTAAAAAGTAAAAGATGAAATCCCTTCAACAATTATTGAAAATTATAATTATAAAATCATATAATAAAAATTATAATTAGTCCACCTTGAGGTTCTAATTTTAATTGTATTTATTGTATTTGCCGTCGGTGGTGCAATGGTAGTGTTCGCGCTCTTGTGCATCATTACGTGGGTTCGATCCCTACTGTGACCACCTTAAATTTCTTTCGCCAACAGTCACCTCGCTTAGTGATGGCGACGCTATCGAGTATTTAGCCATGAAAAAGCTGCTCAAAATACCGTTCGGAATCGGTGTAAAACTGTAGGTCAAAATCAGTGAGTGTAAAACTAGAACGCGCACAGCTCACAGGTTGTGAGAAGCTTCGTGGGATGTAACGGGAAACCATTTATTTATTTTATTTATTTACTTTGTATTTACTTAGTTTAATAAGGAAAATATTTTTACAAATAAATTGTTTGTAATGATATATATCAAATCTCTCCTGAATTTCTTTTTATAATTTTTTTAAAAAAGTTTTTAAATATATGAGTTTTTCAACGCAGTCCATTTCTCGAAACATCCTAAATTTCAAAACAGAAGAGTTGCCACTGTTTTCCAAAATGTTTACAATAATTTTCCGTTATACGTATATTTGCACCATTTCCAACACTTTAACCATAATTTTTTTATCACAATCGGAAATGTTGGTGGGGGAAAAGGTGATGATTTAAAATTAAATTCCTGATCTGTTCGGCTTTTTCATGTGTGCACAAATATGTTGAATTATGGCGTATTGTATTTTATTTAAATTATTCACAAACCTCAAAAAAGTATGATTTAAAACCGTGGTTACATGTTATTTATTGAAAAATCACAAAATGTATTTATATTTATCTACTTTGTCTAACAAAAAGGCATAAGACACATTCTGACATTTTACTTTCATTTTGATTTAAGAGACCCATCTACATTAACAATAGTCAAGTGAGTAATGTCACTTTTGCACTCGCAAATATTAGACTGTTTTTTGACATTATCGGCTTGATGGGCACTTGTTTCTGTACTCCTCAAACTAATTCAAATTTTCTATCACACCTATGTGAATGTATTTCCTCTGTTTTTAGGTTGTCGAATATAATTTAGTAGTAGATATGTTTTTGACACCTCTATACTAATTTTTGAGGTTGTAAGTATAATTTAAAACATTGAAATAATAGCCTACTTTTATGTTACAGATATAAAATTCGGTGCACCAGAATAATGTTCGTATTCAGTTTGTTACAATGCTGACAATTGTATCGAACAACTACGAGTACATAGTATTTTGCTTTATTTGTCCATTGTGTAATAATATATATTTGTAATAGTAAAGTATATTGTCGACGAAATCTTAGCTCCTTCCATTTTACTTCGTTACTTTGAATTTTATTCTGACATCAATAAATAAAGTGGAATTAGCAACAAGTGGTTTCCTAGAAGAAATTGTTTGATACTAGATTTTAGTTTGTACACAGAAAAAATTTACAACACATATACCCGATACAATTACCTTTTAATTACGTCAATTACTCGAGTAGTTGACTGAACAAATTTTCACAAAAGTCAGGAAATAACTAAATACAATGTGTACCAATTACTTTATCACTTGGGTTATTTGTTATTTGTGTACGTGAAATTACATAATTTTAGATTTAGTTGGAAAGTATTGTTTTGGAAATGTTCGTACTAGTATGTGTTGAAACAATTCTCATTAACTTCAGTTTTGGTAGGTAGGGCATTGAAATAGCGAAATATATATTCAAATATTCAACTGATCAAACAAATAAAGCCAACCAGTGACTTCCCCTCACCGATTCCCAACTGGCTGAAATTTGGTCCGAAGGCTGTACTTGAAATTACAAAATTCTACATAATGGACTAAATCAAATGTTGTAGGAGTGTATTGGTTTGGAAATGTTCGTACTAGTATGAGCAGGAACAATACTCATAAACTTGAGTTTCTTCGAAACGATCGGCTGTTAACGTGAATTCAAATCCTGATGAAAAGTGTATAGTTAAAAAATTTAACTTCCAAGCTACATTATACTTTATTCTATCTAAAGACATAAAGCGGGACTCCCCGGTAAAAGTCGTAAATTTTGTATTTAATTTTATGAATTTTGACAGTTTAACTACCAATATTTAAATCATTAAAATGTTGAAGAAATCCGATGCTGATCTTATAATATTGTAGCATAAACATTTTTCGGATCTCGGAAATGGGTTTAGTAATTTAGGATAAAAGCAATTGATATGTATGGTTCAACAAATGCTAATTTGCAGCAGTTACATTCCCAACCGAAGTTAATTAGTCTGGGATTTGGGTGTAACGTCGTAATTTTGCGTAACTACCGATTTTGAAGTTACAGTATATCGGTGCAGAAACATGAAAAATTATTTGTTGGTTTGCTAGGCATGACTAGTTTCGAACTCCGTGGCAAGTTCATCAGCAGATGCCTAACTACTGTGCCTGAATTGATACCGTCAGTATAATTGATTCCTTCGTATATATGGTAACTTTGAACTCAAAACAAGTTTACGAGAAACAAAAAATGTTTTCACTTACTATGCGCTTGTTTGGGAAAGTCAATCCCGCTTTTTACAGGGGAGTCCCGCTTTATGACATTTTTGTCTTTAGATAGAATAAAGTATAATTTAGCTTGGAAGTTAAATTTATTTAACTATGCAATATTCAACAGTCACAAACAGCATTTGAATTCACGTTATCAGACGATCATTTCGAAGTTTGTGAACTTCATCGTCAGGGGCTTAGTTGTAGGCTACTGAAATCTGTTCAAATGTGTCACTAACTGAAATAATTTGAAAGGGGGTTTTTGGTCGATTTTTCTTCATATTAATTTGATATAATTACACTGTCACCAACTTCAACCGTGTGTTAAGAGGAACATTTTTATTCTTGTTATTAGTTAATATTTTAAGATGATATACAAAATACTTGTAATTATTTGTTTGAATTCGACTAAAATTTGTGGAATTTGCTTACAATGCCACCTAATATAGCGGTTTAGCTAAAGTTGTTTCTTATTGAAACGAAAGTAAATGCAAGAATTCATATTTAATGACATGATGGTGTGGACTGTTATCGCAAGTATGAAATCTAAATAAACCTATAAAAATATTTTTTCGTTTTCTGAAAAAGACTTAAATTTAGGACGACAAGTGTCTCAAAGTGTTAATTTTTTTGTACGATAATTTGGCTCACATAAAATATCAACAACCAGCGTACCCAATTCCAACATGTACATTTATTTTCATTACTTATAGCAAGCACACCAATAGGTCCTCCCTCCCTCCTCATTGAAAATATGACTTCACTTCAATTCACCCAAAATTATCGATGTCTGCCCTGACATTGGTGGTGGATGGAACTCTTGTTATCAGTTGACTTCATAGCACTTGAGGTACAACTCAATACCTAAAGCTTTTGAAAATAAACAACAGCAATAACTACCTAAAAATAAAGGTACAGTATCAGACTATAACGATCAGTTGATGTTATAAATTCATCAATAAGAATTGAGTTTTTGTTTTCGTGGATATTGTTTGCTTGATATAGACATTTAATAATATATTTTAGTATGGCAGTTTCATTGATAAGAATTTAAGACAAATATTATAAACCAAACTACAAATAGTCCGAGGTGGGTACATAAAGCAATAATAAACTATTCACCCTGCTGCAAAATGGTTAGTTTGGCAAGCGAACTAGAAAGGGGTCGTTATTCCGTTGCATATAGTGTTTGGCCAAGCACTGTTCTTCGATTTTGCTGATAATCGAATGATAATACCCGACTAATGTGTCTCCCAAAAGAGTAAGGTACATATAATACACTGTTTCAATAATTGAGCTTTAAAGTAAAAACTTTCAAAAAAAAAAATTTCATTCTCGGGGCTGAATTTTGCAGATTCCAAATATATCAACATTTATAGTTTAAAATAAAAATCCAAAACATGGAATAGTTAGCGTGTGTAATTCCTGTAAATGAAAATATGGTCCACCATTAATTTCTTTCGGCGACCGTCTCCTCTCGCAGTGACGGCGAGAGTATCGAGTAATTATCAATGAAAATGCTCAACGATAACCGAGATTGAAATGAATAACAGAAATTCAACAAATTGAAAGTCGCACAGCTCACTGATTGTGCGAATCTCTCATTCAAACCATTCATGGGACGAAATGGCAACCCAGATTTTATGTTTCAAAGCTTAAAGATTGTACCACCAAGAAATATTGTATACCATTCGGAAAAGAGTTTTCGACAAATCGTAAAGTTTCAATACATAATCCATACCAAAGTAGCTCCAGAAATTAACTTGGACACATTAGATGTTTGCGCGTGAGTAAATTTTCACTCACGCACAAAAAATATTCACACTCTATCACGAACGATATTTTTTCGGCTTGTCGAGATCACGAACGCTCACGAGGCCAGGAAAAGATATCACGCACGAGCAGTAACGATGCTGTATTTATCCAATCGTTTCTATTTTGAAACATTGTTCCTTCCTATTTGTTGCTAAATCCTGTGAAAATTAGGAATGCCTTTTTAAATCTCTTGCGACTATTTAATGTATTTTCAATTCAATTCAATTCATGTTTATTTGGTCCTAAAAATCATTTTGACAAAAAGTTTCTTAAAGATAACTTAAATCTATCGCTACGTATTTTCCTACATTTAATAATTTTTACTTCACACTAACTTAAGTTGTAGTAACTACATACAAAACAATCAGAAACCATAAGAAAATCAAAATTCAACTGCTTCCCCAAAAATGGATAAGCCCGTCGTCACGGCTTATCTTAAGGGTAGATGAGTGGACTGTATGGAAATGTAACTTTTAGGGATTTATACGACTTCTCCGCGGAGAGATCGTATATGACGATTGCGTGTAAAAGAGGAAGAAAGTTAAAGAGAAGAATTAGCGTTCGGGTTTAAATGAGAGAGAGCACCAATGAAAGAATATTACCTTCGTCAGGGATATCGCTGATGATAAGTTGGTTGCGAGGAATAAAAACACGGTGCGGTTTTAAAAACGTTATAATATTCCGTGTATTAAACAAATATTCAAGTGGTTTAAAGACTTAGGTTAAAATTTAGGTTTAAGATTTAGATGTAAGTAATGACTAAGCTCGCCTTAGCTTATGTTAATGAGCTCGTATGTGGTAGTAGAGTGGACTGTATGAGGGGTTGAGTTGAGCTATTTAGTTTGATTTATACAATTTCTCCTAAGCCACAAATGGGAAGAGACAATAAGAGAAGAATTAGCGTATTTGTGGCGGGTTAATGCGGGTTGTATAGGGGTTGATACTAAAACTACTATTTACACATATTTACAACTATTTACATATTTACAATCCCTACCTACGATAAGAGGTGCCACTACTGGTCCGTAATGTACACTGTGTCGTCCAGGTCAAAAGATCCTATCCTCCTATGATAGAATAGGAGTTTGTCATCTACGAAGAGGAGTCCGTCTCTATCCAAGGTTGCGACGCCAACCGGCGGCCTATACCCTAATTCAAGAAGTCGCTCCAGCGAACAAAAGGATACGTTTTCCCTTGAAGATCATTCCCTCGCATTTGTCAATATTCCGCGTGAGTTTTCACCTGTCGACATATCCCGACAAGACCTCCAGGTACTCGTTGACCCTGGAGTTGGTGGTCTCCGCCTTTGGGCCCGACATGGCCACAAGAATATCGTCCGAGTATACCAGCAAGAGCCCACCCTCAGGGGGTTATGGCATGTCACTCACGTCTATTTAATGTACCGAAATTACAGACTTGTGCAGATGTTTTGATAATAATTAATAACATGTTCTTTAGGGAAATTACTTTTAATTTTTTTTAAAAGAATTAAAAATACATAGCGTTCGTTATGAGAAATGCTACAAAAATTAATTTTTTTTTTTTTTTTTTGTTACATCTTTATTTACAATCTATCTATTACAGACAATAAGCAAATGTGATTACTTAAATACTAAGTAACAGGCATTATGCAGTTCCAGTGAACTGCATAATTTTAAAGAAAATTTTTTTTTTTTTGTTTTACATATTTACAATATTTAGGACAATGAAAGATTTAACAATAATTATTAATGTTGAAATGGTAAATGTAGAACATGTCTTCTCTTGAGTCTTCTTGTTTCATTACTGCAGTCTAGGAGTGAGACAGCTAAAGGGTTTGGGTGGTTGTGTAGTCGTTGTAAGTAGCTTTCGCTAAGTTTTCTAATTTCTTGTTTGACGGTCAGCATGTTTATATCTTTGCAAATGTTCTTGTTGGTGACAAACCATGGCGCATTAGTAATTAATCGTAGTGTTTTGGATTGATACCTTTCGAGGATATCAATGTTGGAGTTTTTTGCTGTGCCCCATAGTTGGATGCCATAAGTCCAGATTGGTTTAAGAATTGCTTTGTAAATTTTAAGCTTATTGTTTAAGTTTAATTGAGATCTTGGTCCTAACAACCAGTATAATTTTCGACTTTTAATTTTTAGTTGCTTTTGTTTTGCCTTGATGTGTGGTTTCCACGTGAGTCGCCTGTCTAACGTCATGCCCAGGTATTTGACGGTTTTCTGCTGTGGAACAGTTGTACCATGTATGCTTACTGGAGGACAATCTTTTCTTCTTGTTGAAAAAGTTGTGTGACTAGATTTGTCAGAATTCACTTTAATATTCCATTTTAGTAGCCATTTCTCGAGATGCTGGATTTGTTTTTGTATGGATGCGGATGCTTTTGTTGGACAGTCGATAGTTGCAAAAAATGCTGTATCATCAGCATATGTTGCTACAGCTACATTGTCAGTAGTTGGCATATCTGATGTAAATATTGTGTACAATATAGGCCCTAGCACACTCCCCTGAGGAATACCAGCTTTTATTTCGAAAATGTCTGATGTTTCATTTTTAACTTTGACATAGAAGTGCCGTTGAGAGAGATAACTTTTGAAGAAAAGGTAGAATTGTGATGGTAGGACCTTTTTTATCTTAAAAAGTAAGCCGTCGTGCCAGACTCTGTCAAAAGCTTGTTGAATATCCAAAAATATCGCTGAGCAGTATCGCTTTTTCTCTAAAGTATCAGTTATGATGATGACTATTCTATGGCATTGCTCAGGGGTGCCATGTTTGTGTCTGAACCCAAACTGATACTCAGGAATAATATTTTGCTTCTCCATTATGGGCAATAATCTCGTCAGAAATATTTTTTCAAATATTTTAGAGAATACTGATAAAAGGCTTATTGGTCTAAACGATGATAGCAAATTTTCCGGTTTGTTCGGCTTTGGCACCATGATGACTTCTGCGCATTTCCACTGCGTGGGAAAATGATCAAGTCTCAATATGGAGTTAAAAATTAATGTTAAGAAAGTAATACTCTTTCGAGTTATACTTTTAACCACTTTAGCAGTAATTTGGTCGTATCCAGGAGATTTACCATTCGACAATTTTCTGATTTCATTTTGCACTTCATTGTTATAAATATATAAAATTTTAAATATTTTTTTATGTATATATTTATATTAAAAATCAATTATATTATTAGGGGTTTTATAGTTGTAAATTAGGAGAATTTACCAATTTATAATAATGTTAATTAAACTAATTATATATTTTAAATTTAATTTTATTTTATTATTTACTGGATTTATTATTTATTTTTTATATATAAATATTTATTTTAATTTTGTTATAAATATATAAAATTATAAATATTTTTTTTATATCTATATACTTATATTAAAGATTAATTATATTATTAGGGGTTTATAATTGTAAATTATGAGAAATTATTAATTTATAATAATGTTAATTAAATTAATTATATATTTAAATTTAATTTTATTTTATTATTTACTAGATTTGGTATTTATGGTTTTTAATTAAATATATATATATATATATGTATATATATATATATAATTTATTAAATTAATTAAATTAATTTATTTATTAGTTATTTATTTTAATTAATAATTAATTAATTTTAATTAATAAATTAATAAAAGTTTTATTTTAGCTTTAAATTTTATTATTAATTTAATTTATATGTAAATTTTTGTATGAATAATTATTTATTTTAATAATAAATAAATTATTGTATTATTATTCGCAGTAATTAATATTATTTATAGTGTCTGAGGGGTAAATCCATTTGACACGGCGAGTCTAAAAAGCTAGACATTTCATGTTTTTCTACATCTGTATTGAAGTCAAACGGCTGAAATATATTTTGCAAGTATTGAGCATACGCATCTGAGGTGCTTTTGTCTGTTCTACACCATGAACCATCTGGCTTACGTATTAGAACCTTTCTTTTTATTGGCCGCTTTAAGTATTTCGTTGCTTTCCACAAAAGATATTCATCATACTTTGACCCACGCGGATTTTAACCAGGGACAAACAGCAATAGTGTTTTTAATAAAACGATAACTTTCAATTAGCTCTAATAAATTTTTAAAATACAGTTCAGTTGTTCAATATTTCGTTTGGGGCAAAGAAATTTTTCTTTGCGTGTAGGTAAATTTATTATGAGAAGCATTGAATCAGGGACCCAGCTAATATCTATTGATGAAAACAATTTGAAATAAATTTGTTATACAAGTTAAAAAATGCAATACCTCCTTTATCATTGAATTAATAAAATGTAATTAAATGATTTCCGGCACATATTTGTACACAATCAAAATGGCGTAGAGTGTTCCAAAGTCGACATTAAAAAGAAAAAACAAATTCCTTTCTGAGTACATTAAACATAGATTTATTAGCAAATACATGCCTTTATTTGCGTAGAACACGCACCCATACGTTTTACGGGGTTATTATGAAACACTGAACCACAATGGAAATATTCCATAGATGTTTATATCATTACTTTAACATTTAGGGTTGGTTTATTGTTCCAGAACGAAGAAAATACACGTTTCCTAGCACAGCGGGGGTATTTTCTGAAAGAAATGCGGCCATTATTATAAAAATAAAATTGCACAGACATTTCAACCACTAAACAGTACAACAGTGATGTTGAAACTAAATAGAGTTCAGCCATCTCCATCTTTAACCTGTTATCCATTATTACAGACGGATTCGTTAATGAAAAGCCAACAGATCCACAAATCGCGTAATTAAGAATTATAATTGTTGTCATCTTACATCTAAAACGTTAAAAGTATGACAAGTATTGGGTTGGCAAGACAGTAACTTCGATTTTTGATGTGTAAACATCTATACGCTGGGGGTAAAAATCGTTTTCACAATACAATCACAAATTTAGAGTAAGATGTGCGATGTAATCGTTAACCAATCGTAAAGTGTTATCAAATCGGTGTGAGCTATGTATGAGTGTATTAGTGTAATCATACGCTGCATACAATATCCTCAACTCCATCTAGTGTGCAATAGTAGCTACTAATTTTCACTAATTGTCGTACATTATGTTATCGTAGGCAAATGAAAACAAATAAATAAAATGAATACAAAAACATTTAATTTTAATAACTTTTAAAAAGATTTTTTGCACTTTTAATAAGAAATTTACTAAAACAAAGCAAAATAAGGAAAACTAAAAACTAAACTTGTCAAACTATAAGTCTTCTTCGTCTTTGAGATTGTCATTCCTACTTAACAGCTGCATATAAGCACCATCTAGCGTGCAATAGTAGCTACTAATTTTCGAAAACCATTGTTGTAAAATAACTACATGCATTCCATTTAAGTAAACAGCTAATTAATAACTTGTCAACCGCAACAAATACAAAATAATAAAATATTTTACAAAACACCAAAAAAATTATAACTCAGAACATAAAACAACACAAAATGTATCAAAGCTGAATGGAGGTAATGTTAGTTCTAATAAAATTTCTATTAGATTCCAATATAAATTAAGATTATAACATATCTTCATTACGTACTGTTGCCTTACACTGAAACTGGTGCACGACAATTGGGTAACAATCTCCATCTCATGCCAATTATTATGGGTGGAGATTTTAATACAAATTTTGCAAACCCACAGTCGCAAGCTTTATCAAAATTTTTATTTGACGTTTTCCACTTGCATATGAGCAATTCTCCACAAACCCCCACAACTAACAATTCCACTACTATAGATGCAGTTTTCCATAGATTTTTAAATACAATCGAGTCAAAAATTTAAATATGTATCTTATTTTAGTTACCATAAGCCAATATTAACTATTTGTACTTAAGGGATTTACCATAGATGGGCACTTTGCCGTACTACTAAAATTTCAGTAAAAATAATTCTTTAACTAGTAAATTTTTACTGATTACTAAAATTTTTTTCAGCAATTTTTATAAAGTGCCTACATGATTATGATGAGGTGCATTGAATTTTCAGTAATCAGTAATGCCCGATTACTGAATATTATGAATACGGCCTATGATTTTACTGGTAATGCAAATTAAATTTCATTATCAGTAAAAATTTACTGAATTTTTTCAGTAATCAGTAAATTTACTGCTTACTGTAATTTTTAATGCAGTACATATATACTGCAGTGTGCCCATTTACTAACCAAACAAAAACCAGCAAATTCCTATGTATTTACAATATTGAAAGTTTTGATACTTTTAATTAATTAATTAAAAAAATATACTAAAAGCATAAGTACTTCCAACTTAAAAAAAAATTTTCATTACTAGATGTTTACACATCTCCCCTGTGATCGGACTCACATTATTTTTTTTTCATATAGATGGTGCTTTTGTAATTTTTGAAATGCTTTTGATCAGCTGAGTTAATTCTTTGTTACACAGCTGACAATTCATGCTTAAATTTGTAATATGTCACATTATTATCAGAGGTCAAATTTTATATAAAATGTGTTGAGAATATGGTCTGGAAATTTCACGATCAAAAATGGCCACTGGTAGGCCAACTGAGGTTGATGAGGACGAAATCAAAGCCGTTATCGAATCTGATCGACTCGTTTCTATACGAGAAGTTGCAGACAATCTAAAGGTGAAGAACACTATCATTGGAAACCATTTGAAACGGCTTGGACTTGTCAAAAAGCTTGATATTTTGGTTTCGCACAAGCTTAAGGAAATCTACTTAACTTGCGATTTATTGCTCAAACGTAAGAAAATTTATCAATTTTTAAACGCAGTGTCACTGGAGATGAAAGATGGCTTATTTACAACATTGTCAACCGAACGAGATCCAAGTCCAAGCACAATAAATTCATCAAAGTCTGAACTGCACCAAAAAAAAGTTATGTTATCCATTTGGTGGGATTTGAGGGGTGTAATTTATTTTGAACTGCTTTTCAACTTGACGAATCTTGATGGGGCATTGAAAATCGCAAAGGGGTGGTTTCCCATCACGACCACGCTACGCCTCACATATTTTTGCAGACTCGGCAAAGAATTTTGAAGCGTGGATGGGAAGTGATGCCACAACACCTTATAATCCTGATACGGCGTCATCGGATTTTCTTTTATTCCGGAGTCTGCAAAACTCTTTAAATGGGAAATCCTTCAATTCAAACGGAGTTGTTCGAGTATATTTGTGGGACTGACCAGTCATTGTATGAATCTAGGATTAATTTGATATCTTCCTCAATAAATAGATCTGTCGCAATTGAGCTATCGCGCAACGAAAAGTATTTAATTGATAGATATACGTCTCGTCATTGTGGCAATTGTTTTGCTTTGCTTCAATGATATGATATGATATGTTTAAAACTGGGTCAAAAATGTAAGCATCCATATATAAATAGGTTATGAATATTATCATCAACAACTTGTTTTAACCATTTTATAATTTCTTCTTACATTTTATATTTTTATTTAAAAATATAATTTCTTATACTTATTTTGATGGATGAGGCAGCATACAATTTGATTTGTTTGGGGAGGGAGTTTCACTGCCAGCCCGCTCGCAGCTGCTCGGTAGTTGTGAAATGTAAACTCAAGACAAAACGACAGCAAGGGAAAAAAATAAAATAAAACAATAAACTCAGAAAACCGATGACCGAAGATAAACTTAAAGCGCAATTGTGTAGAGAGGTATGTATGAATGTGGATCGGTGTACTATTTATTCACAAAGTACATAAAATGTAACAAAAACTACTTACAACTTAGTGTTGTCAATTTTTAGGAACTTTATTCATAACTTAACTGTATAATAGGCCGGCCTGAAAAAAAAGTTTGAGCTACAGGATTTGGTTACCAAAAAAGTCGTTCTATTGATCAAGTAGCCCAATAAAAAAATTTTAGGTTTTCAGAAGCAGGACAAAACCGAAGCGCGTATGTAAGCGCTTCGTAATAAACTTACAACTTTGTTTCATAATAAAATAAATATAAAAAAAAAACAGTTCAAGAGCTTACCCATTCCCTTACGAGGAATCAGGTTGTAAGCAGACGAAAATGTTCACGAATCATTGCCGAACGTGTGTTATGATTTGAAGGGGTAATAAAAAATAATGATTAGTCATTAATTTCTTCTGTGCAAACAACACGTGGAATAAAAGTGAACGGGTGTCAAAAAATGTTTTTTTTTATTAAATAATTTAACTACATACGAGTGTATATAAAAAATATTTATTCTTTTATTTATTTCTTTAAGGCAGGAATTCATGATATTCTTGTTGCTATAAAGAAGCACTTCCTGAATGCCATGAATTCACAGCTCCTCATATACCATGACAAATGGGCTTATTTTGTAACAAACTAGTACTTCCAAGTGGGAATTCGCCGTATAAAAATCATGCCTCATGTCAGCAGGTTTGTAAGGGACGATTTTTCGTTTCTCCCTTACAAACCTGCTTACCGCGAAGCACCATTTTTTATTGGGAGGATACACACACAATATTTCAGAAAACCCAATTAACACCTTAACCTCCCTCAATGCACTTGTAGTAAAAACGAAATGTAATTTTAAATTCTGGAAAATCTGAATATTACTGGAGCTAATTTCATGTTGGTGTGTGTGTGCATCAAAAGATTTTAAGAAAAATTGTTTATGCAATCCAATAATATTCAAATTTTTCAATAGGTAAAATTTCATCTCGTTTTATTTCAAGTGCATTGCGGGTGGTTAAAGGGTTAATTGTCTTTTTTGAAATTTGGTATGTTTATTCTACTTGACTCATAGAACGATTTTTGTGCTAACCACATACAGTAGCTTCAACTTTTCTTTCAGCCCGGCCTACTGTATAAGTAGACATGGCTTAGTTTATTTATATATTCACACTAAAAATGTAAATTCATTATATGCTTGAGCTTAAAAAAAGTCTGCTTCCATCATACGTTGCACGTGAGTGCAATTTGAGATAATACTAATTGCAAACATGCATCATGTTTTATAAATTATGTCTTGTTGGATTTACGAGATTCCACTGATCTTAAAATGCTTTAAGATTGCGGAAATGTTCACAAGAACAAATGAAGTCTAAGCAGTTATGAGTGCGGTATGATAAATACAAAAAAAAAACAATTTATAGATAGGTTTTTATAAGTTTTAAAATAATTTGTTGTTCCCTACGGTATTTTCGTGGTATGTTCACTTAAAAAAGAATCTAAAAAAGTTTGTACTGCCAAACAATTTATTGAAACAGTTCAAATCTTCGATAATCTATTCACACATTTTTTATACAAACACACACAAACAATTTTTTCTCAAATATTTCCTGTGTTCGGATGTTTGTGATACGTGTGCTATTGTGCACGTGTGTTCAATCCCTACTCTGACCACCACACATTTATTTCTATGGCGACTACCTCGCTTAGTGACGGCGACACTATCGTGTATTTAGCCATGAACAGGCTTCTTAAAATACCTTTCGGAATCGGTGTAAAACTGTAGGACAAAATCAGTGGGTGTAAAACAAGAAAGTGCACAGTTCACTGGTTATGAGAAGATTTCCATAATATAAATATTCCTCCATAAATTCATGGGGTCTAATGCGAAACCTTTTCTTTTTGTGTTTCCGGTGTCCGATGAATATTCCCGTTCATTAAATAAATATTTATGTTGTGACGATGAAATGTAGAATTGTAAAATTCATCACCACAATGTAAATATTCATTGATCCAAGGACAAAAATCATAGTACGTCTATGGTCGCTTGGATACGGAAGTAGGCTATGTAAATTTTTGGCTAATTTGCTATTTTAAGTCCATTTGAAAGTAAACCACCGTTATATTGGATACAGAAGAATCGTAAGTCCATCTTTACAACTAGCGCTCCGTGTTTCTATGAGCGCCGCAGCGAACTTTGATAGACTGACTGAGTGACTTAGGCGTATGCTGTGTTTTGAGGAAATATGTTTTTTAACGTAGGATGGGTATTTGCAGTTCAGAAATTTAGAGTGGATTTTAATAGATCCAGACTTATATTGTATAAATTCATTACCATAATATAAATGTTCATTGAAACAACGACAAAAATCATAGGACGTATATATACAGGGTGTACGCCGGGAAGGTATACTACTTTGTTTTGCCGCCATTTTGTTAAGCATAAGTCTTGACAGTTGATATTTGACAGTCGTGAAGTAGAGACGTGGTAAATTTATTATGGAAAAATATTCGATAAACGAACGTGTTTTAATCGTTAACACATTTTATCCAAATCAATCATTGATTACTGTGACGATGAGAAATGCCAACAAAACCCACTATTTATCGTTTAGTGAATGATTTCGAAGAAAGAGGGTCTGTAGCTGATAGGCCCAAGCATGGGCCACAATGTTCTGCAAGATCGGCTGAAAACATATAAAGTGTTCAAAACAATCCATCAACCTCAATTCGACACCGTGCTCAGGAGCTGGGTCTTCAAAGAACAACGTTGGCCACAATTTTGCACAAGGATTTGCATTTGTTTCCATTTAAGATTCAGTTGACACAAGAGCTTCTTCGCCGCCGTACATATGCCAATAGGATGTTACCTTGGAAACGGAAAGCCCAATTGAAAAACAACACATTTTTTTTTTGCAAATTTCAAAGGGGTTTTGGATAAAGTGATGGAGAAAAAACATACAAAAGGGTTTAATATAAGTTTAATAAAAATGATTTAGAAAACGAATCATTCAATTGCCAAAAGGACCTGATTTTATTATTATACCTCTACAAGGGGCGTTAACACAAGCGCTTAAATTTCTTAATTTGTTATACAAATTTGGTGCCACGTAAAAGAGAGCACTACTAGGTTATTTTGGCGATTGGAAGCTAAAATAAGACAACAAATTAAAAAAATTGGTGTTTGGCAGTTGGTGAATATATTAGACACCTTCTAAATTTGTATTGCACTGTGTAATTGGCTCGCTTGTTCGTTCTTGACCGACAGTACGGCTACTTTACTATTTTTAGGCCATACAGTTGATGTATGTTCTTTTTGTTGGCGTAACAGCAACCGTTTTATTAATCAAATTTATTTTACCTTTATGCGCAGTCGGGTTTATATGCATTTAAGATATTTCAAATGTAAGATTTCTCTGCCTGCCTGTATGTCTCCGTGTGCAGTATCTCGTGAAGTTAATAAATGACTTGTATTTACACAATCTACATTAGACATTAAGCCTAAAGTATCATTAGTTAGCCACCGTAGTAATATGGCTTCAGTAACAATAATGATTAGCATTCGCGTTTGGTTTCTCTTCTTTAGATTACCAGAGAGTTTTCTTGTTCAAACGTTTAAATGAGCTAAGACTCTGTATAATGGAAACGATTTATAGCTAAATGAATCTAAAAACAAAGTAGGAAATCAAAAAGGCGTTTGCAGATTTTAGAGATTCTACAAAGTATTTGAAGTTTTAAACCTTTTGTATTTAATTTATTTAATACTTGAATTTGTATATTGTAGTTTGATAGAATACTTGAATGATAGTTTTTTACTGAACTTACCAATGAAACCACTCTATCTATTCCACGGGACGTGAGTCACATTTATTACCACCATATACAGCCAAAACATCAAGCGGCCATTTTGCCGTTCATTGTCTGTACTCGTACTGAATACGAGTATTGGGTACAAACCAATCAGTATTGATTGGTAAGAACTCAATAAATTCAGTACGATTTTCTGTAGTAATTGGGAACAACAACGACGAATTCGACGCATGCGACGGCAACAAAACATTTCGACACAAACGTCAATCATATGACATACGAAGCCGTTGAAATTGACATTTCCTTTGTTTAAATTGCCTTTTTTCAATTCTGCTGTTACTGTTGTTATTGGGTTTAGGCAATAAAGTAGCCATGCTGAAATAAAATTTAACACAATATCACGTAGCATTGTTAACCCTTTACGGTGGCAGTATTTTCTACCCTTATAAATATTTCACATTTTTTTTAAATTCTTTTTCCGTATCCATTCAATTTTCCGTATCCATATGAAAAGTTTGGATGGATATGAAAAATTGTTTATGAAACAAATTTTAAAGCAATTCCAAACCTTACAGAACAGATTTGGTACAGATTTTGCAAATGTACTTATAGGTATCCCACATTGGAGATTTAATTTGAAAAAAAAAATATTAAAATAAAATTATTAAAATTATTAGGTAGTGGCTCATACATTGTGGCCATCGTTGGTGCAATGGTCTTATGTGCGTATCTTGTAAATGAGGTCGTGGGTTCGAGCCCTACTCTGACCACATAAAAATTTACTTCAACGGCGGTCACCTAGCTTAATGACGGCGACACTATCGAGTATTTAGCCATAAAAAGCTTCTCAAAATACCGGTCGAAACCTATGTAAAACAGTAGGCCCCCATCAGTTAGTATGAAACTAGAAAGCGCATAGCTCATTGGTTGTGAGAAGCTCTTCCCAATCCCTTCTTGGGATGTAATGTATTTTATACGTACATTAAAAAAGTATTCTTGTTAATAGTTATGAAACATTCTACAATAAATCTTCTCCATTATTCGTACGAAGGTTTTCGTAAATTTCATTGATATTATGAACAACTTTCAAAATATTACGAATTTACCAAAGGTAAAAGTGCTAAAAGTTTAAACTAGTAGATACTAAAACTGTAAAAGTGATACATTAAAAGTGAACGTTAAAGAGCGTTTAAATACGTCAGTGTACTTTTTATTATTTGTAGTGCTATAAAAGCGTATTTGCAAAGAAGCAAAATTAACTCTAAAAGTCAAAGTACACAAACAGTACGGTACACTAAAGTACACTAAAATTTACCGCAAAAGTGCACTACCGAATTATGAGAGTTCACTAAAGTATCGTCAAGCTGTCATTCTAGTACTGGAACTGTACAAATAATGTGTTATGTCTAAAATGTCAAAAGGAGTGTCATTGTAGCTACAAAGTGCTAAAAGTGTCATATAAAAAGTGTTAAAAGTAAAAACGTTCTAAAAGAAAAAAAATAGGGTATTACGCTACAAAATATGACTTGCGCCGACTTGAACGTTGTATCTGAACACTGAGGAAATTGTGTTACGAAAACCTTGTGTATTTACATAACAAAGTTATTATACTGATGTTAGTAAAAAACACTCGGATATTTTTCCCCAAGATATTCAACTTGGCACCTCAGGAGCTTGCACGGAATAGAAATTTTAGCGTTCTTTAGTCGACTTTGTAACCCAGACTGTCAAACCTAGTTCCATACGTATGTTGACACCTTAGTAGCAATTTTTGTTGCTAATTTCGACTCGTTGTTGGCTCGTATATCTTTCCACCTGAAGGAGGCATGGATTCCCAAATACACTAGGAGCACTATAACACGATGAATTTATCCCCGCAAGAAAATTCGTGAATTGTACGTTCGTTAGGCAAGAGGGGTAGAGAGACGAGGAAAAAATGCTATGAAATGCCCTGGCATTGTGTTTTTTGAATTTTTTTTTAATTTCTCTTGGTGTAGTTTCCCTTTTTGTCTTGATTTGAACATTTCATGGTTATTACTTTTGTGATAATTCTATAATTAGAAATTGCAAAAATTCAACATATAATAGCTCGATGAATTACGTAGCAACTTTAAAAGAGAACTGAAAAATATGCCCGCAAAAAATAGCATCGTGTAATATAGTTCTAGGAATCAAAATTTCAACGACCAGTAGGGGATTGTAAGTACCCTGGTATAAAAAAAAGTTTGGCGTTCCCGTCAATACACATCTTTTGAGCACTACCGCCTCCCCTCAACCACAGTCAACTACAAGTTCCATCAATGTTTATTGTTATGCTTTGCCTCAACCACCTGTCATTTCTCTCGGCGGCTTGATGGTGGCAATAAATCATTTGTGATGAAAATCATATCATAGTAAATGCCTAATTTGATGTTAGACCGATGAAGGATAACGAACAATCAGTTGGCGCGAAATATGAATTTACCGTCCTTAACTTATAGTGTTCCGAAGCATTAGTACTAATTGAAATTCAGTATATTTTGAAGTTTGATGGCATCTGTCATGATGACACAACCGACGAATTAGTTCAATAATAATAATACAAATCCAATACACCTACATGGGTTCGACCGATTTGTATCGAATATGATAAAGATTATAGCAATGATAGAGAACAAATAACGTTTTTTTGTAAATACTATCAATTTTCTTTGCCCCAGCTCCTCAAGGGGTTAACGACGATCAATCGTGACCATCAGACACACAAAAGTAACCACTTCACAATTAAGCAACAGAAAAAAAATTAAGTTAAAAAATAATGAAATAATAAAAAAACGTTTTCGAATTGCAGCTCCCAAACTGATCGTTAACTTTTGATAAAGTTTTATAAAAGGAAATTACACAGCAGACACATAAACTTTTATAAACATGTCAATTTCCAATAGGAGCGGGGAGATGAAATTATAATGATCACTCATATTTTTTCCACTAGACGTTGAACACTGCTTTTGTTGGTAGGCACTTTCAACACAATTCACTAAAATTGTTAATTATTAATTTAAAATTCTACCAATCGATAACAATTCGACATTTTGTCCGCACTTCTATTAAAATTGGTTGGTTGGTCAAATGATATTTTGAGATTTGTAATTTAATTTCGAATTCTAGCATTTTTTAGTTATTTTTCGTTTTAATATTTACTAGAATTATTTAAAAATCGGAAATTTTCTTTACTATGTTAAACCGACATTGTTCCCTTACGATTTTAGATTGTTTAGTAAAGACGAGCGAAAATGTGTGGGCTTTTTCATTTCAAATGATATTTCCTATCAACACTGAACATTTTTCCTATCGTTCCACGTAACGTAACTCTGCGAAATAAAAACATATCCGATATCTGGGAATAGATAGTGGCACTAGATAAGTTAACGTATCATTTCAGAGATTTCGACTACTACAGCACAAGCCCCCATATGGGTTGACGTTGTACTACTCGGTGGTGTTGGGACCAAACATTCATCGTTGATATTGATATCGCTTCCTTAACCTACTCCAAGGAAGACACATCATAATGATAACTTTCCACAGTAGTCGTTGTTCTTTGATTGTACATTCGTTCACAGTCACATACCCGATATCTTAAGACGTTAAGCCATTTTATCTGAAATACCAAAGTTTATACAGAACCTTTTCCCCAATTTATCAAACCACAACAGCTGTGGGAGGAATAAATACTTGATAACACGGACTTTGCCGATATCTTATACATAAGAACGATTTGTAACCACCCATGGGGATATCTTAAATATTTACTTAATGATGACGTTGCACCACCTCGTTTTTCGTGTTGGCCTGGGCACCACAACCTTCTATTGTAAGATACTCAAAGTCGTTGGAATTACCTTTGATAATCAGTGCAGTCTTGGAGGAAGGTGGAACGAACGTTCATTGGTCCCACTGACCCAGCTAGATAAAAATATCTAATCTTCGTTTTTTAGCAATATTTGTAAGATAATGAAGATTTGCTATCAATTTTGTTTAGTCGTCATCCCCGATTTCTCCACAACTACTGCCGCCACCATTAACATTTGAATTCGGTTGCCATAGGATAAGAGTGGTATCTCTCGGTGTAAATGCCACCTTGGCTGCTTGGAGTGGAACGAGTATGTATCAGTTTGTTTGAACTGATAATGTTACCACAGCTCAGATAATAAGCGATAATAATTTGAATTTCAATTTCTGTTCTGCTTTGTATTCCATATTTAACTTTGGATTCAGTTTAAGTATCTAATCGTTAGCAGTTTGTATTGGTAATTGGAGTTTTCAACATTAAAAAAATTTGATTTACTAATGAACATCGTCGCTTTCTGATTGTATTTAATTTAATAGTAATGGCTTTGTAATAAATTGATACAAAATTTAACATCAAAGTGAATTTCTGTAATGTTGGCATTTTAGCTGCAGAACCATTATTTATAAAGAGTACATCGTTTGGTGCAGCAAAAGTTTTAAAATAATTTGATTCAAAGAACAAAATCAAAGTGCGCTTGAAACAGAAAGAGGCTGTTTCAAGTAGATTTAGAATTACTTCCTCTCTACTTACGAGTTATCTATGCGACTATGTTTGCTGCATACCTAGATATTCCAAATTCGGTGTATTATTTTTAAATGTGGTCTACACTTGACTGACTTGTGCTAATTATTAAATAAAAGTTTTCAAAAAAATGTCATTAATCGTTAGCAGTTTGTATTGGTAATTGGAGTTTTCAACATTAAATAAATTTGATTTGCTAATGAACATCGTCGCTTTCTGATTGTATTTAAATTAATAGTAATATTTTATAATAAATTTACAAAATTTAACATCAAAGTGTTTTTCTGTAATGTTGGCATTTTAGCTGTAGAACCAGTTATACTCGTATTAATTTAATGCCAAAGTGGTAACCCTACCTACCCACACGCTGAAAAATCTGTTTTTTTTAAATATTTGGATGCAAATACAACGTATGTTTGGAGCTTGCCGCAAGTATAGTATACTTGTGTCCAAACACATCGTGTTTGCTATTCAATATTACGAGTTGGAGGCACAATGATGAATATGTTATATTATATGTGTTTGTGACCCAAATACAGATGTTTCGAGGATACAAATACAGCTGTGTTTCTTGCACTATTTACTCTCTATTGAGAGCAGAAGAGATTGTGTTTTTTAAGTTTTTGTGTTTTATCAACTCAGATTTGAATCTGGGACATTTAGTGTTTCACATATTCGATTTAGATGTTTTTACGGACTCGTAAGGGGTTCGAAACGAATCCGCTAAATTGCAATTTCACGTATTCACTTTTCTATGTTTTTAAGGAGTCGTAACTAGTTCAAAAGGGATTCGCCAAATATATATATTATAATATAATATAGAATATACTATATATAATATATATTTACATATAATATAATATATATTTCACTGATTTACTTTTCTATGTTTTAACGTACTCGTAGCCGATCCGTTAAGTCGAAATTTCACTGAATACCTATTTATGTTTCTACGGACTCGTTACGGGCTCGAAACTGGTTCGAGTACTCACATTTCGAATTTTTATGATTTTACGGACCCGAAAAGGGTTCGAAACGTATCCTTTTTGAGCACATTGGGCACTGATTCATAAAAATTCCTGAATGCGTGTGTAAATTGCAGATGAAGTGAGTATTTGTTACATTTGTAGCGTTTTAGTTTTACGTATTTAGTCGTCAGTCGGACATGGTTGATTAAGTAAGCATTCTATGGGAAAAATTACATTAGTTGAATATATTTGCAACCAGTGAAAAAATAATAAATAAATGCTCAGGCTGGTAATATGGTTAGTGTTGTTGCTTTGCTTTTTGAATACGTCATTCGTATATATGGATGTGTACCCAAGTGAGAATCGATTCTGAGGAAAGAAACTGAAAAAAGCAACAACGTGAGCCTTTAATAAGAAATTCGGAGCTTTGGACTATTTCTGACCATTTAAAGAAAATAGCGTTTGGTGACGTTGAAACCCGTTAAAATCCAAAAGGTGAGAATCAAGAAAGAAAGTAGAAGAAAAAAGCTGCAGATTCACATTTGATGAAAGAAAGAAAATATTTATATTCGTAAATTGGTATGTGTACCATCTACTATCATGTTTGGGAGGAAACACGCATACGTTTCCACGTAAGTAACCGCGTTTTTGGGAGGAAACACACATCTACTTCCACGTAAGTATATAGAAATTTTTGAGGAATCACACGAATGCTGCCACGTAAGTATATGGATGTTTGGATTGAAACAAACACACGATTCCGCGTAAAAGCGTCCTTGTTCGCCAGTAAACATGGTAATATCTGTATTTAAATATAAGTAAGATTGGGACTGACTATTATATGAATCTTTGGATAGTCTTCCAAATAAATACATGGTTCCTGCAGAATGTATTTGGAATAATATATTATTCAGCGTGCATATATTGAAATGTGTTAAGAAATACCGCCACTTTTATACCAAACAATGTAAAACATTCAGCACACATACCAGAACACAAACTTTAAAATTTATAGCTTACTAATTGCGGAATTGTTGATTTTAAATATTCTCTATTTTATACACCCAATTTTTTGATAAAGACCACGCCCGATTACACGACTTGCTGCGACAGACCAAATAATTGTTGTCTTAGTTGCGTAGATTATGAATTATAATAATACTTTAGGTGAAATTAATTGGGCGGATATTATATTTAATATACTTTTCTGAAATTAATGAAAATCAAATCGTCGGTTGATTATTGTTTTGCCGTATACGCCATTTCTGATTTTTTTCAAGTTGATATTGTGCCTAGAGGCTTTTGTGCGTTGTCTTTCCGAATCTGTTGTCAGATTTTTGATATAACTTACCATTACTGTAGTATAATAATAATTCTACGAAATAAATATGTTGTTCTTAATTCCGAGAATCATACAGAAATTCACCACACATTATTGCAAGCATAATCATACAATAAGACTGTGGGCGGATCGAACTCTTTTAGTCCGTGGTAGAATTGGGTGAATACATTTTTGTATGGTAGATACAATTTTGTCATTTTGCTGTGCGGATTCATGTGATGAAATTTTGACAGATCATTAACAAATATTTGACATTCAGTCGCCGCACAAAACAGAACAAGTCAGTGATGGCGTTGTGTCAGTGATGGTGGCGTTGAAATGAAAAAATAAATAAATGAAAAATATGTTGCACTTATTTTTGCGTCTTTGGAAGAATTGGTGAAGTTGCAGTTCAGCCAAAGGACGTAAAAGACAAACGACAAAACCAAAACAAATAAAACATTTGTGTCCCTGTTTAGCTAGATGTCTTCAATAAGGTGGTGGGAGCAGCAGATGTTGATGTTGTATAACAAACTTTGGTTTTAATATGACCTGATTAAAATGAAAATACAACTAAAACTCACTTATAATTATATATCTTCTATATATTTTTCATTTTGAATACTACGAACACAATTATTTAAACAACATTTAACAATTTACTTTGACCAAAGAAATGAAACAAAATCAACCAGCTGTGCTTTTGCTACCACCTTACTAAATACATTTGTTGTTCAACAAATGTCATTATTTGGTTCGTTGTCAAAATTTTGAGTAATTGAGAAATTCACCACGCAAACTTCAAAATTTGGTTCGATGCCAAATATTTGAACCAATCCGCCCACAGCCTAAAGCTGTAAAGATTATTTATTTGCTATAGATTGGATGAAATTGACGGGGTTGAACTGCAGAGAAAGAAATAGAATAAATAAGTCTCTTATTCCCCCTCTTACTCTCTTTAATAAATATTTCAATAAATGCCAAGTTCCTGATTTTATCTAACAATTAAACTATTAAAATCCAAGAAACCAGGTTTTCGCTTGATTCGGAAAATAAAGTCTTGGAAAATCCTGTTTCACCGGTTATAACCTAGTCATATGAATAGGATTTTTTAATTTAAAAAGTAAACCCATTTTTAACCAAGTACACGCCGAAAAAGGAGATACGTTTGCTGGAACCGCACAAACATATTTATTTATATAATTTCAAATTTCGAATATATTATGTGTATATACTATGTGTAATTAGTACACGCTGAAAAAAACGGCCCAAGCAACATATTGCAGGAAACATGTATATGTTTGCAAGCATAGTGTTCATAAATTGAAGATCTGCTGCTTTTTTGTTTCTTCGTTGTCTGTCACGTTTTTGTTTTCAGCATTCTTCCACAAACAACCCCACATTTGAGCTTCAAAAACATATTTTATTATTCAGTGTGTCTCAAAGATGTAATATTAAATACCAAACACAATGTGTTTGGACAGAAGTATAAAATATTTGAGACAAGCTACAAGCACGTGATATTTGCATCCAAACAACAACAAAAACAGATTTTTCAGCGTGCATTCAAGAGTGATCTAATTGGCAACCATATATGTATAGTGTCATTTAGAGACCGAGAGAACAATAATCCTTTGTGGTTCTCATGCTCAGTGTTTTGATTAAATATTTGTTTGACTGAAAAACTACATTGTATAAGTTTCTATTTGTGATCAAGCATTCTATGTGGAGACTCCAATTATAATTACTTAAAAATTCTGATTACAAATGTATTATCAGGAACATATGTAAAAGAATATAATAATAATGTTATAGAAACAATATTTTATAAGGGTTTTAAAGATAATATTAAAATAAACATTCAAAAAATAATTTTAACTGCGTGTATGCTTAAAAACAAATTCCAGAATTTATAAATGGAGCATTCCACGATCACATACAGACAAATATAAATATTTGTAGTGCATATATTTTACCTAACTTTTTACTGATTCATCAGATGCATAAATTTTTTATTATTTAACAGATTAAATCCTTGTCTTTAATCCTACATAGAAACTTTTTAGATAATTCATGAAAACCTGAAGACAAAAGTCCAGTCTGCCAACATTCGAAGTTGTTCGAGTTGAATCCAAATTTCAGCGAAACTATTACACATGGAGAAAAAGTTTCTCTGAACCAAATTATAAATAAGAATCAAGATTGCTGCTGAGGAAAAACAATTTTCATTAAATACATATTTATAATAAAACATTCTGCATCAGTGCGTGTAAGTAGGAAAGCAATGTGTAAGTAGCGACAACAATCGCGCTCTGCACACAATCAATCAATAAATGTCTTCGGTTAGTGACTTGTGTAAATACACACTGCAGTGGCTTAACGGGCTAGATGCTGCTGAAGATGATGCTTCACAAACATCGAAACGATCGTCCAGCGAATGTGAGTTCGAATCCCACCCGCGGCATTTACATTTTTTTCACTAACCGGAGAAAACATGATCTCTTACAGCCTTAAAGGAAATTACAACTTTAAACAGAACGAGGATCTAAAAACAACTAAATTTGATATATATTAGTATATTTTAAGACGTACAAACAAATCGCCTAACGTACGGAACATAATTGATCTTAAATCTATAAAATAAAGAATAATAAAAAAATAAATACAGTTTTATCTAAGTTTTCTGCACTCCAGAACAGTTTTAATAAAACGGGAGTTTGAAATAAAATGGTTTTTATTTTTGTTTTCACTCTAATCAACAACTGTGAGAATTTCAAAAAAAGTAATGAACATCTCATAATTTTATAAATTATAATTGTATACAATACAAAAGCTTTCTAATTTATGCACAATTATATATAAAACCTTAACATTTTTAAAATGGTTCTGAATTCCACTTTTCATTCCACAAATTCAGATTGGATACATTTTTAAATTTTAAATAAAATAAATAAATAGTTTCCCATTACATCTCATGGAGAAACTGGTGAAAGATTCTCACAATCAGTGCGCTTTCTACACCCGCTAATTGGGACCTTCAGTTGTCCACCGATTCCGAACGGATTTGTAGAGAAGCTTTGTCATGGCTAGGTATTCGATAGTGTAGACCGTCAATGGGCAGAACAGAGGTCGGCCACGAAAAAATGTTAAAAAAAATGAGAAATATTAAAATATCCCAACAAATTTAAAATTTTTTAAAACATTTTCTTTAACAATATGTAATTTGTTATATAAGATATATTTAAAAGTCTTGCAAAGAATTATTTTATTATCTATTAACTTTCTTTTGGAAATTAACTTTAAATTTTGTATAGGACAAATACAAACACGCCCATATTATTTGAATTTTCCACAGAACTTTTTTCAAAATTTCTTTTAAAAATTGAGCGTAGAATTAAAATGTTTTTTTCAACATAATATTTTGGTACAACATAAATTTAAAAAAACGGTGGCAAATTGAATATTTATAATGAAATTGAATACCGCTTTTGTTATTTATTGATAACAAGAGAAATAAAAAACATTGTTAATTGTTTTTAAAATTATTTTTATTTTCTGGGAAATTTTACAATTTCGGTACCATCTGAAAACTTTTGTTGGCTTTCAGGTCTACCACCTAAATTTCATCATCTAGAGTTAACTATTATCTTTGGATGTACACACACAAAATTTGGGCTGGTGCAGGAAATTATAAAAACATTTTTAATTGTCCACAAATAATTTTAAATTAAATTCGAACTTTGGATGAGAGTAAGTTTAAGTCGGTTCCTCCAAACGATAGAACTTTAATAGTTTTAAAATCAATAAGTTCATTTTTGATTTGTTTTCAAGATCTTGATTTGTTCATTTGTTTCGTCTTGAAGAATGAGAAGAGTCATAGAGCAATATATAAGAGTGTCTATCCCTCTCTTTACGTTATCTCGATGACGACGAGGTAGTAGGTCTTTTCTCTTTGCTCTTTTACTCTTTAGTTGGACAGAAATAAAAGGTAATGCGAATTTTTGTTTGAAGCAACCAACAGAAAACATAATTTATCTGTCATTAGTATCAATCAAACACTATTTAAACTTTGTTTACTGCATGGTTTGCTTTAGATTTGCGTCGAACTCTTTATTTAAGGTGCCCGGACATACCAATCACGAACATACTCGCCATATCGAAAATTTACATTCTATTCGCGAGGATGATGTCTGGTCACCTTAAATGAGCTATATAGTTCATGCACTGCCCAACTTGCTTCTGGTTGCTTATCGTTCTTTCACGTAGTTACTCTGTTTTCTTCCAATTTCCTACTACCATGTCGGTCAGCTGTGGCATGGATACCCCTGTAAGAAATTATCTATTCCTTCTATCGTATTATAGCAATTCGCTTAACTCGTTGAAGGATTCTTACGAATTTTACCATGATAGACTGAGGATAAAGACGAAGAGGTCAAGAATCATTTTATGAGCGTCTGGAGGCAATATACGAACGATACCCTGACCACGACATTAAGATTATCGTATAAGATTTTAATGCCATACTGGGAAAGGAAAGGGTCCTTCCGACCAACAATCGGTAATTTCGTTCTTCACGATACCACTTCCGATAATGGAATGAGACTGATAGACTTCGCCGCTGCAAAGAACTTGGTAATCAGTATAACAAGATTTCAACATAGACATACAGAAGGCGAAGGTGAATGGAAAAATTATATAATAAACCTTTCCATTTGCATTTGAATGGAAGGACATTAGAATCAGAATAAAACGCGACAATATGAATTAAATTTTCCAAATCATGCAACTGAAACACGCCACAAATGGCGTTACAATTTTTCAAGAAATAAAATTGTTTACCATAATTGAGATATTTTAGAGAGCCAGCTTTATGTATTATTTATAGCTTGAGACTCCTATTAAGAATTGTTTATGATGAGATAAGATCTAAGATCTTGTTCACGAGAAATATAACAACAACAAGATGGAGTACTAAAAAGTCCTACCATTCAGAAATCTTTTAGTACTAAAACCCAATATTTCATAAAATACTCGTATGTACTTAAAAACACTTTTTCAACCTTTCAAGGTTGATATTTTACAACAGGCTGATTTTTTTTTTTGAGTTTGTTGCTACGTGTGGTAATAAAGGTCTTAAATTATAATGGCTTTTAATTAAATGCTTAATAACCAAAGTCGTAAACTATTGTTTTTTATTTATATGGTCTACATTCAGTACCTTCAACTGATACGCCCATCCGTCAGTCTATCTCTTTTCTATCTTCTGTCAAGTAGTTTGTTATTAAGTCATTTTTTTATTTCATTTTCATACATTTTGTATTAAAGTGTTCTCTCATGTTCTTTTTTCTGTATTTTAAACTACTTATCATCAACTTTATTTCAGTTTCATTTGTTGTCTCTACTCTTGTCTTACGTTCACAAGTCATCGTATGAGGCATAAAAAAATGATAAGGGGTTGGGTTGTTGAAAGAGTAAATTCTGACGTTTATTTGCTTTATACAATCCTCTTCATGCGTCTGTTTTGTTTAACAAGCTATCAAGAATTTATACTTATTGTGCTCGGATTCTCAGGTATATACTGTTCCAGAATGTATCGTCAATGTCTGGTGTTATAAAAACGTTCATCATCATTTTGATGTAATGAATGAAACACTTTGTTGACGATCTGATTTAACTTTTCTAGTATAATAGAAATTTTCATTACAAAAAATTGTTAACGAAACTTAGGCAGCAATGAAAACATTTGAAATATCGTGCCATACAATCACCTACTTCTGTAAAGTCTCAAAAGTGTGTACTCATAGTCATGAAATTATATTTTTAATTTTCTAATTAATCACTACACGAGAAATTTTCAGTGTACGGCCTTTTAAAGAGAGTGATTACCTGCCAAATATTGCGTGAATAACTCCTCTTTGAAATATATTTGACGTTATTTGGCAAGTGCTTTAAAACAATTGTCAGAAAAAATCTCCACCACGTTGAAAGCACCCCTGTAATGAATTTAAACTTCACGGTTTTCCCTATTACATCCCATAAAGGGATTGGGAAGAGCCTCTTCCCACCATTGGGGCCACACTTTTACACCGATTGCGAACTGAATTTGAGAAGCATTTATAAGATACATTTACTCGACAATGTCGACGTTTACTACGGTGATCAGTTCGGTTATAGGAAACCAGGTATACGACTTTTTCTGTTTATAAAAAGTGTTGGCTTTTTTCCAATTTATATATCGAGTTTTTAATTTTTACCATTTGCCTTTAAGCAGGGAATACACGGCACATTACCAGCTTTAATCAGAGCGAAATATCAAAATGTATTTTTTGTATTCGCTACACCATATAAACATGCACATCAATCTGATGCATAACAAATACAACTTGCTATCTGCGGTCCAAAAAAAATTTGAATTTGATTTGTCAATGAAAATCTGTCTTTTGTTGTTGTTTAGATGCAAATGTAACGTGTTTGTAGCTTGTCACAACTATTGTATACTTTCGGCCAAACACATTATGGTTGCCATTCAATTTTACATGCTTCAGATACAATGATTCCTGGGCTATAATGTATGTGTTTGTGGCCAAACTATGGCTTTGTTTGTTGAAACTGCTGAAAACAAAATCGTAACGGAAACAAAAAAGTAGCAGATCTTTCATTTCATGAAAGCAATGCGTGCAAACATATGCATGGACTGTTTGTTTTTCAGCGTGTAGGTCCTGATCAATAATTAGAAAAATTTGAAAGCGCACAGTTCACTGATTGTGCTATGCTCTCCCGTATCCCTTCATGTGATGTTATTGGAAACAACCGGTTTCTCTTTATATTTACATTTTCGAATAATTCGAAACACGCTTTTTGAAAAAAGTCAACTAATTGAACACCCACTATTTACTCGATAGTGATGTCATCACTAAACGAGGTGACCATCGACGAAAGAATTGGAAGTTCATATAAAGAATATATGTAAGAGTCCCCATTATTTCATTGCTAAGTTTTAATGTATAGACGGTGAATAAAGCAGCCCCTGTAACATTAGGCAGGAACCATATATATATTTGGAATATCCATATAATTATGTGCAAGAATTGTTTTCATGAATTGAAGATTTGCTGTTTTTTTCTCTGTTGTCTGTCACGTTTTTGTTTTCAGCAGTTTTGAACAACCAAAGCCATATTTGGGTCACAAAATATATACTATAACATACTAATCATTGTGTCTCCAACATGTAATGTTGACTAGCAAACACAATGTGTTTGGGAACAAGTATATTATATTTGCGACAAGCTACAAACATATTATATTTGCATCCAAATAACAAAATAATAACAATAGGTAATTAAAATTAATGCTGCTTTCGTCATTTTTCGACAAAAGAAAAGAAAAAAAGGATTGTTAAATCGTTTCAAAAAAAAGGGTTCTTTTCCCAAACTTGTATACATTTCCACTATTGTGGCGCTCTCTAGAAAATTTCCGATGGCTTTCAAATCACCACTTAAATTTCACCATCTATTACTTATTTATTAGCTCGGAAATAATATAGGAATTCTTCGGTTGTGCGGGGAATCCGCAGGTATGAAAATTTGAATAATGATGTCCATGGAATAATTAGCAGAACAATTTGTTTATATTGCAACTCTTAAATCTTCTTGTGTGCAACTTGTCAAATACCTTTGTCCTAAATAGTGACGGCTCACAGTAAGGTGCCACTTTACTGATTTCTATTCATCAATAACTGCCTTCTATAAGTTACAAACGGCAGAATCAATGAGTTGCAACTCAAAAACAAATTAAGTTTGTTGGATTTCCGACTCGACTGCAAGAACCCTATACAATTTTTTGAGAATATGTATTCTTAATGCGCTATATCGGCAATTGCGTCTCTCTCTATAAGTACAACCCATTTATGCTAAATTTTCAAAAATACGTTGTAGCTGTTTTTACTTCAAAGTGTAAAGTAACTTGCATTTATTGTATATTTCAAATGTGTTTATTCAAAACGTGCTGACATGCTTTATCTCACTATTTTTACAATTTTGAAAATTTAAAGGAATTATATTAAAATTTTACCAAATGTAAAACTTCACCACGTTTTTATTTGAAGTGCATTGCGGCAGGGTAAAGGGTTAATTAGCTTTTTTTCCTGAAATTGTGTGTGTGTATTCCACTTATAGACTAATACGAGTACTTATAGTAGACCCAATAGTTCTCCCACCAAATTTGAAAAGAATTGCTTTACTAATACCAGATAGAGGCAACGGTTCAAAACAAAGAACAAAATAACAACAACGGCATTTCGTTTTGTATGTTAAAATTATTGTGTTAAATACAACAAAAATGTATGCTAACAATAACAGTCAATAAAAAAGTTTAAAACACATTTAAATTTCACAGTTTTTCACCAAAACGACACGAAAAATTAAAGCAAGAAGTTATTGTAATTCCACCTGGTGTATGTCACTTTTCGTCAAACATCTCTCTATCACACCGACCGCATCACGAACATTGTGAAAGGAAACCTTAGATGAGCCAAATATTTTCTCTACTAAGATTTACTCTAAGATTCCACTTGCCCCATAGAATGATTTTTTTTTGCTAACCAAATCCTCTATCTTCAACCTTTTGTTTCATTCCAGTCTAATGTACATATAAAGATAAACACTAAGTACAATACATAAAGATGAAAAATAACGTTTTATTCTATAATTTAATAACAAATAATTAGTTTGGTTGTAAATTTGTTGTACATTTTATGTGTATTATTAGTACATTGTTAAATAAATATACTAAGTACATTTATAAAGAGTCTTTCAGTGAGTAGTCATCTTCGTTTCCTAGTCAAATGGAAGTTTAATATCGAATTGAAGTTAACTATCAGTCAATGTTTGACAACGATTTAACCACCCAATATCGGCCGAATAACCAGAACCATATGATTTGACATTAACGTTTCAGTTTGTTTATCTATTTGTTATTCATAAAAAGTTGTGAGAGATTTAAGAAATGTTTTTTGTATGTCACAGCGCCTCCCAAACTCCTTATAACTGTTTAAGAATAAGGACGAATGTGTCTAGATTATTTATGTTATGCGATTTTTCTTGTATATTCTTGTATATATTTGTTGAAATTATTTCGTTTTTTTGGCAAATATTTATTATTTAATTTAATTATTCAAATTTGGTTTTTCTCCCTTGTGATTTTGGATTTCACACAAAACAGATGTTATTTCCAATAAGAATATAATTTTGGGAAATAATACGACTTCTTACATTTACCCCCCATTGAAAAGCAAAGTACCTGTTATACTAGTCCAATTGCTTATAAAATTAAGTAATCATATAGCTAACTACCCTCCTGAAAACTGGCCAATAAAGGATGAGTTGTGAATAGTCAATAATGTTCAAGCAATGTATTCTTTTGAACTTTTTTATTAAATTACTTTTCCAACATTGACATATTCCTCTTGCACCCATGTGAATACCCCTACTATCAAAACCCACTCTCATACTAAATATTAAAAATGAACGCCACCATTAGCTCCTTCAAAACCTTTTCAAAGTTCTGGGTTTATGAAAAGCGACACTTTGCGATAAGCAAACGTTGAAATGTGTTTCAGGCATAGATAACTCTCTGCAGTGTAGCTATTTCCTAAGAAAAAAACACCTCATTTGAATTTATGGCCAACTTTAGTTATTAACAAGGCACCGTTGTTTATAACAAAATGGCTCAATAATAAACAAACAAAAAAACACAAAATATATTATTATTGCCCGTGAGCTCGAATGTCGACAAAACACCTGAATATTACGAATTTTTAATAATGAATAACAGCAACAACAAAGAAGGCCGCTATAAATGTTTCATATTAGTTAAGAATAATTTCTTTCGTTGTTGTGGAGAAATGGCAAGGAACAAATTGTATTATTTTATTCGTTTTTTGTTTTTGTAATGGCAATTACGTAAATCATATCATGGCCTGAAACTTTTTATTTGAACATTTATAAGCCTCGTATTGTATAAGTATATATATATCTCTTTATCTCTCCAGTTGGTAATACCAAATGTACCCAGGGATTCGTTAATTTGATCCCTCCAGCGGAGTCTTGGTCTTTCTATTTTTCCCTTTCCTTCAAGTTCGGTTTCGAAAACACTTCGTGCTGGTTCGTCTTCATCCATTCTACTGACATGGCCTAGCCAGCGCAATCGCGTTTTTTTGATCCGCTTAACTATGTCGATGTCGGGATAAAGCTCATACAGCTCATGGTTAATGCGTCGCCTATACTCGCCGTTGTGCACTATAGGGCCATAAATCTTCCGGAGTATTTTTCTCTCGAAGACTCCCACAGATGTTTCATCTGCTTGCGATAAGACCCAATATTAACATCCCGGCAAAAAAGAATTGTATATGTACCAATCAGCAGAATTACGTTGTAAGAGATAATGCCAATTTGGTTGCTGCATCGTCGCTGTTTATATTGTATTGGCCTTGGATAGTAGTACTCCTAATTTGGTCACTTTTTGGTCACCTCAGCATAAAATATAGGAAGATGATTGCATGCCCGATTAGAAAACGGCAGCTGGCGAATGTCCTGGGTACAAGTCCTACCAAAGGAAAAACATTAATTTTTTTTGCGTTGTGCAATATTTGATTTAAATTTGTATCCACTTTTTAAAAAAAATTGGCAAATTGTATTCGCCTGATAGTCTACCATGCAACTTACGTGGTGTGTGTAGCGGGGACTTTATAATTATTACTTTTTCTTTAACAAATTTCCTCGACCCGGTATTCGAACTGATTGTCAGCCGCGTGTCTCACCATCGAGCAATTGAAGATTTCGCTATTGGAAGAACAATAACACCATTCTGGACAAAACAAAAACTTTTCTTCTGACAAACACCATAATATCTGACATTAAATTTTGGATTCCACTGGAACTACCCCTTTACATTTTTGCTGGGATATAAATAAACAAATTATAATTTTTTTTTAGTGCAATGATAAGTGGTTCAATGACTACCATGCTCTTATGCATACATCAAAACTTGGACTTAAGGCCGTCGGTGGTGCAACGGTTAGTATGCGCGGCTGTGGTGCGAGAGATCGTGTGTTTGGTGCCTACTCTGACCACCTTACACTGTTTTCGACGATGGTTTATTCACTTAGTGACGGCGACACTATTGAGTAATAAGCCACGAAATAGCTTCTCAAAAAACCATTCGGAACCGGTGTAAAACTGTAGGTCCCAATCAGTGAGTGAAAACTGGATAGCGCACAGCTCAGTGATTGCGAGAAGCTTTCTCCCCAAGCGCTTCATTGGATGTAATGGAAAAATAGTTATTTAAAGGACCCACAATGAGCTATTTTCATTTCATTTAGCAATAGTCTCCATACTTAGTGATGCTGACACAATCCAGTAAGACGTCATAAAATAAAAATTCTCAAATAAATGGCATTTGGAATAGGTGTTGAAGTCTAGGAACGATTAGTTAATGTCAGAATCAGGGTCTAAAAATTGATAAAAAGCAACGCACGTATTATAAGTAGCTCTCGTCAGAAGATTGATTAGCAACTGTCCTTAAAAATGTAAGTGTTTTTTGCAAATCATTTATTGTGTTATTGTTTTATCTCTACCTTATCTGCACGACCCACAAGGTTACTTTGCCAACTGACTTTCCCTTTTATTCCTCCAATTCATTCAATATCTCTATGCAGATAAAGTTATCATTTGGCCACCACGCCATTGCCACGAGACAGAACCGGCAGACAGCGAGAGATACGATACACGAACTAACAGTAGTACCGGTAGTGTCAGCCTTTCTATCTTATCGTTACAAAAAATTTCGTCTGATTTTCTTAATATCAGTTTGCAATACTATCTTATTCAAAACATTGATAGCGAAACCATAGTAGACCGAAAAAAATCTGTGCAACGACCGATTAGAAATCTAACAAATATTATGTCAACCTACTGACTGACTGATATCGGCCCATATCAGAAGTAACTCCATAGAGCTATCAAACTAGTAAAAATGGAAAGGAATTCTTACCATATCTGCAATAATGTCAATGTTTATGTTCTAAAAATAACTTAACATTATCATATATATTGAGTTGGAAATTTTCGATTTAAATTGGTTAACTTCACCCGAAGGTATAAGGGTATACGAGTACAACATCTATGTTACATGACCTAATATATTTCGCAATGGAGGCACTTAAGGTTTTTAAAGTCTGTCAACTCTCGGATTGCCTAATCCTAATTGAAAGTTAATTAGATTTGTTTTTAAATTTAGTTGATTTAGATCCTCGTTATGTTTAAAGTTGTAATTTCCTTTAAGGCTGTAAGAGATCATGTTTTTGTTAATTCAATTTTGTATTTCAGTATTGAATAAAAGGAAGTCGTAACCTTGTAAATCAATATGGCAACACTTATATTCTTATTGGGAAAAACATGTCTTTTGTGCTAAATATATACGAAACAAATAAGAACCACCAAAGGGAATTATATAAAATATGAAATAAATACATAAAATCGAAGTCATTTCAAAAATACCAATCGAAAATCATTTCAAAAATAAAAATTCAAGACAAAAAACATAATATATAAAAATGTATATATTATATAAAATATAAATTCCTGTCGAATGAACCGGCATAAACATACCCTCACCCTAAGCCATCCATTGGGACCAAGTTCCATTAAGAAGGAATACCATTCTTTGCAGCCGACCAACGTTCAGTTACCTAGCAGAGTAAGATTACATTAAATATTATGTAATTCCTAATCTAATAAGGATCTGTTGAGTTTTTGGGGATTTAAAGTGACCCACTCAAATTATAAATTAAACGGTTTGGGATAATTTTAAAAAACCTACGTAATTCTTCTGAAAGTACTGCTAATGCAGCGTTGTTTTTTAAAAATTTTTAAAATAAATCCCGTTACATCCCATGAAGAAATTATGGAGAGCTTCTCGCAAACCAGTGAGCTGTGCGCGTTCTAGTTTTACACTCACTCAATAATTGAGTTTTACACTCACGCGTTCTAGTTTACACTCACTCAATTGTAACAAAAACATTTCAGTGTCAAAAATGGGAACTTTTAATTCCAGATAGTTTGTTAATTTTCTTTCTCAGAAGTAGCAAATTGTTAAATCAGATTAAATATTTAGAAGTTCTAAGCCATGAAATGTTGAACATAGCAAATGTGGTTTACTTTATTCTGAAAGCCAAACTTCAGACCTAAAAATATCTTACACTTTCTGAAACAATCAATAGTTTTGATATTCCGACTTTATTACCAATTGTTCTGCAATCGGCCCGGCCCCACTGTGTGTCGCTTCGATTGTATACTCTTATTTCCCCATCAGAGACCTGCAGCGATGCACCGCATATTTACTTGTTTTAGCCACCACCACCACTTTCCACCACCGCAACTTACCATCACCGCAACCTGCCACCAACTGCAACTGCAATTAACCACCACCGCAATTTATACGGTACACCGCATATTTCTTTAGTATATGAAAATAACAACATTTTAATATCCTCTTAATTTATTTCTTCGACCAATCTTTTGTGTTTTAATAAAATCTTTAATTCTAGCCTTAGGTCTTCTTGGATTTTTATTTTTCTAAATTAATTATTTTTTAAACTAAGTAAATATGCGGTGACGGTAAATTGCGGTTGCCGAAAGTTGTGGGGGTGGTAAGTTGCGGTGGTGAGAAGTTGCGGTGGTGAGAAGTTGCGGTGGTGGGAAGTTGCGGTGGCTGCACATACTTACACCGCATTATTAGCAGGTACACCGAAAGTCAAAAAAACAAATCGAACAAAATAAACGTTTTAGCAGTTTGCGATAAACAACATAAAAATATTGTTTCCCATTACAGCACATGAAGGGATTGGGGACAGCTTCTCACAATCAGTGAGCTGTGGGCTTTCTAGTTTTAAACTCACTGATCGTCACCTACAGTTTTACACCGGTTCCGAATGGTATTTTGAGAATCTTTTTTATGGCTAAGTACACGATAGTGTCGCCATCACTAAGCGAGGTGACCATCGTCGAAAGAAAATGTAAGTTGGTCAGAGAAGGGATCTAACCCACGGTCTCATATACAATAGCCGCGCACACTAACCATTGCACCACCGATAAGCACCTATTTTTATTGTTTAAACTTAATGAATGTTTTAATAGAAGTCCGGATTTTTAAAGTATTTTTTGGAAATATTTCCGTAAAATTGTTGGTATTAAAAGTTACAAGTATTTTGTGACCTTTGTCAAATTTTAAAACTTTTTATATAATATGGATTTTCATTCAAACTCATAAATCCGTCGTTTACCTTGTAAATCTTGTATATTTTCATACGTATACGCAGTATTTAAGACTCTGGATGAACCCCCATAATTTCTTTTTACAATTCATGTAAAATTCTGAATATAAAACCAAATAAATAAATAAATGGTTTCCATTTACATCCCATAAGGGATGTAAACTCATAACCAGTGAGCTGTGCGCTCTCTAGTTTGTATACTGACTGATTGCGACCTTACACCGGTTTCGAATGGTATTGTCAGAAGATTTTCATGGCTAAATACTCGATATTGTCGCGGTCACTAAGCCAGGATCGAACCCATGTTGTCATGTACAACAGCCGCGTACACATCATTGCACCATCGACGGTCACAGAATAATTCAGAATGTACAGAAGTTAAAATTACAGTGGTACATTTCAAACTTCTTGAATTTTAACCTACGAGCTCAATTCACAGCCTACTATTGTTGCACCGGCTTCTTGTTGGGAATCATCAAAGATGTTGCATTCAGTCTTGTGTATGGTAACTTTCGTATAGAAACTTAATAATCGTTTGTGTTGCTAAGACCATCCTGAAGAAATCGACGACGTCGAAAGCTCTAGTTACAAATGATGTACCGAAGGACAGAATGTTGAGTTATCAACAGGTAAGACAGATGATGTGATCAAAGATCAAGATTTTGACATTCATGAGGGAACTTCCCCTCGATTTGAAAACGTTTTAGATCTGCGGCAAATAATAATTTGCTGTGGTACAATACTGAAAAAGTGAAAGAGCACAAACAAGCAGACAAATACCACCAGTTTTTTCACTACAAGATCCAATACAGATCCAACTCGTATATGAATATGTAGCTCATTGTTTGGAATTTCTATGTGTAGGTACTTTATGTTTGATTGATGGTTTTATATATTTTATTTTTTTTTATTTTTAACGGGCGCCAAATCGGCCGGAACCGATTTACCGATAATTTAACCAGTTCATAAAGCACACCATACCAGGTTGTAATAACAACTCTTGAACCCCATCTAGTTGCTCTCCCGCTCAAATACTGCAATTTTGGTCATTAAGTCAGAAATACGGCTCATCGCTGAACAAAATTTTGTCGAAAATTGTGGATTTTTATCGTATTCCAGTGAATCATTTGTAATTACTGTGATGGGCTAACTCTTTTCACTGTGAAATGCCAAACAATTTTGAACAAAAATACTATGACGGTTTGATCTGTCACAAAATTCCTACTGGAAACTGCACACCTAAATAAATCACCCTACAGAAACCATCAAATCTAAATAAATGCGAGATTTGAGCATGGGAAAATGGTAAATGCAAATCAAGATACTTTATTGGTTTAGTAACAGGTTATTGCGCGCGACTCGTGCACATGAAAGCCCGTTTCTACCTCGGTAAAGTCCAAGTCGCTTAGCCATGAATGCCGTATCACCACTTTATGAAAAAGGAACTCTGTGAAAAATTAATAACTTCTGTAATGGGCGCGTAAAATGTACACCTTGAGATATGAATTTCAAACAAATAAGGGACGATTTTGAGATTTGGTATTCTTAAGTATTTTATAACGTCGGTGACGCAATGGTAGTGTGAGCGGCTCTTGTACATGAGGACGTGGGTTCGATCAATGGTCTGACCACCTTACATAACTTTCGACGGCGGTCACCTCATTTAGTGACGGCAACACTATCGAGTACTTTGCAAAGAAAAATCTTATTAAAATACTACTCGGAACCGGTGTAAAACTGTAGGTCCCAACCAGTAAGAGTATACATATATAGAAAGCGCACAACTCACTGTTCTTCCCAATCCCTTCATTGTTTGTAATGTGTAACCATTGTTTACCATTAATAAGCATTTAATTCGAAATCAAAATCACTTTATACTATTAATCAGGAAAGGGTTCAAATATTTTTTTGGAATCGAAAATCAGTTATTGTGAGAAGCTTTCCCCTATTACCTTATGGGATGTCATAGGAGAATTAGAAGATAACTTAAAATGACAGCTGGTAATTTTTCCTACAAAAAATCCATGGTCTAAGCTAGCTGTACTGGAATTCAAATTTGAATTTCAACATATTTTAAAGTCAATATTCTACGATCCCAAAGATGTTGCCAAAATTTTACACATGGTAAAATAAATTTTCAGAATTGTATATGCATGTGGTTCACTAACTTGAACTTGTACCCCTTTTAGTAAAATTTCTGTACAGTTTTTCCCCGATATCTTTTGAACTACTAACGACACAATAGAAAATCAATCTTCAAAATTTGGTTGGAGACAACAAAGAATCTCATACAGTACCACATAGCTGTTTTACAAATTGAATTGATTTATATCGAAATCTACGGGCAATATCACCTAACTAATGATGTACTAGAATCAGCTGTAACGAATGCATATGTACGTTTCCACTCCAACAATTTTGGCTCTACACTTTCGAAATCTATAAAAATCAATTTTTCCGAAGAGTGTCGACCTGAAAAATATTAGGCGTGATTTCGTTACTAGCTAGCGATTATCGCTTGCTTGCTAGTAACCAAAACGACAAACCAGCGATAATTTATTATAATATACATATATAATCGTCTTGCTCTAACACATGGTTTGTAGTTATTCTTGTATATGTGTATAGTGTTCTCCCCGTCTTTGTCATAATCATAATATCGATATCGAACACTGTTTTTCTGATTTTTTCTCATTGGCAACTTTCTGCCTGTTCCAACCGGAAATACATATAATCGTCTTGCTCTAACGCATGGTGTGTAGTTATTCTTGTTAATGTCTATACACTGTCGGTGGTGCAATGGTAGTGTGCGCGGCTCTTGTGCATGAGGGCGTGGGTTCAATCCCTACTCTGACCACCTTAAATTTCTTTCGACGGCTGTCACCTCGCTTTGTGACGGCGACACTATCGAGTATTTAGCCATGAAAAAGCTTCTCAAAATACCGTTCGGAACCGGTGTAAATCTGTAGGTCGCAATCAGTGAGTGTAAAACGAGAACGCGCACAGCTCGCTGGTTGTGAGAAGCTCTCCCTACTCCCCTCGTGGGATGTAACGGGAAACCATTTATTTTTTATTTTGTCTATACACTTCTGCTTATCTTTCACCTCACAATAACGATATCCAACACAGCTTTTCTGATTTTTTCAGACTGGTAACTTTATGCCTGCTTAGGACTGAAGTGGAAGCGGTAACTTCAAGTGCCTCGTAATATCGCTTAGCTCTCCATACAAATTAAGTGATAATCTAAGCAGGCGGTGTAACCAAAACCCGCCTATTGTCAACATAGAAGAATAATTTGCTGTTCACAGATCAAAATTACTGATTTATTAAGCCGATCTTGAATCGTTGCAAAAACTAGTTTTAAGCCGAGTAGGGAGTTCCACACAAACCAGTGTCTATGACAGTGATCTCACTAGTAAAAACAAACGATTATCCGGGTAGTATTGTATTCCATTATCTACTTCCATTTAAATGTATCTCAAATTGTTACTAATTTTATTAACCATGAGTCGGAGTTGAACTGGAGAAATGTAACTCAACTCCTACTCTGACTCCGGGCAAATTTTCCGATTCAAACACCCTGCTATAAATTTATATATGTATATAGTTTCTGCCTTCAATACAAACTTGTTTATTTCTCATTAATCGGGACCTGCAGTTATATAATGATTCTCACTGTTAATTTACGAAATATCATTACGTCTTGTTTATGATGATAAACGTATACTTAAAATTCTGGATTTATTTCCATTTTTTTATTAATTTCAATTAAAATAGTGCATTAATAGATATTATTTTATTGCACTGGTGGTGGAAGTCTCACAAATTATCCATATGCTCTGTAAAGTCGTCCGAGAGGTTCCCATCAATATCGACACTTACGGTGATCCTTTTTGAATCTACGGTTTTTTCTCATTGCTTATGCCTCACTTTCTCACTTTGTTCAAAACAATATTGTGTTCTACAACTTTAGTGAAGACAGTGATTATGGATTTTCGACCATGTGACATTTATAGGCTAAAAGCGAAACGAAAAAGCATTTTCTTAACACTCCATCAGTTATTCCATCTCTGGTGTAATTTTATGTCAGTCTTTGAGAGCATTTTCAAACTTCCTAAGGTCTAAAAATAGTTTTTGTTATATTTGGATGCAAATATGACGTACTAAAAGCTTGTTGCAAATATAATATACTTGTGTCCAAACACATTGTGTTTGCTATTCAATATTACATGTTGGAGACACAATGATTAATATGTTATATCATATAAGTTGGTGACCAAAATTGGTTTTGGTTTTGTTTGTTGAAAACTGCTGAAAATAAAAACGTGACAGACAACAAGTAAACAAAAAAGCAGCAGATCTTCTATTCATGAACAGAATATTCCAATCGTATACATGGTTACATAATGTTACATTACAGTGACCGTTTTTTTTTCCAGGGTGTTAATAAATTAGTTATATAGATATTTTAACTGAAAACTGTTTTTCTTCTTTGACATTAGTTTTCGAGCCACGATTCGGAATAATTATTTTTAGGGTTCTGCGATAATCAATGAAATTTAGAAAACAGTAAAATGATAATTTTGAGCCGCTCTAACTTTGTATATATGGTTTCCCATTACATCCCACGAAGGGACCGGGGAGAACTTTCGAAGCTTTCCTGATAGTTGTTAAAAACCATATAGCATTTTTTGAAGCCCAGCGAAGATATATTTTTCTAGCCTGATCTTACAACTAATTATATGCATCTTTAACCATGTACACTCAAATTTAAAAAATACCCTTCGGTACTACTATGCGTTAGTTGAGCACCATTTTTGAGCATCGATTTTCTTTGTAGGAAAAATTACGAGCTTTCATTTGAGGATTCTTAGAAGAAAATTAAAGCGTATATTTGTGCATAATTATCTCTCTATTTAGTAGAATAAATAGTTTTTGAATTCACGTGTTTGTTTATAATTAATACTATTAGTCAAATATTAAAAAAAATACTTAAATGCGTTTGGTTTATTTGTGGAGTTGGAGTCAGTGTTGGTGTCGCAGTAGGAGTCGGAGTTTAGAATTGGAACGCTGCGAAGTTGGAGTTGAAATTGTAGGGCAAGTGATACGTAATGTTTAATTTATGTGCATATATATACTGTGTGACAAATGGAAAAATGGAATTGATGTAAGAATATACGCCACATCTGCAACGCAGCCGCAAATAGAGGTGCGTCAACGATACGGCAGTCGCTTTCTTCTGGGTGTACTCATTGCTGTAAATGTTCAAATTGATAAAAGTAAAGTTGTGTACACAGGAAACAATTAATACTCAAATCAAACACGAAATTTGTGAACTCAATTATTTTTATATGTGGATTTAAGCCAATGGAGGTAATTATCAACCCAAGTACACAAGTATTAGGTCGGTAATTGAATATATTTCAATTAAATTTGAAATCTGCTTGAGTAAAAAGTTATTTAATCAATTAAATGTGTAGTTCTATTGAGTTCAAAGTTAGTCAATATTTTTTTTATTTTTTCAATTAGATTTAGTACAGAATTAGTTAACATTATAAAGGGTTTTTCAACAGAGACGCTACAAAAGTAAATCGATAGGGACAGCAACCGACGCCATATTTTTTCCCGCTCTTTTGATATTTCTCTTCAGTAAGGTTTGCCATTTCATCATGGAAAGATATACGAGCCAACAACGAGTCGAAATTATTAAAATTTACTACCGAAATTTGGAGTCAGTGGCCTCAACTTTAAGAGGCCAACTTTAAGAGGCCTCAACAATCAGCGATGACGCTCATTTCTGGCTGAATGGCTTCGTCAATAAGCAAAATATGCGTTATTGGTCTGACAGTAATCCACACGTAATCCATGAGTCATCATTGAATCCCGAAAAAATTACGGCTTGGTGCGGTTTATTGGCCGGCGGTGTCATTGGGCCGTACTTCTTCCGTGATGATCAAGACCACCGGCACATTACTCTGAATGCGAATCGCTACCGTTCAATGATAACCGAATATTTTTGGCCCCAATTGGATAATATGGACTTGGAGGACATGTGGTTCCAACAGGACGGCGCCACAAGCCACACAGCCAATGCCACAATCAATTTATTGGAAACCAAGTTTGGTGAACGTGTTATCTCACGAAATGGCCCAGTCGATTGGCCGCCTCGGTCGTGCGATTTGACGCCGTTAGATTATTTCCTGTGGGGCTACGTCAATTCTATGGTCTATGCCAACAAGCCAGCGACGATTGATGAACTTCGTACGAATAACGAACGTGAAATTGCAGCAGTATCGGCCGATTTATGCTTGAAAACCGTCGAAAATGGGGTTCAGCGTCTGGACTTCTGCAAGCGCGCCCGTGGTGGCCATGCAAAAGAAATCGAGTTCCATACATAATGGCATCGAACGTACTTTCACATGAATAAAGAATTTCATTGGTATCTAAAACCGGTTTTGTTTTATTTAAAAAAACTTTTGTAGCGCTCTTATTGAAAAACGCGTTATGTAAATTTTCAATTTCACGCATAATCATCACGATTACGATCATAGAGTAAATTTATAGTAGAGCCGCCATTTGTCTCATCTGACGTTTCCTTTCACAGTCTTCGTGATGCGGTCGATGTGATAGAGAGATGTTTGACGAAAAGTGACATACACCAGGTGGAATTACGATAACTTCTTGCTTTAATTTTTCATGCCATTTTGGTGAAAAACTATGAAATTTAAATGTGTTTTAAACTGTTTTATTGTTAGCATATATTTGTGTTGTATTTAACACATTAATTTTAACACACAAAACGAAATGCCGTTGTTGTTATTTTGTTCGTTGTTTTGAACCATTGCCTCTATCTGGTATTAGTAAAGCAATTCTTTTCAACATCAAACGTATACATCACACGAGGACAAATGTCAGAAATTTGGTGAGTGAAAGATTTTCTCTACCCATATTTACTCTATGATTACGATGTTAATTGCAATTCCGATTATTGCGGTAGATGGTTGGGTATTTAGCTATTGCGGTGTCACAGGTATCACTTGGGTATATTATCACGCCGTATACACATCACATACTAGTACACAAAGTCCAAAACAATACCTTTCTATTAAAATTGATTTAAACGGATGTTTTATGCAATCCACTTTCACAATAAGTTGACTTTTATTTGTAAATACAGCATCGTTGAATGCAATGGAATTTGTTCAGACATGCTGACAAATCTATAATCTTGTAAATAGTAAAAGATCCATTAGGATTTTGTAAAATTTTTGTGAAAATTTGACCTTTTATAACAATAAAATGAATTACACTGGAATGTAGAACACCCCCGAAAGTCTACTTAATCAAAAATGTTGGCATTTCAAGTGCACAAGTAATTGACTCAAGTGAAATAGTATTTATTTAAAATAATGTTCCCCATTACATCCCATGAAGGGTTTGGGGAGTGTTTCCCACAAACCCTGAGCTGTGCGCGTTCTAGTTTTACACTCACTGATTGGAACCTACAGTTTTACACCGGTTCCGAACGGTATTTTGAAAAGTTTGTTTTATAGCTCGTTACTCGATAGAGTCGCTATAACTAAGCGAAGTGACCGTCGTCGAAAGAAATGTGAGGTGGTCAGAGTAGGGATCGAACCCACGTATTCATGTACAGGACCACCGGCGCCCAATGTATTTGCTGATTTTTGGCATAAATTTTTTCAGTCAAGCACTCGAATAATTTACTCAATTAAAAAGTAATTGGTTTGTTCGGTTGTGCTTAAACAAAGCTTAAATGGAATTTTTTGGGCAATAATTTTTCGGTGTAGTCGGTACGTGAACTAGATTGTGAACTACCTAAACTATCTGTGATTTTCATAAATATATTTTCGTGTGTCAACCAAAAATGCGGAAGGTGATATTTTGTTTAATATTGTTGTAATTTTTAAATGATTAGAAATGAAGTTATTTTTTCCTACTGGATGATCTGTTACCATATTCGTATTTCATTTCAAATTTGTTTATAAATACACTCCGGTTCACTTATTTAAAGGCACTAAAAATTCCATATTCAGCAGCCCGTATCTTTTGCAATTTGTAACCGATTGCAGAATTTTAAAATGGAAATGGAAGCTAGACATCATGAGAACAAGAAAAAATCATGACAGTAGTGGTTTCTTAACTAAAGAACTTTTTTTGAGCAATTTATAAAAAAAGTCCAAAAAATGTGCTATTTTTTTGGTTCACTTGAATAAAGGCACTTTATTATTTTTTTATTATTTTTAAAGTAAGCGATGATTTTTTGTAGGGACCGTTTGTTTATTACAATTTATTACATCTTAATCGTTTTACGAGTCAAAATGGCAACACAAATAATTTTAAATCTATCGGAAAAAAAACTAAAATCGATGTTTACCATTCTGAAGGACATTTTAAGCGCTCAATATCTAAAAAAATTGGACGGAGCCCAACAGTTCAAGAACCCCGAGGGGTATGGAAAAAATTTTAAAGGATGAGTTTCATTGTCGTTATCTACGTATGAGACCCCGAGGGGTATGGAACAAATTTTAAAGGAAGGGTTTCATTGTCTTTATCTACGTATGAGAAAAGAAAAATCATCAGAATTGCTTCTAATTCTGCCTTATCCTTGTCAAAAATAAGAGCTCAAACTTAATGCTCCTCGTAAGGAAAGCGGCTTCAATTCACAAGAGACTACATGGTATGGTATGTGCAGCCAAGGGGTCATGTAAATGACTGGAGAACCGTTGTATTTACGGATGAGAAGAAGTTTAATTTGGATGCCTAATATCTACAATTATTATTTCTATGATCTGCGCAAAGAAAACCGTTTTTTAACCGCCATCACAGTCGAGAGGGCGGCGTTATGGTGTGGGGTGCTATTACGTACTATGGCACCATCGATCTTGGATTTCAAAGTGCAAAAATGACTGGTACTAGCTATAAAACGTTATTGGAATCGGCTTTTCCGAAGTTCAGTGAACTATTTGGTCCCATATCTTGGATATTGCAACAGGATAATGCCCCTATACACAACGCTAGAATAGTAAAGGAGTTCATTGCAAGCCAAAATGTTAATATTCTTGATTGGCCACCCTATTCGCCAGATCTAAACATTATCGAAAATGTCTGGGGTTGGTTATCTCGTAAGGTCTATGAAGGAGGTAGACAATTTGATGACAAACAGTCACTAATTCAGGCCATTAAGGGTGATTGGAATCAAATTTCGTTGGATTACATAAATTATCTTCATCTCTCAATGAAAACCCGTATATTTTAAGTTATTTAAAACAAAGGGGTTGTACCCATTACTGATAGTTCTTAAATAAAGTAAAATAAATTTCAAAAAACCAAGAAAAACTGTTTTTTATTAAAATTAGTTAACGTGCCTTTATTCAAGTGACCCCCAAAAATTAGCACATTTTTGGATTTTTTTTTAAAAATTGCTCAGAAAAAGTTATTTATTGTCAAGTTTCCATTTTCATTTTAAAATTCTGCAATCGGTTACAAATTGCAAAAGATACAGGCTGCTGAATATGGAATTTTTAGTGCCTTTAAACAAGTGAACCGGATTGTAATTATTGTTTATTGAAATTAGTGGCCTTCGGTGGTGCAATGGTTTGTGTGCGCGGCTCTTGTACATGAGAACGTGTGTTCGATCCCTGCTGAGACCACCTTACAGTTCTTTCGACGACGGTCACCTCGCTTAGTGCTAGCGACACTATCAAGTACTCAGCCATGAAAATGCTTCTCAAAATACCTTCGGAACCGGTGTAAAGCTGTAGGTCCCAATCAGTGAGTGTAAAAACTAGAAAGCGCACATCTCACTGGTTGTGAGAAGCTCTCATCAATCCCTTCGTGGGATGTTATGGGACACAATTTTTTATTATTTTTATAAATAATTAAATATTAATGTATACATAAAACGCAATAATTAAATAATTTTTCTCTGAAAACTCGAAAATATTTATGAGACTCGGAATTTGTGTCCCTTATGGCCAGTTTTTCAGTCAGTGGTGATTTTCGTTTCTTTGTTAAATTGTGGTTAAACATCGAATTGTGTTTTTTAGTCATTGTTTAACTATGATTTAACCACCCAATGTTGGTTGGTTAACTTATAGTGAGAACCCTATTATTTTGACAATCAAATTACTGAGTGTCAAAGGGAGAAATGAAGATTGTATAAAATACATGTTCCAGATTTGCGTATTTGTACACATACCTTGAGTCTGGATCATTAAATTGTTGCGCCTATATAGTTTTTTAAAAATTGTTGTTAAAATGACTTCGATTTTATGCAACTATTTCTTATTTTACATAATTCCATTTTGTTTGTTCCCCTTTGTAGTTTTGGTATTTATCCCAAAACAAACGTTTTTTCCAATAAGAATACAAGGGTTGCCATATTAGTTGACAATATGGCGGCTTACATTAACTCACCACTGAAAAACAAAATGTAAAGTTAACCTCTAATTAACCTAGAATTAAGATTAAGTAATCCGATAGTTAACTACCCACTTAAAAACTGGCCATTATAGACATTTTCAATGCGTGATTTGATTGTCACCAAATTATATATTGGAAAGAAGAAACCCGTGTGAAGTATGTACAAGTTGGTGCCCAGAACATACCTATGAGATTTTTATACTCTTCTACTTTAAATTTGTAAATATTAGATGTACAGTTCGTCTTTTCTGTTTGATTTTTACTACCTGAATATAAAGTACACGCATTATATCTACGGTTTCTCTCAAACCCACAAGAACGAAGCTATCGAAGTTGTCTGACTGTATGAATTTATGGAATTTTGTTTTTGTTGAAGGGGACTTATTTATGTATGTTGTTCTGTATATTTTTTATATATGGAACATTTAATAAAGTGAGCTCTTATCTTATCTCTCATACCGAACGTTTCGTAAATATGTGCTTTAATAAAAATAATAATATTTCTTTTATACACATTTATACATAGGTTTGATATATGGGTACAATGTTTTAGTTGTGTCTATGGGGATTTTTACCCTATGTACGTATAAGCAAATTGAGCTGTTAGTTTTCCAATGAATACTGTGAATGTTATATATTTTTAACATACATGGGACAAATTCATAACAATTATGATTTGTAACTTAATTTGAATCACCTCTACAAATACAATTTTAAAAAAATTTAAGTATCATTAGCAATTGTACTTTTTACAAAAGCATTTGTTTGATAGCTGACTATTTTGGTTTTCAAGAATTTTATATTTACAATTTTATGGATTTGAATAGGTATACGAGGCGACTCCAATCAAACCCACAAACAGGTACATACATGTGCAATACTTGAAACCCAAATTGAAAGTTCAATAAAATATATTATAATCATTTCCATATTTCGTTACAATTGGCATCCGAAGCTACAACCACGCGTTTGCATTTTCTGAGCAAATGTTAAAGCAAAATGATTGAATTGAAATTGCGAACAATGGTACTTCTTTTGGCATTTGCATTAGATATAGTAATTCAAATTAAAATCCAATGCAAATTAAAAAATTCAAATACTGATTTTTGTGTATGGGAATAAATTCAAATTGTATATTTTTTTTTTTTGAATTAAAAGTGTTAAAGAAACCTATGCCATTTGTGCTTAACATATGACAGGAAGAAATCATGGTAGAATAAACAAGGTAGTCGCTGTAGGTGGTTTTATAATCGTTGTAATTGTAGGCAACATAAACAGGCATTATATTCTTTTTTCATATGTAAATAAAAATGTAATAAAAGCAAACAAAAATGAACAAAAGGAAAAGTACATTTGAATTTGACATAAGAATTTGGCAGAAGCAAAAAAAAAGTTCATGTCAGCTGTTCTAACGAGATTGCCTTCCTTTTTACCATGTAACAAATTATGTTTAAAGGTTTGTTTATCAGATACGACACCCATACAGGAATTTAGGATAGAGTATGTTATTCTCTCATCTGACGTATTATTTCACAGTCTTCGTCGTACTCCTTCATATATGATATAATGAGAGAAATTCAACGCAAATTAACTTACGGCAGGTGGAGTTACAAGAACAATTGACTTTACATATTCATTTGGTTTTCGTATAGACCTATGGAATTTAAATTTATTTTGCTCTTTTTTGTTGACTTTTATCGTTGGTATACATTTGTTGGTATACAACTATTTTCCACAAGATCACGAAATGCGGTTGTTGTTGTTTTGTTGGGCGTTGTGTACTATTGCCTCTATCTGTTTTAAATTAAATTTTAAATTACTCTATCCTAAATTTTTAAAATCGTATTTAATGGGATAAATGGGAAACCATTTTTTATTTGATTTTCGGATTATTCTAATTCATTTTCAGATTATTTAGATTATTCTAAAGGCAGATTGTGGGTTTTACAATCGATTTAATTTATTATTCAGTTTAAGTTATTTATCTGGAGAATTTTCGATAAAGTTATTAAATCACATATTATTTGTTATCTAGTTATTTCTATTGTGGCCGTCGGTGGTGCAATGGCTGGTGAGCACGGCTCTTGTGCATGAGAACGTGGCTTCGATCTCTGCTCTGACCATCTTAAATTTCCTTCGACGACAGCCACCTCGCTTAATGATGGCGACAGTATCGAGTACGCCATGTAAAACCGGTACAATATTAACCGGAGTAAAACTGTTGCTCTCAAGTGACTGAAAAATTAGAATCGCACAGATCACTGGTTGTGAGAAGGTCCTCCAATCCCTTCATGGGATGTAATGGGAAACGTTTTTTATTTTTTTGACCCTTGAATGTTGATATTCAAATACCGTATAGTACCTGGTTTTAATCATACTTTGATTAAATTTATTTAATCTGTTTATCACAGTAAATACTCAATTATAACATATGGACACTTACAGCCTGGCATATATGTATAAATCGAGCCAAATCATGGACAATCGTTCGTGACATCCAACAAAGAAACAAAAAAGTAGAAGACCGTCAATTCATAAAAACAATGCTTGAACGTAAGTATATGGATATATATATTATCAACGTGCACCTTGCATCCAACAATCTGATACCTCAAAATCATTAAATCCATGTTTGTAAGCAATTTTCGTTCGCCTCCCCTTGAATAACAGGTCAAATATTACAAAACCAGACGAAGCATATAGAGTATAATTCAAGAAAGACATCCAATAACAGCGAATATTTTCTTTGATCCGAATTATGTGTGCAGCCTGCGTTTTCCCTCACAAAGGGGTTGGTGCACGACACTGAGAGCTGTTTTTTTACACAATTTCATAAAAATATACTAGGCATAAATTGCATTGCACATTACATTACCGGGGATAACTTCTCACAATCACTGAGCTGTGCGCTTTCCAGTTTTCACTCACTGATTGGGACCTACAGTTTTACACCGATTCCGAACGGTATTTTGAGAAGCTTTTTCATGGCTATATACTCGATAGTGTCGCCGTCACTATGCGAGGTGACCGCCGCCGAAAGAAATTTGAAGGTGGTCAGATCCAGGATCTCATGTACAAGAGCCGTGCACACTACCCATTGCACCACCGACGGCCAGAAGAAGTTTTAGAAGAATTGCATTCTTTTAATTTAGTTATGCTAATATGCTTTACTCAAATTTTCATATCCGGCTAATTTAACCTGATTTGGAGATAACAATCACCTCATTTTAAAAAAAAAAATCAAATTCAGGAAACGAAAAGAAATATTCATGTCTTAAATTTGGTATTTTTGTAACTCCAAAAAATAAAATACTAAACAAATTTTTAATTTTTAAAACCATTTAAATCGTACTTGAGTCATCCTGTGGTTATTAACAACCTTTCCTCTAGTAGTGCTTGTCAACGCTAATTAGGTAAAACAAATGTCATACACATAAAAGCTTAGTATCCCTAGCATATGTGTAGGCGTTAACAGGTATGTGAATTTTAATTGGGAGATTTATTTATGAACCACCTTGTTCTGCTGAACGGTTGTTGTCTGAACTAAAACAAAATTTTGAGTTTATAAATAATAGCTTCATTGCCTACTTTAAGGGATAGTTTAATATGGAATCAGATTAGACCACTATCGGAAAATATTTCTGATTAGATTTCCAGCTTGCTATTGGAAAATCAGTGAGTGTAAAACTAGAAAGAGCAAGGCTAACTGATTGTGGGAAGCCCGCTTCTTTCCCTTCATGGGATGTAATGGGACACAATTTTTTTTTTTATTTATAAACTATGTTTGTGGAAATTATTTGCAGAAAACGACCTAGAACATGTAAACGTACACAAATTTATATTTTCGGAAATTATTTCTTGCAACGGCGTTATCGAAAAACATGCTACCATAAGTTTCCTTTCGGACATAGCTTTCATGTCTGCTATAAAGTTGTACATAATACGTTCGTATTATTCCACATTCCTTCCTTTTCAGGACAATCAAGTAGGTGTTCCAATCACAACGAGAAAAAATGTGTTACACACCTTCCCATTCCCTTATGTTAGTACAGGTCTAGTAGTTCTTCTTCAGTGGTAATGAGGTATGTTTCCAACGGTAGCGAGAAAGCATGTGCTACATATCCTCTTTCCCTGCATTAATTATGAGACCTAATGCAGTTATTTGTCTAAAAGGTCTCTCAAAAGCAACGAGATTGAAGGACTAATCTCACCTATCTCATGTTGTGTAGATTGTAAACGAGTATGGTATGCAGCTGACACTCCTCAACTCTCAAAAAGGTGGCTCCTGCAGTCCAACAGGACGCCTTTCAGTTTGGACACTCGGATAATGTGGAGAATGCGAGTAAGGAATAATGTGTGGATGCGGATAACGTTCGCTAATGTTTGAGAGTGTCAGGATTGACGGAATTTTTCTGGATCGCCAATGACTACCGAAATGTCGATCCCGACGCCCAGTGGGGGATTTTTCAAAAAAAATTTTAAATAATTCAGTCGTTTCTAAACGTATTGTCCGATCATAATGAAATTTTTCACAGACATAGTTGAGGTGTACTGCTATTGCAATTCTTTGACTGGCACTCCACAGACTCCACTGTAACCGCAAATACGATAGGACAAATTAAACCGCTGTCAAAACTTTGAATTTTTTTCTACTGCAAATATTTTTTTTATATATTTTTAGTATTATGAGATATTTTCTTGTGGGGTTTCCTTAAGTCGCAGGTCTAAGCCAATAAAGCACAAAATACTGGTGCCGTTAAAGTCTCAGCCTCATTTTTGCGCCAGAGTCATCGAAAATTAAACCTCTCGGATGCGGACCTCCTAGCGAAGACGCGGCGGTAATTTGACCGATATTACATTCCACTCATAATGTCACTAAAATGACTCTCACGACCAACTTGTTTTATTAAATTTTAACCTCTACCCATCCCTATTGCAACACGGTTTAGAAATATCTTGGGAAAACCTTTACAGAAACTTTACTGATGGGTACTTTTTTTGTAACAAGTTGGAATACATATGGATTTCTCCACGGTTTTTACCATATACAATCTTTTGGCACCATCTTGGGAAGTAGAATATTGTCTTTCAAATATCCATAAATTAGAACTTCTTATAGTTAATGTACCTGCAATTTGGTACTTGTTATCAATTTGTTTATGCCCATATTTTACTATGGATTTAGTTCTGAATGAAAATCAGGGTTTTATTTAACGTTTCTAGAGGAAAATTCAAGCGCTGATTTTCGAAAAATTATTTATTGATTTAATTCATTTAAATTTTTTTTATTCAGGTGCTTCTTCATAAAAGAAACAAAACAAAACGTTTAATGAGGTTTGTTTGTAGAGTTGGAGTAGGATTCGGAGTTCAGAATGTTATGAAATTGCGGAGTTGGAGTCGGTGTTTTCAAGTTTGTAGTAAAACTCCGCACCCCTCCACTCTGTAAAGTTAGTATATTTTTACTGTTGGATGCAAATATTACGTGTGTTCGGAGCTTGTGTCAAATATAGTATAATTGTGTCCAAACACAGTGTGTTTACTATTCAATATTACATGTTGAAGACACAATGATTAATATGTTATAATGATTAATATGTATGTATAATATAAATATTTAAATTTTTCAGTTCAGTAAAATATTTCAATTATTCGTATATACATATGTGTACTGCCAAAGTGAGAAATGATTTTGATGAAAGAATCTGAAAAAAACAACATGAAATCTTTTGTCAGCCAAAACAATTGGTGAGAAGATCACCATTTGCAAACATTAACAAAATTTAACGAAAGACACCAGTATTTAAACTGCACATTAACTAGCGTTGAATATATAGGCTGTCCCAATAGAAGATTACGATTTTTGATACTATTTTTTCTCTGGAAGTGGCAACTCTGAAATTTCCAGCAATTACACTAAAGAAGAACGCGATATGACTGTGAAGACCTTTTAAAAAAATGGGAGAAGTTACGCTGAGACCGCACGCAAACTTCGCAGAATTTTCGGTCGTGGAAGGGGACCAATTCGAAGAGTGATAAAAAAATTTAAAGAAACTGGGTCGATTCTGGCCAGTAAATCTGCTGAGCGCCAACTTACTGGTAGGTCTCTCGAAAACGTTGCTGCTGTTAACGAGAGTATCATCGAAAACCCGGTTACATCAATTCGGCATCGATCACAGCAACCTCAAATTTCGAGAAGCATGAGACCTTGACCACCTTGCAATGCGATGACCACCTTGCAATGCGATAAAAATATCACCAATCAAAAAATATGCGGTTCATTCTTAAACTAAATCGTGCAGGTTTATTGGGACACCCTTTGCATACGCATAGTGATAATCGTGTGGTAAAGTGTTGTATGGAGTCTTTGGGGACGCTACTACCAACTGAAAACAAACCCGTCTGAGACATCAAAGAAAGTAGGAACAAAAAATATGCTAGTAAATGTAAAACGGACCGGTTTAAATTTTTTTTAGTAATTACCCAATTACCCAAAATGGAGATTTTTATTGGCAACATTGAAGTCAGCAAATAATTTTCTTCTAAATATTATTATGTTTGGGAGGAAACACACATATGCGTGTTTGGGGGGAAATACGCACATGCTTCCACGTAAGTATATCGAGGTTTGGGAGGAAACATATAAATGCTTCCACGTAAGTATACGAAAGGTTGGGTTGAAACACGCATATGGTTTCACGTTAAACCTCGAAAGTTTGCAAGTAAACATCCTAATGTTTGCATTTACTTCTAAGTTAGTTTGGCACTAGCAAATATATACACATTTGGAGTATGTTCCAAACGTATATATGGTTCCTGCAGAATGTGTTTGGGAGAATATGTTACAGAATATGTTTTTTTCAGCATGTGGTTACAACACATAATGGTGAACGGCCGAATATAACGTTGGATGCTTCCAGTTTTGCGCCTGCCCACCTTTGATCCTATCCCTTTGTATCCTTACAAGTATTGGTTTCCCAATTTAAATTTGTATTTTCTCAATAACATTATTTTGTTTTCTTAATATAATTTTTCCAAAGAGAATGTAAAAGTAGAGAAGAAAAAACCGGAACAATTTGGAAACCCTCGTAGAAGAGAACCAAAAAATCGACGCGATTCACTCAAACGGTTTTCTCTCTCTCGTCATAACTTGATTATTTCATACTTCTTATATACTTTATGTAATTTTATTTAAATATGGTTGGAATTTCTACAGTTAGAGTAACATTAAATATTCAACGAAGAGACTAAGAGAGAGAGATAGAGAGCAGAGAAACGAGGCGCTTCACTCGTTTTTTGTTCTCTTCTACGAGGGTTGCCAAATAGCGCCGGTTTTTTCTTCTCTACTTCAATGACGAACTAGATTTAGACAACCAGAAGATGTGCGCAATTTGGTAACCCTGGTAAAAGAGAGCCAAAAAGTGCTAGAAATTCACTCACACGTATTTTTCTTTCGCGTATGACAAGAGCTACAACTTTGCCTCAGAGAGTAAATCGAAATTCTGAACGGTTTGCAAGATATGAGCCTGAGAAAATGATCACATTTTTACGAAAATGATACCGAGGCCCCAAATCTTTGGCGGCCCATAAAAAAAAAAGTGCATTACTTTGGGAAAAATTGGGAAACACGGGTCTTTTTTTTAGTCTTTTATCACGTAGTGGTGTCCGTATATGGTTATTTTGCCATGACTTAAAAAATTACACACAGTGCTATTCAACGAAGATAGTAAGAGAGAGAGAGAGCAGAGAATGGCTAGGGTTTCACTCGTTTTGTTTGTTCACATTCAACTGAACAGAAATTTTGACTGTCTACTTGTACATCGATTTTGCTCGTACAACCTCTTTGATTTTTCGAACTAAGGTAGGCGGTGATCTTTAAGCTGGCAACACTGTTTGCTGTTACAATCGATTTGACAGTTCTCGGTTGATTTGGAGCATAAAGCAATAATAAAGTAGACAGTCAAAATTACTCTCGACTAGAATGCCAACAAAGAAACGAGAGTGAGTTACGTTTATCTGCTCTCTCTCTCTCTCTTATTCTCTTCATTGAATATGTCAATCTACGAGCAGTTTTTTGATAACTGTTATATATATAACTATACAAATCCCAACCATGCTTATGTAAAGTTACATAAAGTTTGTAAAAACTGCGAAATAATTAAGATATGACGTAAGAAAGAAATGCGTTTAAGTGAATCGTGTCGACTTTTTGGTTCTCTTTTACGATGGTTTCCACATTGCGCACTAATGTTGGTCGTCTACCTATGTATATTCAGTGATTTTTCTTTGGAGGTTAGTTTGGTTTGGCAATTAATCATGAATAAACTCACTTCGGTGCAACGTGTTTCAATTCGTGAATCTCATCGGGCATAATCGTCCTTAATGGATATTTCTATTGTCGAAACACCATTACCTTTATTCATCATTGGTTCATATGTCTCGAAAAATTATGTTGGTCTGAATATTGCAGTCAACGGTGAGTGGTACAGGGACATGATTTCTACATTGCGTGTGCCTCAGTTGGAAGACATTAATGTTGCAGACATGCGATTTTAGCAGGTCGGCACCACACCACGCGATACAATTAATTTATTGTAAGAAATATTTGACGAATGATTAATTCCACGAAATGGACCTGTTAACTGACCACATCGCTCGAGCGATTTGAGGCCATTAGAATATTTTCTCTGGCGATATGTACAGTCGCGTGTCTATGCCGATACACCAGAAACGAATGAGAACTTAGTGGACAACATTTGACGACTACTTGCCGAAATACAGCCTTATTTACTGCGAAGAGTGTGTGGAAATTTGTCATCATGATTGGAAGTGATCGTCGGGACTGACGGGATCAGTCGGGATCGGGATAGGCTTGAAATCACCCGGGTTGGGCGGAATCTGGATCCCGATCATACCGAAGATGCCGTCAGTGTCGAAGAATCTCGATAAAATCCGAAAATCGAAATATTCAAATTTGCCGAGTTTCTAGAAGCGTTAGTATGTTGAACTACTTTTAAACCCTCCATTTAGGGAATTAAGTTGCCGATAATAGTGACAACGATATGGATGCTACCTATGCTTGATGGTAGTAATAGATATGGGCGCGAGATGCGTGATTGAGGTGAATCACGCGTGAATATGAGTAGGACAAAATTTTGCTCTCGAGATCGTGCGTAAACGTGAGTAGGGAAAATCTTCCTGCGTGAGTCCAATCTTTGCGTAAGTGAATATGCGTACGCGCTATTTTCGCGTGAGTCGCGCTTATTTCCGAATATTTAATTTCATTTAATTTGGATTTTCTTACTACTTTGTTAAATAAAGTATTTTTGGAAGATCTTATCCCTCTTAAGCGTGAATCACGCGTGAATGTGAGTAGGATCAACTTCTGCTTACGTGAGCGTGCGAGCATGTGAGTGCAGAAAAAATTTTCATCAGTGATCGTCAGTCGAAACTTACTTACGAGTCCATCTCTAGAATTTAACACGATTCTGTGCAAATCACAATATGCGAGAAGACTAGTGTCAATCTTCTAGAAACCAACACACCATTTTCGGCATGTTAAGACAAAATAAGTCAGGTAAAATATGATGTAGAAGAACAAATAAATAATTACATACAACATACTTCAAAGCTTAATATCCTCATTTTAACTTCGTGGAAAGGATGATCCCATCTTAATCTTTTTCAAAATCTATTTACTAGAACAAGTACTAAATGTGATGGAGGCAGCTACCAGTGAATGTTTGTTATCTGTCTGCAGCTGAGTTTTAGAAGAAAGGAGGGAGCTTTGAAAAGTATAATTTTTATGCAAAAGTAATAATATGAATATTAAATATACAAAATATTTTGATGAAATAAATGAAAATATTTTGTTGAATAAAAACTCACAGAAATTAAAAAATTCGGTTGGGATCGGGATAGATGTTAAACCAGCGACAGTAGATTACGTAACATCCAAATTAACTAATTCAATTATGTTGATTTGATTTCAAAATCGACGGTACATCATACTTTAAAGTAGTGCAAACTGGTGTTTGTTAATTTTAAATAATTACTTTATTTTTCATATATCTATTTTTGTATTACTTACAAACTATGGAAGAATATCAATAGGAAGTTAACAATAATAAAAAAAAATTAAAACATAAAATTTAATTTAATTTTGGTGTAAAAAATAATAAAAAAACAAAATATGCTTACGTAATAAATGAGATTTTTGCTTAGTTTTTGATATAACGTACTAATAGAAGAAAAAAGTTGTTATAAATATTTTTTTTTTGTAGAAAAATAAACTAGAAATTTACAAGTAATATAACATAATATGATTAAAAAAAAAACATAAAGTAATAAATCTCTTGGAAGAAAAATGGACACATTTTCAAATCTTGTATACATTCAAGTTATTACCAAAATGGTTAATATAATTAATATAATTGAATTTAAAAACAACTACTTTGTTCGGATTTTAGGCACTATAATTTAAGTTGCATCTTTTTTGTTTATATGAAATATTGTTGTTTTTTAACCTTTTTTGAATTTCGAAATTTTTTATTTTAAATTTTAACTACGTATTAACTTATTATTGCTTATCTTTGTTTTATGTTTAAAAAACAGTTAAATATCTAAATTTATTTACATTCATCGTTTTTTTTTTTTTGGTTTTACTAATTTTGGAAGTATCTTTGCAAAATCCTTATAGAATTTTATTTAAATGGTATTTAAATGGTATACTTGATGTCTTTTTTATTAAATTTATTTAAAAACAAAATTAATTCTAAAGTTTCTTTGGAAATTTTACATATGTGAATGTTGCGCTTTTCGAATTGTTTGAAAATATTTGGCTTTAAAAGTGTAATTTACTCGTTTCAAATTGAAATCAGCGATTTATAAAATTCTATGGAAATAAGTGGCATCTTTTTAAAGATGGAATTATCTTTAAATCACATTAATACCAATTTTTTTTTATTGCCAATTGTGATCTGATAAAAGTAAAAATAACTGGAAATAGAACAAACATTCTATCATCCAGGTTTTAGATTCGAACTTGATTATCCCTGATTTCAAACATTTTCCAAAGGTACATTTTACCGTAGGTCGATTTGTGCAACTCTGCCGTGGAATGTTAAAATTAAATGACCTGATATTTCAAATTTAACAGTCTCATTAAATAAATTTGGTTTAATGGGTCGGTACGCTTTCTTAAAAGATCCTAGTGCAAATATGAATGCATTTTAACAATCTCGAAATCAATGAGTAAATATGACCACATGCCGTATTCAAAATTACCCCCAAGCACTTTATTCGAAATTCAAATTCGAATTTTTTGTTATTCGAGTTAGAAATTCATTCCATTTTCACCACAGTCTCCCTTTCAAATTTTCTACCAAACTCTGGCAAGTGTTGTGGCACAAAACTCTGGAATTGCAAGAAATGTTGTTGATGCTGGTGTTGTAATTGTTGCTGGTGTTGCAGTAACAATTGAGAACGCTGGTACTCATAGTCATCATCCATTGAGGGACTACGACTCATTTGGGACAAGTGGTTTTGCAGCAATTCATGCTGCTGCTGTTGTTGATGATGTTGCAACTGCTGTTGCTGATCGTGATGATGATGATGCAATTGCTCAATTTTAATGCTGGCCGCCTCATTGACAGAGTTTGAAATTAAATCGCTATAGCATTCATAGGATGGTGATAGGGGAGGTGAGTTAATGGAGGGCTCGTGGTGTTGATAGTTGTTGCTCAAAGGACTGTGATGATCATTGGATGGAGAATGATGGACTGTTAGATGGCCATGCTGTTGTTGTTGAGTGTTGTTGGTTGCGGGGTGATGCTGCTGCTGTTGCTGTTGCAGATACTGAGTCGCTTGAGAGTTGGGTGTCGAACACTTTGTGCTCGCTGTGGGTGAATTCGGATTCATTAGAGCACTTGGTGCTGAAGTGCTGTTGGATTGTTGATGTTGTTGTGGTTGCTGCTGCATTTGAGTTTGTTGCATGCTCATAAGCTGTTCGGCATGCTGCTGCTGCTGTTGTTGCATGTATTTAATAAATGTTAGATTTTCATTATCATTTTGATCCGCAAAGGTGGAATTGTTATTATTATGATTAGAGGGTGATGATGATGCAGACGATGCGTTTTGCTGATGGAACATAATGGGCGATATCTGTTGCTGTTGTTGTTGTTGCTGCTGCTGCTGATGATGATATTGTTGTTGTTGTTGTTGTGCGGTAGTCGGTGATATATTGCCCAAATGATTGGTTTGCATTAGCGGTGATGTTGGTGACATTTTCATGCTGTTATTCAGGTGATGATTACATGGCGATTGTATACTATTCGTGGGTGATGTAGCCGCCGATTGAGTTAATGATGATGTTGATGTATTTAATTGTTGTGTTAAAGGTTTAATGTCTAAAACATTCCATAAGCGCAAGACAATGAAAAGAGATAAAAAAAAAACAAAAAGAGAATAAACCATTAGTACTGAAACCATGCCCATTTTTATGATACATAATGTACAAAAGAAAATGTTTTAACATTAATTATGTAACTTACCATTGTCAGTGACATTAAGGCCTGAGAGATTTGCACTCTCTGAACTGCAGTTCAAGGTGCTGTTAATAGAATTCAGAGTCTGTTCTACGCTCGAGGATGATGCAGCTGCTGCAGCAGCAGCGGCGGCAGCAGCTTGTTTTTTGGAGACTTTCTCGGATTTACAGCCTTTGGGTTTACGTTTGCGAGTCTGAAATAAAGAAACGTTTAGTACAATTCACTGGTAGGAAGGTTGGCTATAAATGTATTCAAACCTAGATACGAAAATAACTGTCATTGATTCAATTTTCATCATAAAAAGTCATTGTGAAGTAAATTCTTAAAATGCCTTAAAACAGATTTTATGACTCTACCTATCATATTCTCTGTTTATACGAAAGCTTCTATTGTGATATCATATCGCAATTTGTCAAGAAAGTACGTACAAGTGACACATACTTGTTTGACGTATCGTGATATGATATCACAATATAAGCTCAAGTAATAGACGTAGTAAAAGTATAAAACATTTTTACATTTTTATGACAAAAAACTAAAAATAATAATTATTTCTGATTTTTACAATATTCTTTCCGCAAATAACAATTATTTCTGATTTTTATTATATCGCACCGAAATAAAAATTTCTTTTCAGTCTCAGTTATTTAGGAAATAACTTTCAATTATCAATTATTGGTTAATTTTTATTTTTATTTTTTTTTGTCTTATAAAATCTAAAAGTCACCAAAGGATTTTATTGCTTCTGGATTAAAATAAAAATTGTTTGCATTAATAGTCATTATCGTTATTGTAATTGAAACAGAAGTGGATACATTTTTGATCAGCTCGATGGGACAAATTGATTTAGGCTTGCCCCTCGTCCTCGGGTTCACTCTTATTTTAGAGCTAGCACATTAGTAAAGAGTCAGTCTCGTTCATTTCCAGGAAGATTACCCTCAAGACCAGCATTGTCGGGGCGAACACAACACACAAGAGTCAGGTAAACGAAGAGACACTACACACGGTGAGCACACTCGCGAACTGTGCAACACGAATATTTTTATGCAATTTTTTACCCATAACTACAACACATAAATTGAGGTCGTGTCGAGAATAAATAATCACAGCGAGAATTAGAAAACAGAGTAACGCCGTTTTCGATCACTCGAAGTAAAAAGTTTACATGCATTTACTGCTCGCACACTCTGATCCACAGAGTTTTCTATAAATTATTTTTCGTTCGATGCTGCACAACTAAATACTTCAGTATTCTGACAAAAACAAAAACATTCACCACTTTTACCAAACTGGCGCACGCTTGATGTATTGTCACGATTATCTGATAAATGTATGAATACCTGTTATTTTTCGTAGCATTTGCCACTGTTATCATATCTATAAGCGGTAAGATTATTTGACAAAGCACTGAAGAAGCCATATCAAACAAATAAAAATCCTCTGATTACACGCTTACAAATCTGTATTTTTTTCTTGTTTGGATGCAAATATAACGTGTGTTTGGAGCTTGTCGCAAATGTTGTATATTTGCGTCCAAACACATCGAGTTTGCTATTCAATATTACATATTTGAGACACAATGATTAATATGTTATAATAAATGTGTTTGTGATCCAAACAGGACACAGTTTGTGATACAAATACAGTTGTGTTGGGTGAACTGTTTTCTTCATATTTTTGGTCGCTATGCTCTGTCGAGAGCAAATTAATAAAAGAGGGGCAAAGAGAGAGTGTTCTCAGCCTACGTTAACTGTATTTGTGTATTACCCGTTCAGTCAATGATTCATAATGAATTCAGTATCTGTTGCGTTTTAGATTCATGCATTTAGTCGTCAATCGTTCGTTTGGGAGGAACACACGAATGCTTCGACGTAAATATATGGATGTTTTTGATGAAACGCACATATGGCTCCACGTTAAAGTATGCATCTTTGCAAGTAAACATACTAATGTTTGCATTTAAATACAAGTGAGTTTGGGACTTACAAATATACGAAAATTTGGAGTGTGTTCCAAACATATTCAAGGTTCCTGCAGAATGTGTTTGAGAGAAGATGTTACAGAGGCGATTTTTTTGCAGCGTGTACGAATTTAAATAACCCCTCAAAAATTAGGCCTTACGGGAGAAACAACAGTTTGTAAGTGATTTTTATATTTTATCGGCAAAAATAAAAGTCTGTTTTATTTATATTTGAAAGAGTACTCAAGAATTGTTATTGGAAACAAAATGGGAAAACAAATCAAAATTTTGTTTCCTCTGGGCGATATAATAAAAATAAGAATAAAATAAATAAATGGTTTCCCGTTACATCCCATGAAGGGATTAGGGAAAGCTTCTGACAAACCAGTGGGCTGTGCGCGTTCTAATTTTAAACTCACTGATTGGGACCTACAGTTTAACACCGATTCCGAACGGTATTTTGAGAAGCTTTTTCATGGCTATATACTCGATAGTGTCGCCGTCACTAAGCGAGGTGACCGTCGTCGAAAGATATGTAAGGTTGTCAGAGCAGGGATCGAACCCAAGATCTCATGTACAGGAGCCGCGCACACTACCATTGCAGCACAGAAATCAGAAATAATTGTTAAAAACTGATTTATTTAAATGAAAACTATAAATTCTATTGTTCCTGATCAAATCCACAATTCGATTTTATTGTTGCGGGAGAAAAAAGTAATGACATTATAAAAATCACCAGACCAGGTAACAGTATTTAAGTGTAGACTTTAAAAATACCATAATATTAAACAGTTTTATAGGTGTCTATGTATTTGTGTAAAACATAAAATATTATTAATATATTTACCTGTATTGTATCCTTTTTCATGGTCAATGGACGCTTGACGCTATGTAGTTTGTAATACAGACCACAGGCATTGCAAACGGGTTCGCCGTTGGGATTGCGACGCCACAACGACGTCTGTGTGGTCAAACAATTGGAGCAGGTCAAACCGGCACGTCGTGAAGCACTCTATGTTGAAAAGGGGAAATAATCAAATTAGGTTAAGTATATTTTAGGTAAATGCAAGCAACCTAAATGAATGTCCAGCGCATGATTTAGCCATACGTCTAGCATTTATTCGGGAGTAGTAGAATTGAAAAAAAAAACAAACAAAACTTTTGAATTTTATTTTATACATATAACACCTACCAATCTCCGAGAGGTAGCACGACTAACAACATGTTCCTCTTTTATGTTTGTTGTGCTGTGGCTGTTGTTGTTGTTGCTGTTGTGGGTGTTGGTGTTCCGATTTGTAACGTTAAACGCATAGGTCTTATAGAAATCCCCGCCTGATTCAGCGGCCACTGTAATATAGTGATAGTAGTGATTGCATTTTTTTGTTAATAAAAAATAAGTACTGAATTCATGTAGATTTGATTTGATTTGATATCTTTATATTCAGAATCATGATCATTGGTTTAACTACAATTCATAGAAGTTACAGAAAAGTAGCCTAAAAGCATTCATACTTTCATGAAAGCATAGTAAATTATAAAATTTGTTATTGATTAATTATAATAAATTCAATTAATTTCTTTCAATTTTTTTCAGAAAAGCGAGAACGTTCGATTTCATTTGAGGTTAATCAACGAAATTATATTTTTGTTTTTGAAAAAAAAAGGACTAAGGATTTCTATAAGAGTTCATTTTGCGGATTATTTGTGTATGGGTTTTAATTCAAAAATTTTGTTTTTTTTCTTAAATTCTTTTTTAAATGACAAAATTATTAAAATTTTAAAATTTACCAATCTTCTGGGTGGTTTAATTAGGGGACGATTCATGCCATTCATTTTATGATAAAGACCGCACGCATTGCATAAATAGTGTCCGGTATTATCACGTCGCCAGAGTGGAGTTGAAATTGCACCGCAATTGACACATTCTCGCCCCTCCGTAAAAAAATCGGCATCGAAAAATGCTTCAAAAAACATAATTATATAGTACAACAAATATACAGGAGTAAAATCACACAAATGTCATTGTCAGATTTGGAGAGATGCACACACAAAGGAAATATTTGAAAAAAGAAGTAATTTTTTGTGTAAAATTTTATTTAAATAAATTTTATAGAAAAATATTTTGTGTCAAGTTCTTTTCTGTGTTGTGTTGGTGTATTTATAAGAAAAAATTAATTGAATTTATTAGAAAAAAAAAAAATGAATGAAACTTTAAGGAAGTTTACGAAAAACGTATACATATGTTTATTAATATAATGTGTATTTAAATGAGGGGTTAGTTATTGGTTGATTCGACTGTATATATTTTCAAAATTTTATTAAATTTATAGTTAACTTTTGAAAGACATAAAATAAAAATTAATAATTGAAAAAAATAGAAATAAACGTAATTTTTAAATACTGTATAGCGTACAAGTTTATATGGGGTTTCATTCAAACTCTTAAGAAATATCAAATATTCTTCAAACAATATTGAAGTTTGAATTCTAATTTCGAACTATTACGAGGAATATGAAGATTTTATGAGTTTGAATAAAAACTGGTAATAAAATTATTATAATAAAGTAGGTAAATGATTAAAAATCTTTAAGTTGTGCTCCTGCGTTAAATAGGTCTTCCTAAACGCCATCGCACCACCAAAGTTCTCCCCTACCCCCCTAAACACCGTGACACTAATGTCTAATCTGCAATCTAAATTTAATTTAGAATTTACATTAATAAAGTCAATTGACAAATTTATATTACTGTTGTCGTATTGTGTATCAGTTTATCCTTTCTCCTATTTATTAAATACAACTTTTGTGACTTATATCATACGCACTAAGGACACAAACGAACAACAAAAATAGCTAATAGCACTGAAACCCAAGAAAAATTAAGAACAATTTTCCGACCCAACTTGGGGTTAAAACCAGCGGGGCCCCAGTGTACTTATATTTCCGACAATAAATTCGATTGTTTTTACTATATTAGCCGATATCAAGTTTTGCACAATAAAATGCTTGTTCCAGGAAAAATACATATTTAAAAAAATCGCTGGTAACCACTCAATATCTATACCCATTCACTGCCATGGGAAGTATGTTTCCCCAAGGGGGTTTTTGACCCTAAAATTTTTTAGGCTTTAAAAATACCATCCCTGATATGTAGAAAGGGGACGGACCCTAGTAGTGTAGTAACCGTAATTCTATATCTGTTGCGACACGGCCCAGGAACATATTACAGTAACCATGTACATGACTGCAAACATTGCTTTCGTGAATTGAAGATAACTGCTTTTTGTTTCTTTATTGTGACAGACAGCGGTGTTTTCAGCAGTTTTCAACAAACAAAACCACATTTGGACCATGAACACATATATTACAACCTAGTATTAATCATTCTGTCCCAAACATGTTAAATTGAATAGCAAAAATAATGCGTTCGGACACAAGTATACTATATTTTATATTTGTATTCAAACAACAAAAAAAGACACATTTTCAGCGTGCAGTAATGCAAATACGGGTCGAAAAGGGGCACACATGGGCGAAACCGCAGGTAGGTTCCGTTCATTCCTTACCTTACCTCCTATTTTTATATGGTATTTTTTTAAAGGATTGTGGAAAATCACTACGCCAATTTTAATAACCATATTACAAAATAAAATCGAAATTATTTAAAAAAAACAAACACTGGGGTCGCCACATAGAAAAAATTCTTGCCCAAAAAATATCAATTTAGGCTTTGTTTAAACGCAAAAATCCGATCCCAGTTCACGAGTAATTAACTGAACAAATTTTTGCACAAATCAGGAAATAAATAAATGGTTTCCCGATTCATCCCATGGAGGGATTAGGGAGAGCTTCTCACAAATCAGTGAGCTGTGCGCGTTCTAGTTTTATACTCACTGATTGGGACCTACAGTTTTACACCGGTTCCGAACGGTATTTTGAGAAGCTTTTTCATGGCTATATACTCGATAGTGTCGCCGTCACTAAGCGAGGTGACCGCCGTCGAAAGAAATTTAAGGTGATTAGAGCAGGGATCGAACCCACGTTCTCATGCACAAGAGCCGCGCACACTATCATTGCACCACCGACGGCCACAAAAAAATCAGGAAATAACTAAATACAATTGGCACAAATTACTATGTCACTTGGCCCAATTATTTATGTACTTGAAACTATAAAATAGACTTTAAATCTAAATTAGTTGGAAAGTGTTTTGAAAGTGTCCCGTACTAGTATATGTTGAAACAATTCTCATTAAGTTGAGTTTTGTTTATCCCAATAAGGTGTGATGATATACCCACATATTTGTGGAGAAGGCACCTGATGAGATGTATGTGGTCATCGAAAAAGCGACACATTTTTTGAGTTTAATTTGTCATCGGAATCATGTTGATTATAGGTGTAATTAAGTGAGAATATATATAGAATGTTGATTAATTTCATACTCAAGCTAATTACGTATATAATTGAAAAAATAAATTAATTTTTGATTAACTTTGTACTCAACACAAGTACACATTTAATCGAAAATATTATAAAGGATTGATTAACTTTCTGAACAAGATGATAGAAAATTTTATTTAAATATGTTCAATTACCAACCTACAATTAGTGTCATTGAGTTAATAATGTTCTTCGTTAGCCAAAATCAAAATATAAAAGTTATTGAATTGTCGAATTTCGTGTTTGATTGGAGTATTCTTCTGTAAGAAACTCTCCCCTATCCATTCATGGGATGTAATGGGAAACTATTTATTTATTCTTCTGTGTAACTTCAGTCGCAAGTGAATCGTTGTATTTTTTTTTCAAAATCATCACACTTTAATGCTAATTCCAAAATTCGCACGTTACTGGACATAACAATTTAATTATTTATTTATTTTAAATAATTCAAATTAATTTTAATTTGAAAATGTAATTTTAATTCAAAAATTAAATTGTCCGAGCGTTTGGTCGTGTTTATTAATTAGTTATATTTTTCGATATTTCGCTATCATTTGGATAGCATCGTCAGGAAGATATATTACACTGTGTGTGACCAAAAATCTGAATTGAGTGAAACATAGCGAACCTGCATAATTTTGATACGCTGAATCTAATGGCATTTCCCGTTTTTCTCTACCACGTCAAAATTACGAGATATTTGACCCCAAAGTTTGCTGGGATGTCAACAACTGTAATATTTTTGAGACTGAATTAGAGGCAGAACGCTTCAAAATTGAAGTTTGACTTCTGAGTAAGAAATGTAGAGGACCTTAAGAAGAATACCAACTTCAAGTTTGTACCCCCTCTCCTCCCCCCTTACACCTAATAATAATGTTTTTGTCGAGTTATTAGGGGTATGGGGGGAGGAGAGGGGGTACAAACTTGAAGTTGGTATTCTTCTTAAGGTCGTCTACATTTCTTACTCAGAAGTCAAACTTCAATTTTGAAGCGTTCTGCCTCTAATTCAGTCTCAAAAATATTACAGTTGTTGACATCCCAGCAATCTTTGAGGTCAAATATCTCAAAATTTTGACGTGGTAGAGAAAAACGGGAAATGCCATTAGATTCAGCGTATCAAAATTATGCAGGTTCGCTATGTTTCACTCAATTCAGATTTTTAAAGTGCAAAAATCACACACAGTGTTATTAATTAAAAATGAAAAACAATTTGAATTTTAAAATTTCATTTTAATTTTGGTATCTAAATTTTAAAACACAATACTTATAACAGCGTTAATTCCACATTTTTTTAAAATAACCACGTTTCTACTAAGACCACTAAGTGTTAAAATATTTTCACTTATAAACATTGTTAACATTCCACACAACAATGTTAAAAAATGTAATATGAATTTGTCATACGTTTGTTTAAATATCAATTAACCCTGACCTAAATATTTTTGATTAGAGTAATGTGGCAGTTAGTAAAACTCAGAATTTCCCAAATAGAAATGCATCCATAATGGCTCATTAAACTGTCTGTCAAGTAAAATCACAATTTCCTTTTCTAAAATGTGTGTGTTTCTGGGTGGGTAAATAGTAACATTTGTTACGAAAATTTGTGTTGCCTTTATTTGAAAAGGACGTAGGACACAAACTGGGACCGCATTTACACAGGTTACGTAAATATGACACACACACAACTATAGAAATTACCAATTAACGAAAACCAGCCGGAGAAAAAAATCTTCCTAATAATAGCAACCCCAGAAATAATTTGTAAAATGAGAAACTGTGAAATTCTGAGGTTAAATTAGGAACTTTGTTCTGTGAGTCAATACATATGGAACAAACTATTAAAACGAATTTAAAATATTTTTTTCAAGCTGAGAAAAAGTGTAAATTTTTCTGAAGGGACACCTTAACATGAGTTAGCCCCATTATCACCAGCTCAATGCATCCTACAGTTAATGCTAACTACAAGTTTTAGCTGTCAGTTTGTCTGGAATTTAAAAATTATAACTTTAAGTTAGCTCTAACCAGACATTGTAAAATAATGACTCCTAACATGCATTTTTTTTTACTGGCGCAACAAATTAAACTTGATTCCATAAAAACAATTCAATAATTTGATTTCTATGCGTTTTTTTCATACTTTGGATTTTTCAAACTTGGAGTATTCAGAGGTCATAACCTTTACGTTTTAAGTATTATAAGTATATATGCGTTCATTCGTTTTTTCTTTAATTAGTTTATTTTATATATGTATATGTTTCAAGCTTATCAGCTAAAATGTAATAAATTAAAGAAACAACAAATCATTAACTTACTTGCTGACAACGAAGCAGAGGCAGACAAATGGGCCACCAAATTGGCGGCAGCCCCAGATTCAGCAGAGGAACGACCATTAACAGCAGCGCGTATAACATTTGAGTTGGCCACATTCAAAGCATTGTTCAAAGCTTGATTTGTCACCACCGATGAGGGAGCATATGTAATGGCCTCATAGGCATTAGACCAAGCGTCATTCTAGGAAAGTGTAACACAAATTGAAATTAGAAAATGAAAATAATGACATATGTATGTATGCATTGAATTTCAGCCCAACTTACATGTGCTCTATAATTGTTAAGCGATGCATAACGCTCTGCACTTGATGATGCATTTGTACCATATGTATTGGAGGCAATTCGTTGGAATGCTGGTAGCGCACCACCTGTGGCCCCCTGTGTACCGGTACCAGTATCAGCGCCAACACCACCACCGCCACCTCCACTACTTTGTGTGCTCTTTGGAGAGCCATAATCATCGGAATGTGTTTCATTGGGACCGTTACTGTTACCATTTGTCGCCACTGTTGCTGCCGTTCCCGAAGGTGTTGTGGCTTGATTACAGCTTGCGACGCTACTGCTATGATGGGGTGGCGGTGGGGAACTAGAGGTCATAACGTTTGCCGCCTGCATACCGTAATGCATGCCATTGGCGACGGCAGCTGTTGACAGCAAGGGGGTTGCATAGACGGAACTAAAAAAAAATAAATAAAAAATTCACAAATGTTATTTAACATTTTAAAGGAAACGACAATTTTTATTATGAAAATGTTTAGGTGTTTTATGATTTCAGATACACAAAAACTATCTTTGTAAGTTTCCCGAAATGTTAATGTTACGAAATTTGTCTTAATTTATGAAATAATAAAAAACCCATAAAAATTTAGAAAAACAAATTTGAATTTTACAAAGCCGATTTAAAAAAAAATCATCATAGTAATTTCTTTTAATTTTTATTTTCAAACTTCTTTATAAAATATTTATTACAAAAGCGTTATATTGCAAGCGGATTATAATATCTTTACAAATAAAAATATTAAATTTATAGAAATGGAATCTCTTAAATTAAATTTTCTATGAAAGCATTTACTAAAAGAGTAAATCCAAAGCGAATCAACAAAAACCTTTTGATATTAATTATTTCAGCAGCGACTGTCACATCTCGTCATTAATGCCAGAATTAAAAAAAAAATATGAGGAAAAAATATAAAAAGTTAACCTTGAACCATAGAATGATAAAAATACAAAAGGTTTTTGAAAAAAAAAGATTATCTGTGTTGAATTAGTGTGGCTTGAGGTCAAAATGAAAAATACCAGCCGGTTTTAACTGATTTTTCAACATTTATTAAATATTCCTAATATTTCGATTAGCACCGTAGGGTTCTATGTACAAAAAACTTTATAAAAAAACATAATAAAAAAAAATATATATTTTTATTTTCCCTTGCCGGAATTTTTTTAAACAAAAAAACGAATTATAAAACAAAGTTTTAAACAATAATTATAAAAAAATATATCACATTTTTAAGAAAATATGATACTGATGTTACTGCACATCTTTGAAGTAAAGTAGCATAATTTTTTCAAAGTCTGAGTTTAAAAACCTCTCAAAAATGGTACCACAAAAATGTTGGCCGCAGTTTAATTATATCATGATTTGGCACATTATCCTTCTAGTCCCTAGGAATTATTGAATCATAGAGACTAGGAGACTAGGAATAACCTACAACATCTAAAATTCTTAATGAAATTAAAAAACAAAAATTAAAAAATTTCTTCATGAAAAAATTTCTTAGCACTAAATGTTAAGTAAATGTATAAAACGAAAGTTTCGTAAACATTACAAAGATATTTTTTTCAGTGTAAATGAAATGCGTATGATTTATTTACTACATTTACCTATAGCAATAATTTTTTAAGTACATATTATTGTAATTGGAGAAAAACATTTTTGTTGGGCGGTGAGTCGGCGTTTTTGTGAAGTTTTAATTTTGGTCTATTTTTACGTTTACATTTTATCATTTAAAAGTTTTTTGCCCCGACACTTTTATAGGCTGTTGTTTTTTTTATTAAACCTAAACAAACTTGTTTTTGGCTGCTTTAAATAATTAGTCCAATATACATACATTGTTAGATTTTTTATATCGATATTTAATGCTTGAAAAATGAAGTTATAAAAACTGCCGATCAAAATTCATTTCACAGCATTACTAACATTTAAGGACAACATGGCCGCATACTGTTTAGAAGTTGTCAATGGCATTTATCCCATCATCCCATACTGTAAGTAGATACAAAAGCACAGACAAAAAATTCCTATGCGGTTTTACCTAATTTTCAAAAAAAACCCCCGTTTTATTTCGACAATTCACAACAATTTATACAATTTTATACAATAAAAAACTTTACATGTGTTGGCATCTTGGAGTAATACAAGTAAGTGGATTTAAAGAAAAACTACGGAAATGAGTTGTTGTTCTTGAAAATCAGTTAAAAATATTAATGATCTATTTCAAGGTAACCATTGTCATATAAAAATCAAATGTCTGATGTTTACAAGGCGTATGAAATGGTTTCTGGAACACGAGCAAAGATGCCTGCCCTACTCTAAAAAAAGCTCAATCACTTTGACGAAAAGTTTCATTGAAGCACAGAAAAAAACAATTTTTCAATGCAATTAAAAAATTCGAAAATTCAAACAAAATGTTATCTAATTGAAAATCCTGTGATAACAAAAATCACATATCAGCTACCATATTTGTAGGTGTCACAAACATCGAAACGATCTTCCAGTGGATGTGAGTTCGAATCCTACCGCGGCTGTTTAATTTTTTTTAAATAAACAAAATTTCTGAAAATTCTTCGGAAAACGAAACGAAACGAAAACTGAGATACAATTTAGTTTGTTAATATGTCAAATTCTTCATGGACTGAAAACGAAAATATTTTTGATAAATAACGTATTAATATTTTCGCAGATGGGTGAAATTTTGCATCGATTGAAAAGTAATATTTTTCCAATGAATAACCTACAAATATGGTAGCTGATATGTGATTTTTTTTATCACAGGATTTTCGATTAATATTTTGTTTAAATTTTTGAATTTTTTAATTGAATTGAAAACTTATTTTTTCCTGTGTACGAAACTTTCCATTGCTGCAATAAATGTTTTTGTTGTGGTCTGCAATAAATGTTTTTGTTGTGGTCGGATGCAGTTGCCAAAATATATACTGGGACGATAAAGAAGAAAGCACCAAGCGACTTTTTGTAAAAAACCTTTTAATGACCTCATGAAAGACCTGCATGTGGTAGTAAAAAATCTGGCTCACATTTGCTCTACCTCGCCAAATTCTTTGTTTTTTGTAGCCTTAAAAATATTACCCTTTTCCGAATTTGACCGTCCATATTTCCTAAACCGTTAGATATTTTACAGTACAATCTTAAGCAATATTATAGGCCTTAGGAAGTTTACCAACTCTCTCAAAGATTCAAAAAGAAAAACTTACACCAGAGATGGGAAAAGGATAAGAAGAAAAATATTTTGTTTCGGGTTTTATCTTCTAAAAAACACATGTTTGGAAAGTTGTAGCCCACAATATTGTTGCGAATTTTGTAAAATAGACTCAGTACCAAAAGCGGCATTATGAGAAGTAGAACAGCAAAGATACAGTGAGACGGTTCGAATGTGAACAAGGCGTTGATGAAGCTGGACCAACTGAGCCGATTAATGGGTGTACGCATACATTAAATTTAAAGAGCCGATATAAATGAATCCAGGACGTGTGAGTCTAATGCGTTTGCGGTATATACTCTGATTAATTTTCAATAGAAAAAACTCACAAATATAACTAATTTTTCTAGAAAATTAATCACTTAACGTGTAGCCCCAAAGGCCTTATTTGTCCAAAAAATATGAGTTTATTATGGAAAAGTTTGCTACAACATATGACCCTCAAGGCTTCCCAGTACAAAAATAAAAAAATTTCGCAAAAATCAAAGCATTTTCGTCGATTTTTTAGGAATAAAGAAATTTTGAGAAGTAACATTATTTTTTTTCCAAATGTATTTCCAAAATGTATTGACTAACATTGGCTGCATGTTCAGTGAAATTTTATTTCAAAGTTCGCAAAGATAATTTGAAATATATTTCAATTTAAGATTCTAAAGGCGAAGTAAAATAAAAAGTGTATAAAATCAAAAAAATTCCTGAATTTAATTGACTTGGGATAGTGAGGGATGTAGTGTCTAATTTTCTCGTTTATTTACTTGCAAACCTTGCGGTCGATATTCAGTTTCATACTCTGATTTTAGGTTCTATCGAGAATAAATTATAATGACGTCAATATGGACGGAGTTAAATTCTAACATGGAACCTATGAATTAGATGGCAACAGAAATTTTTACTGAAAAAAGTCTGATTCCGAAATAGTATTTACAAGGGATTTGCGATTAAGTTGTAAATTAAAATTTTGAGTAATCGACATCGTTATTAATCTGTTAATTGAATAATCAAAAATTCGGATTAATCAAAACTGTGATTGATCAATTATCTTGTATATTGTTGATTAATCATATTTGAGCAGTTTTATTCATCATTCAAATAATTTTTGGAAAAGATTTGAACATTTTGAGTAAAGAAGGTGGTGGCAAAATTTATTCAAATTTTGATTAATACATTTTTAGAATAATCAACTAATCATGACTATTGATTAATCGGCCGTCGGTGGTGCAATGGTAGTGTGCGCGCCTCTTGTACATGAGATCCAGGGTTTGGTCCCTGCTCAGACCACCTTAAAATTTCTTTCGGTGGCGGTCACCTCGCATAGTGGCGGCGACACTATCGAGTATTTAGCCATGATAAAGCTTCTCAAAATACCGTTCGGAATCGGTGTAAAACTGTAGGTCCCAATCAGTGAGTGAAAACTGGAAAGCGCACAGCTCAGTGATTGTGAGAAGCTCTCCCCTGTCCCTTCATGGGATGTAATGGTAAACCATTTATTTATTTATTTATATTATTGATTAATCAAAATGAAGATTAATAGATTGATCGAATATACGATTAATTCGAATGTGTGATTAATAAATTTTCTGATTAATTAGGTTGTCGATTAATCAGGTTACATGATTAATCAACTAATGGCACATCCCTAGTATTTACCTAACCTTCAAAACTAGGGTGTGAACGAATGAATTTTTTTTGTAACCTTTGTTAAAGTTCATATCACTTCATAACTTCAATACTGTATTAATTCAAAATTTACAAATTTTCAGCACTGAAAAAACTGTTTTTGTAACAAAACTGTTTTGTAACAACACAAAATGTTATATTGAAACTTTTGGGAAAATTGGAGAACGTTAAGTCATGACGCTTCGAGGTCCACGTTAAAACATTTAGGAAATATGTATTTTCAGCATTCTGTTTATATCCTTAAATTAAGTAGAAATATGAACTGAATATTAATACTTGAAATAATTTCTGGTCCAATAGGAACTAAAATTCCTTTCGTCTAAACCATTAGTTTTTAGGACTTTTTGAACTAAATGTTATTTCAATTAAGTATACTTTTGCTCAAATTCAGTACAATTGACTGAATAGAATAAAGAATAGAATAGAATAAAGAAGGACATTTTTTAGTTCAATTTCAATTTTAAATAAAAATGAACTGACTACAATTGAAGATATTGTTTTAAGTAATTAAAATTAAGGACGCTTTGAATAATTGACTTATTTGGAGGAAATGTATCCTAAAATGAAGGAGATTTATTATTTTATTTGATTTAGTTCAATTTAAATTTTAAATACAAATGGACTACAATTGAGTAAATGTTGTTAAGTAATTACAGTTAAGGAAGCTTTGAACTCAAATTTGATAAATCTTTTTTCTGAGTGTGAAGTATAAAAAATGCTGGGAACTGAGTTTATTTTAAGATGCATATTTCCGCTATCAACTATTACTAGTTAGTTTTGAATTTTCTACAATCGTAAACGCGAACACACTATGAATTTACGATTTAGAGATTTCACTGTATAGTGTAGTGATCTTCAATATTCCGTGTTGCTCACCACCAAAATGCCGTTTATTCTCACTGTTGTTTTTTTTTTGTCAATATACCATTCAAAAATTGATCATGACTAAGCATTTTAAGCGTTTCCTCCACCTCGTCATTCATACATAATGTCTGTACTTGTTTACAAATAAAGTTTTTTGCAAAAAAAAAAAGAACACAAACTTAGCACAAGATCAAGGACCACCACCATCAACAACAGCGTCCATATTGTCATCATCCGTATTATGTTCGATACTTTACAGATCTGAAAGACAATTCTTGAGGTTCAGTTGTCATGAAAATACCATTATTTTAGACTTTAATTAAAGTTGCGTATAAATTGGACAGCCAAGTTTTGGTCTTGAAATATGAGTATATTTTGGTTAAATAAAAAAAAAACTCATTGGATTTGTCAGTCGGAGGGGTTTTCTTGTTTACTCGAATGGTAAGCAACAGTAGCGACAACAAACAAAAAGCAAGTCTTAAATGATGTTGATATCAAACTGATTTTGCAGATATCCATTATTTGGGAGGGGGTGATTCCATTTTCTAGGCGATTAAGCAAAAAAAAATTGGAATTTGTGTAAACAATAAGGGAATTTCTTTAAAACAAAATAAATAAATAAATGTATGTTACTACTTATATATTACACAGTGCAACACAGTTTTTCGTATCAAGTTTTTGTTTTTAAAGACTCTTAGTGAATTTGAATGGCGGATGTTTTGGATGAACATTACCCATTTTGATAGATTTTTTAACATTTCTTAAAGAACGCATTGATTTTGTTAGAAGACGGTTAAAATGTTAAACGAAAAAATTCCACACAAAATATTACTAAATACTGCTTGGACATAAAGTTAAGATACGTTTACAAAGTAGTTGCGAGTTTTCGAATACTATCAAGAGAAAATCTATCTAACCTTTAGAGGCCATAAAATCTTACTGCACCCAGCACAAACTTGGTTTGGGGGTATTTTACCCTACTAACTTACAACATTCACCCAGACTAAGAATTATCCTATACACACGCCCAAACCCTCAATTTCAAATGTTCGCACAGTGTTATAAGACTGATTTCGAAGATAAAAAAATTTGCATATGACAATTTATAATATAACTCGTCCTCGAGTTATTCGAATTATTTTGTTTCAACTATATTATATTTATGAATTAAACAAAATTTATATATATAAATTTTATTTTCAAAAATTTCAATTTAAATCTTCAAGATTATATTTGAAATTTAAAATGCATCTATTGAATTTTAAAAAATAACTACTTCTCTTTTAACATCAATTGAAATGTAAAAGACATCAATTTGAAATTAAAAAGGAGCAAGTGGATCTTAAAGGAAGGACATCAGTTGTATTTTATACAAAATCAATTGAAATTTAAAAGACATCAATTGAAATTTAAAACACATCAAATTAAGTTTAAAGGACAGCAATTGGAAAATATAGGACACTATTTTGAATGCTAGGCATTAAGTGAAAGTTAGGGGAAATAAATTGAGTGTTAAAACACATCAATTAAAAATAAAAAGACATCAATTGATATTTAAAATTCATCAGTTGAAATTCAAAAATCCTTAACCGAGTTTACACTTTACATTTACGTATTTCGTTTGATGTCAGTTAAATTTCAATGGGTGATTTTCAAGTTTCAAATGGTGTAAATTTCAGTTGATGTTCAATTTTAATTGATGTTATTTAAATTGCAATTGGAATGTTCTAAATTTCAATCGATGTATTTTAAATTTCAAGTGGAAACTTTTAAATTCAAGCCCTTATTCGAGATTTGAAATACACAAATAATTTACCCATTATTATATAGTACGTTTTTACATTTCAATTGATATTTAAAAGACATTAATTCATATTTAACACGCATAAAATAAACTTTAAAGGACATCAATTCGAAGTTAAAGGACAACATTTGGAATATTAGACATTAAGTGAAATTTAGGAAGAATCAACTGAATTTCAAAATACATCAACTGAATTGAAAATGACATCAATTGCACTTTAAAAAGACATCAATAGAAATTTAAAAGTAATTAATTGAATTTTAAAATTCGTCAGTTGAAATTCAAAAATCGTTAAACGGTTTTACTTATTACATTTACGTACTCCGTTTGACGTATTTAAATCTCAGTGGATGTGTATTAATTTTCAATTGATGTCTTTAAATTACAATTGTTGTTCAATTTCAATTAATGTATTTTAAAATCGAATTGATGTTATTTTAGGTTCAATTGATGTATTCTAAATGTGTTTTAAACTTCAAGTGGAAATTTTCAATCCAATTCCTTATTCGTCAGTTGATTTTTAAAAATCATTAACCCATTTTACATATTGCGTACATAAATTTCACTTGAAACGTAAGAGACATCAATTGAAATGTAAAACACATAAAATAAACTTTATACGACATGAATTCAAATTCAGAGAACAAACTTTGCAATGTTAGACATTAAGTGAAATTTAGGACAATTGAAATTTAAAAGACATCAGTTGAAATTTAAAACGCATCAATTGAAATTTAATATTCTTTAGTTGAAATTCAAAAATATTTCCCAATTTATATATTACCTTTTTTAAAAATAAAGGTGAAATAATTAGAAACAAAAAAAAATTAGAAACAAACTGTTTTAAATTCCAATTGATGTCTGCCAAATTTCAATAGAAGTGTTTCAAATTGTAATTGACGTCGTTTAAATTTCAACTGATGTCTTTTAAAATTAATGTGTTTTAAATTTATATTGATGTACTATTTAAAATTTTCAATTTCAATTGATGTATTCTACATTACAAATGGAATTTTTAAACATAATTGTTTGTTTACGTTCAATTGGAATTGGTGAAGATTAGATGATGTCTTTATCATTTATTTGAATAAACTTCTTGGAAAGATGATTTCACAGGAATATTTCGGTTTCCCCTGTCATTTTGTTTAGTGTCATTAGAACTAAAATGAAACTTTAGTTTCATTTCCAAGGAACTTTTACAATTAATTAATATTTCAAATTCTTCAAATTGTTGTTCTGTTCACACGTTTTTTTTCTACTCAATGTTCTCCAATTCTAAACTAATCCAACGTTTTTGTGACTCTCTATTTTTTTAAGAATTTTTGTCCCTTTCCCATGTTTCTAGTAGACTTTAACTTGAGCCATTAAGAAATAATAACAAACAGCAATTAAAAACTTTAAAATTATTTTAATTTATTCTTTACACAGGTCAATCACTTTATGTTCATTTAAAAAAAAAATTAATCCATATTGTTAAATCATTGAATGATATATTGTTTAATATTAGACACACACGACCATTTTTGTATTTTAAATTATATTTCTTTTTAATCAATTTTTCAATTTTTGTAGTCTCTTCATTTATTGATGAAATAATTTTCTCAAAATATTTCAATACTTTTATGGTCACTTGATTTGGCATAGAAAACTGAACTCTACAGTTTAACAGTAAAAAATCTTATAAATGTTGTGATACATTTGGCCGATGCTAAAAGTCTTTATTTCCAATCTTTACTCTTCTTTTTTTCTCTGTGTGTCGTTTTGAATTTTCAAATTTCAGTTAAAATTTATAAAAAACACATCTTAAATGCTAAGTAGAAAAAAATGATACACCGAAAACGTGTATGCGCGTTAAAATGCAAAAACCGTTTAAGAACTAAACTCATATTTCAAAATCTTACTAGCTATCTCAGGTTGTATTCACGGCAGCATTGGCCGCAGAACTCAAACAGCGACGCAAACGAAGAAGTAAAAAAACAAGCGACGTAAAAACTTCTAAACAATGATAAGAGAAAATAGAATGACAGAAAACTAACTTAAGAACATTCCAACAAAAACTCTTGAAACAAAACAACAACAAAACTTCAGGTGTTAGTAACCCATCCATCCATACCAAAGCGTTTTGGATGATAAATCAGCACCAATAGTATATTTCAAACAACAACAAAAGACAGTGATCCAGAAACCATCAGCTTCCAGAACACCTAGGCAAATGCGTGTTTTATCTTTAAATTTAAATAATTATTAAACAAAAATTGTTTTTATCTAAAATATTTATTAATTTTTTATAATATTTATGTCTTTATATGCGACAATGCAAGTATATTTTGTTATATCAAAACTTCTTAGCATATAGGAAGTCAAAACGAAATCTATCTTCTTCTGGTTTTCGTCAGTATGTAATTCTAGCTTTGCAACACAAAATCTTCGAAATACCGAAATATTGGAACTCTTTAGCGTTTACTTGGGGTTTCTTACGTTTTCGTAATCTTTATTTCGTTTTCTGTGTTTTTTTTGTAACAAAAAACCGCCAAAGAATCTTTAAAAAAGTCACATACATACGTTTCATTTCAGTTTCAAGCCATGCTTGAGTTAAGTTTCCAGGTATTTAGTTTATGACTCGTTTTTTCTAGTTTGTTTTGCTTTTATGTTAAAATGAAGTCATTTTCACAATTTGTAGGTTTGCACTGCATCTGAGAGTAGGCAGTGTTTAATGTTTTGTTTTGTGTTTTTTTATGAAAAGCTAGAAATTTGCATAAATGTGAAATTACAAATGTTATGGTCAAAGACATTAGTTTGAAATATGGGTCACACCTCTGTAAGGAATAGATGACAGTAAATGTGCAACAGTACTTTTCAAAAAAAAAAATTAAACGTTTTGAATCCAATACATGAGAGGAAAACAGTGGGGTTAATAGTTGTGAATATGATATTTAAATATTACTAAAACTATTAAAAATTGTGCCAAAATAATTATCGTACTTCAACTTTTAATTTTGAAATTTCCGTCAATTTCTCAGGATAGCCGAGCTATTTTACGACTTAATTTGTGTGATTCGCTTAAATTATTTTCGATGCTGCTAGCTTGTCAAATTGTTCAAAAAGAAAATTTAAATGTTGCCAAGAATTTTCCCCCCTCTCACTATTAGCAACGATTGTATAAGTACCAATGAACAACTACGGATTTGAAAAATAAGTAAGATTTAGGACGTTGGTTACCAATTTTTTCTTTCAATTAATCAAATTCCTTTTGTTCAAACCATAGACACTTCTGACACAAATTCTCGCCAAGTGTCTCGTATTTGTTAACCAAAATTGATGCAATTTTCCGAATATGGAGACTTGTGGCATATATTCTGTCTAAGTGTCTCCCATTTCTTTAAAGCCACTGATGCAAATTCCGGACTAATAAGCAAAGATATTTGCGGGCTAATAAGTGAAAATGGTTCAATGTTTTAGAAAGCTGATTTTTTACAGACAATTCCCGATAACAGAAGTGTTGGGATTAGAAACATTCGAGCTACCGGGCAGTACGCGAGTCGAGAACAAAGAAATGTCCACTAAAATCGAATGCACAAATCTAATGGGAAAAACGAAGATTCTATGATCGCAGATTCGACAGGTCAATAAAATTCTTTTTTTGAAGTGGAGCGACAACAGTGCTGTTACCATAGGTTCCAACTTTGAAGCTAATGCATGTGTTATACCACTCTACCCGCTTGGGTACAGGCTCGAAAACTCTCATTCCAATATTTTTTTTAATTTTTCTCATTTTTTATGAATTAAATTAATTTAATAATTTTTGTTTTTAAACCTTCTTGGCTTTTTATGGGTTACAGCACTCCCCAATGCAAAATGCCTGTCGTACGGGAATATTGACAATACTATATTCCAATGTATTTCGTTACTGAAACAGCAACAACATACATTAAGATTTGGGAGCGGCACTCGAACTTCATGCCAGTTTTTACAAGGGGGGATATGTTTTTTTATTATTCATTAATATTCATATTTTTTAGCAGTATTCTTGTTTTTGCAATGATAACCCTAACTGAGTTTCATTATTTCCATCATATTCTGTTTTAAATGGTTTGTTGTTTAGGTAGGCTGGTAACATAACTAAATTCAATTTTCAATATCATATGAAATTCAAAATACATCAATTTTAATTAAAAAGACATTATTTATAAGAATGAATTGAAATTAAGAAGCATCAATTGAATTTTCAAAGGGATCACTTGAAATTTGAAAGCCGTCAATTGAAATTGTAAATACATGAATTGAAATTAGAAAATAATCTATGAAATTAAAAGTAAATCGAAATTTAAAAGACGTCAAATTAAATTTAATAATTGAAATATTACACATCAATCGAAATTTAAAATATATGAATTGATTTTTAAAAATTCTTAATTAATATTTAAAAATATCTTTTGAAGTTTTAAAGGCATTAATTGTAATTTAAAAGAACAATTAAAAATAATTTAGAATTCATCAATTCAACATCAATGCGCGCTGGAACAACCTACCCCATTAAGATATTGCAGGAAATACTTACGTATATGTTTGCAAACATGGTTTTCATGAGTTGATGATCTGCTCCTTTTTTGTTTGCTGCTTGTCCGTCATTGATTTTCAGCAGTTTCCAACAAACAAAGCCACATTTGGGTCACAAAAGCATATTATATTATTACCTATTAATCACTGTGTCTCAAACATGTAACGTTGAATTGCAATCACAATGTGTTTGGGAATAAGTATAATATATTTGTGACAAGCTACAAACGCATTATATTTGGGTCCCAACAACAATAACGACCCATTTCTCAGAGTGTGGGTGTGATCTGAAGCAGAATGACTGTAACTGATCAGGTGATAACATTTTAAAAATTCAGAATTCATTTCTTGATTGCAGGAAAAAAATTTCGATTTTCCACCAATATTAGATATCTGCGACAAATAAAATAGATGTGCGACATACACATAAGCAAGGGCAGTGGGAAAAGGTTCCTGTTTGTGAGCCCTCTATCTGCAGTCTCTAAAAATGTGCATGTTCTGTAATAATTTCTACTTTATATAAATATATTTATAAAAAAATTGGAACATAAACTAAAATTTTTTCAGTTAATGTATGAGAAATTCATACTAAAAGCTTACAATGTCAGGAACATTTTTCTAATTGAAAAATGGTTGCGTTTTGTTGGAATTATAGGCATGACTGGTTTCGAACTCCATGACAAGTTTATCATCAGATGATGTACTGTGCCTGAATTGATACCATCGGTTGATCATCAATCGTATATATGTATATATACCTGACCTTGTAAGTTTGCAGTATAAATTTCTCAAACATTAACTGAAAACTAACGAAATCGGTCATAAAATTCAAACTCATAAACTAAAATTGTTATAACTTAATTAAATATATTCCAAATCGAATCGAACATAATATGCTCATATTTTAATTCACATCAAACAGAAGATGTTAGCAATTTACAAATTTAAAAACCTTCATTCCCTTAAAACACATAAATGTACAAAAATTATTAACCGATATTATAATAAGGTTTTATAATTTCAATTGATCTGATTTAAATTTGCATTAATATCTATTAAATGTCAATTGGTGTATTTTTTAATTTCAATTGATGGCTTTTAAATTTCAATTAATATCTTTTCAATTTCAATTGATGATCAATTTCGATTGACGATGTATTCTAAATTTCAAATGCAATTTTTCGATTTCCATGACTGTTTTTCAAAATTGAGTTGCTAATTTTTGATTGTCAATTGTAATCAATTATTATGATGTTTAACAAATAAACCTACTCACTTTCTTGGAATATTTAGAGAGCTTAGAAAGCTCTACTGTGGTCGTGATGTGTTTTAAAACCTTCGAAAACATGCGCGTAAATTGACAGGAAATTTTACGATATAAAACAACTTGGAACGATCTTGTGAGTCCCCCAATTATGTTAATATCTCATTGCCTTGACTTTAAAGTGAACTTTAGACTCATTTAATAATCAAAGTCTATTGAAATTTGGATTATTAATTTCGTTTTCTTTTTATATTATAAACAACGTACAATCCAAAAAATGCATACTAATAAATATTAAGTCTCGGAAATAATAATATTTTATTTTGTGTTCGATATCCAATCACCTAAGCACGTGCTGTCTTTGTGCCTTCGTCACTACAGCTGATTGCCACTTTTACATTAAACTTCAATCAATTTTTAACGTAAATGCAATATGAGCTGACCACTACCTACACCTCCTCGGTATTGTCATTATTCTGAAGGTATTATTAACCTTTAGTTTGTGGTATGACTAATGAACACGATCAGTATGTTTTTTTTTATTATAAAAATTATTATTATTTTCAACATGCATAACTAGATTTAAAAATAACAAAAGCAAAGTATTGTAATAATAAAACTTTTGTTGTGAATTTCAGTGAATCAATGAACGATCGTCTACATATTGTGGGTATTCATTGTAACCTACAGGGCTGGAGTGTAAAAATAAATGTTATGTATATTTTGAGGGAAATATAAAATTGTTTATGAAAAACATTCTAAATAACCAAAACAAAACATACAATCTTATAAATTTAAATATTTTTTCTATTTGGATACTTTAGGGTCACGAAATGTATATTTTAAATAGATCTAGCTTTTTTTGAATTAATATGTCGGGTGATAATCGTGTTAAAATTAATACATATATAAATGGTTAGAATCATTAGAGTCTGTTGAACGGTCTGTATTCTTTAGGGCCTTTTAGTGCAAATATTTTCCAAAAACCAAATCATTTTTCTCCAAAACAAAAAATGTTTTGGACCAGTTAGCTGTAAACACTGCTAAACAATAAAAACTCAATATTGAAGAAAATTGGTCGAAATAAAAAATAATCCTATAGATTGAATCCTACACTGGTTGTGAGAAACTCTCCCCAATTCATGGGATAGAACAATATTTTCGATAGTATTAGAAAAAAATAGCAATTAAAAAAAATCAAAGCAACTGGAGAACATCACTGATTGCGTCCAAAAAATGTTATTTAAGCTAATATTTATACGCTGAATCAAAACAGGCCCAGTACCATATTGCAGGAAACATCAATATGTTTTCAAGCATTGTTTTGCTGAATTGGAGATCTGGTATCTGTTTGTTTCTATGTGGTCTGCCACGTTTTTGTTTTCAGAACTTTTTAACAAGCAACGCCACATTTTGGTCATAAACACCCATATTATAACCTATTAACCATTGTGTCTCAAACATGTAATATTGAATAGCAAACACAATTTGTTGCACATAAGTATACTATGTTTGCGAGAAGCTGCAACCACGTTATATTTGCATCCAAACAACAAGAAAAGACAGATATTTCAGCGTGTATATTTATATATAGAGCCGCTAGATCCAAAGCCGGGAGATGAATATATGTCAAAAGGGGAAATTGACCTGAATGGCTCCTTGATCGACAGTACCACCTGCCAACATTTTGGTTTAATTAGACCGCTATTTCGGGAAGATATAGCTCTGAGACTTTTGACTCACACGGAATAACAACCTAACTAGACATTAGATTTAATATTATTAAAAACATCATGTGGAATAACAACTTATGTCAATACAAATTATTTTTCCAAATTGATATATTACTCATTTTTAATAGAACACGACTCAATAAGACATTTTCAAATCCAAAATTCAAACTCAAAATATTTATTAAACCAAACATAGATTTCATCTTATTAGATGTTTGAATATCTCAGCAATTGTGGCGTGGAATTTTTGTTTAACTGTTTGAAAGTTATACAACTAATAACAATTAAAATGACAAAAAGGATGAAACCCCTTAATTGGTGGATGGAAAATAGTAAGTATTCAAACAAAATTAAAAATATATCAACTATTGTAGATTATTTCCAGTACGATAATTATTTATTAAGCACGATAATTTTGACGTCTTTAATTTTGACGTACGATAATTTTGACGATGCATCTGTCTGTCGTTGCTGTCGTAATGTAATCGTTCGGTTGTGCCAACCTCTAATTCGGTTATGATGGCATCTAATGTGGTTGTAGCAACCTCTAGATTCAGTAATTTTTTTCTATGGGTGTGCATACTTTTTGTACTTTAGTGTAAACTTTTTATAAATTTATATATAATCCTTCTGTACTTTGGTGTTCACTCTCTGTACACTTTCTATACTTCTATATACACTTTTTGTACTTCTGTTTTCACTTTTTGTATTTTTACCCTTTCTAATTGTTTTTAATTTAAGCAATTACTCGAGTACTTGACTGCACAAATGTATGCAAAATATCGACAAAGAAATAAATACAATTGGCACCAATTACTATTTCACTAGAGCCAATAATTGGTGTACTTGCAAATACAAAATTGTTTTGTATGTTTCCGTAATACTATGTGTTGAAACAATTCTCATTAAGTTGAGTTTTGTTTATCCGTATCCCAAAAACTGGAGAAGGATCTGATGAGATGCATTGGCGTAGCCAGGGGGTAAATCAAGTTTTACACCCTCTCACACATTGTGGTAGCAGGGTATTAGGAGTTATTGCTGATTGTTGCAATATAGAGAATTATAAGACTATTAATTTTCTGAATCGATTTAGCAATGTCCGTTTGTTCATGTATTTTTGTGATCAAAGTGCAGCGAGGAAATGCTAAAGCATTTAGACGGAAATTGGTACATAGCGTTTAATTAGATAAAGTGATGAATCCTATTGAACTCTGTTATCGGTCCACGTTTTGATATAATACATACACAAATCTGCTTCGAAAGCTTGATACTATCGGCTGGTATACACATATTAACAGATTTGATCGAAATGTAGTACATAAGCCTTTTTAGGCAAACGATGAGAGGTTTTGCGAATAGGCCTTATCGGTTAATGTTTTCATAGCCGCCATATATAATAAACTTTTGGTAAGTATTGATCATCGTTTATGAGAACGGGCCATATCAGCCACCAATACATTTTACCAACCAAGCTTGGTACTATTGGTTGTAGAGATAAGAAATATTAACCGGTTTCAAGAAATGTTAATGCATAAGCTATTCTCAGACCAAGGCTGATTATTTACAATACAGGCGATATCGGTCCACGTTTTCAATAGTCCCATTACAAATTGTAACAACCATGATTGGTGCTATTGGCTCCATTACCAATTTGAACGAAATTTGGTACATAAGATAAAGCCGAGAATGATCGCTTTTAACAATGTGATATATCGTTTCATGATTTGATATAGCTGTCATATAAATGCTTGTCATTATCGACTTTATAATAAAAAAAGGTTACGGGCACAAGGTGCTATAGGATATTAGAAGTCGGTTTAGGTTTCATACAAATTAGTCATTTAAAGTTGGTGTTGTTCACTTGGCTTACATAACCCACAGAAATATTTAAAAGAGCGAAACTTTTAGTGTTGAAAATTTTTTTTTGTGTACTATATGTTGTCCGTCCCTAGCCGAGATCCTGCTTACGGCCTTGATGAGATGTCTTTGTGAGCATCGAAATAGTTAAATCCAATCCATCCAGTACAATAATCCAAATTTTAATTAACTTCGTATTGATTAGGCTTGTAATTGATAGTATATATATAATTTAAATTGATTCCGTACTCAAGCTGATTACGCAAAAATGTTTGCATTGTCAACATACCAAAAACTAAAAAAAACTAAAACTAAAATTCCCAAAATATTTCGGCATATCCTCTTTGTCAGATTTCAACATAGCCGCTTAAAATCACACTTCTCCAAAACGATGTATGTGCTACATTTGTTAACCAATCTCAAAAAGATCAATTCAATTATAAATATACATATCCTTTAAATGAAAATAATGCAAACAATTTTATGAACTTCAGATATATTAAGATTTGCATTGAAATCAAAAATTAATGACTTTTGCATTGTATTATTACTGACATTTCTATGAGACAATAGATGCATCATTTTGATACACATGGATGCGGAATCTTTTTAATATTAGAGAGCAGATCAATAAGTCCGTGACTTTTTGAATGACACAGAAGACTTTATTTTGCAAAAAAAAATTTATTTTTCAACATAATCTCCTTTTAGCTCAATACACTTAGCCCAACGTTTCTCCAATTTTTGTATCCCTTCCAAAAAAATAACATTTTACGAGATCCGTAAAATAGGCATTTGTTTGATTAATAATTTCATCGTTGGAGCTAAATCCCTTTCCACCGATCCATTTCTTTAGGTTTGGAATAGGAAATAGTCACTGGGAACTAAATCCGGAGAATATGGTGAATGAGGTACCAATTCGTAGCCCAATTAAACAACTCCAAACAATGCTTTGAAATTGTCACACGATTACGTGTATGGCCAATTGAGAGCAAACGCAGCAGCCATCTTAAACCCAACAGATCATTTAAAATCGAAACCACACTGCCATACGAAATGCCTATGGCGTCAACAATCTCACGCACTTTTACTCTTCGATCGGCCAACAACATATCGTGAACTTTTTCGACATTTTCGGGTGTATTGACCTCAATTGGCCGTCCAGAACGTTCAGCGTCATTTGCACTTGTGCGACCACAATGAAAGTCAGTAAACCACTTTATACCATTGAAATCGATGGTGCAGAGTCCCAATAGTATTTATCAAGCTTTTCCTTGGTTTGTTTGACGGTTTTTTTTTCGCAAAAAATATTGTTTAATGAGTACTCGAAATTCACTTTTTTCCATTTAAAAAAAAAGCATGAGGTTGTATGTTTTGAACAGCTGTTGAATGCAAAGTAAATTACGGAACTTGCTCAAAATTTGACAGTAGTCTATTAACAGGTGGTTCTTGATGGAAGCAGTGCTGCATTTCATTTAACTACGAGGGAAGTTCGAAAAGTCACGGACTTATTGATCTGGCTCGTATAACGCATACCATGAATACCATAAATTTTGACATCATTTTCAATTCCATTAACTCAGGATTGGCAAACGATACAGCCAATATTTTGTGAATATGTTAAAAATATTACAAGCTTTCAGTACAGGTACGGACAAGATGACCATTTTTCGACCCATTTTAGGCACAGTTCAATTCTACTCCATAACAACTTCAAACACATTAGTTAACTATAACAATAATACAATGCGGGTTCTTCATTTCAACGAAACGTGACCCTAAACAAAACTCCTAATGTTAATAACATCATCTTATTAGACACGTGCCGCAATTCCGGCGCTTGAAAACTACCAACTTTAACGTATTTTAACCCAAAATGTAATTCTTTCCATTAACTACTACTAGTATTTCCGCATATAAATGCGGGAGTTTGGTTTAAAAGACGTGAAGAGAGGGGGGAATACAAGCCAAAAAAGAAGTATATTCTTTAAAATGACACGTTTTAAGCGTATCAACAGCATTTTGAAGATTATACAATATGAATAAAGGTGACCAGGTGGATTTAATATTTAAAATAACAACAAGAGTCTTGCTTTACCCATATTATCACAAACTAATAAGGGGGAATTGATTTTTTTAATTACAACAATTAACTGAAATAAGTAAAACGGCTTTAAGTTCAGCCGGGACGAATCTTATATACTCTTCACCATGCTTCCAAATCAAACGGTTTTCTATAACTAAATTTCATTCTGCACCAATAGTGTGTGTACCAAATCTCATCCTCACGCCTCTTCAAATGTCTGAGGTATGATAATTTAAAGTTGTGTGTTTAATGAGCAGAACCACGCTCCACTGCCAATTCATGATCTTATATATCAAGAACCAATTTGTTTAGGAGTAGTACCTTACAGTAAAACGTTCAAGCGCATCGGCCCAATAGTTTACACATTCAACGGTTTACATTTTTCTCCAAAGAGTCAGGGCACCAGAAATTGTATGCATAAAAACACCCACACAAATAAAATACATGCCATGCCCAATCATTAAGCGATTCAATGCAAATAAGAGTTTAATATATCTAATAAAGGGTGGGCCATGCAAAATTTGGAAATTGGACCTCCCGTTATATCGAAGCAGATCGCCAATATAGCATTTCTGAAGTGACAAATTATTAGTATTAAATAAATTAACTATTATTCCAACGAAAACCAACCACTTTTCACTTAGGAAAATGTGTAGAAAATAAACCAGACATTAACAAAAAATGTTTTCAAAAAATAGCGCGACTTTTTAAAATAATTTTTAGCAGGGGCGCTTCTTCGGCACTTACATTACTAAAATATAGTCACTGATATCATTATCCACTTTCTTCTTTGATTATACTTTTTTTTTAAACAATAGAAATCATGGCCGAAATACAGAAAATATTTTAAAACAATCGCTCGATTTTTTCAAAACCAGTTTTAGTTTGCAGCGCTTCTTTGCCATTCACATTGGAATAGTGCTTCTGGCACTATCCATTTTCTTCTTCAGGAGTCTAATCACCGCTGTCGTGATCGACAGATTTTGATCGAAATGTTGAATTTTTGGATCTTGGCAATCGTTTTCGAATCGAAAATACCCGAAATTTAACTCGATACCTCTGAAGTTGTCGAAATGCCAATTGGATACAGATTTTCCCTGACAAACGTACACACCAATTGTAATAGGGTTTGTTAACTAAACCACTTTAGAGTTTTAATTAATAATATTAGATATTAGTTTTCATTAATTCATTAATAATAAACTCCACAATTTCAAACAATTCTGACATCATAAGTAGAACTTATTTTGGACGCACCAGGAATTATATGTATGTTGAGTTCCTCTTCTGATTTCGACGCCCATCCATAAAATGTTTAAATTTGCTTTCTAAATATTGTAGCATTTTGTCTTTAGATAATTTCTTCAAATTGTTGGCTTATTTTATAAATTATGAATAAAGTATATTCGCTGCAAGAAAAAAACTATTAAAGGGTATGTTCAGTGTGAAAATAAATACAAAATTTCGATCACGAGTCGTAATCCAAGCAAGTCGATTGTACGAAATTTGAGTCGGTACGAGTCGTTGATTAAATTTAACTGCGTCCGCGAATCTTGGCAGTTCAGGTTCAGACTCCACTTAGTATTGGACATGAAAACACTTCTCAAAATAAACCCGTTTGAAATGGATGTAAAAGCTATAAACCTAACCTGATCACTAAGTCTACAAATTTGAAAGCGCAATGCGCAATGTGAGTAACTTTTTCCAATCTGTGCATGTGATTTACTAGGAAGTGAGTGGACCTACTGTTTACCTTACCTTACAGCAAGGCGAATATATATTTTTAACGAAAATTCAAATATATCTGCAAATTTTAATTGTTATCTTATTCATTGGTTCCCAACATGCTTATTACCATAGAGTAATTCTATACCTAGGTCTCACAAAATTTATGAGATTAGGCTTGGTTGCATATGAGCGTTGGATGTTGAATAGGTTTGCTTTACTAATACCAGATAGAGGCAATGGTTCAAAAACCCCAACACGAAAACAACAACGTCAGTTCGATTTGGATGTTAAAATTATTGTGTTAAATACAACATAAATGTTTACTAATAATGAAAGATAACAAAAATTTTAAAAATATGTTTAATATTCACAGTTCTCAACCAATCCGACATGACAAATTTAAGTCAACAATTCTTGTGACTCCACCTGGTTTAAGTCTATTTACGTTAAATATCTCTCTATCTCACCGACCTCACCACGAAGAGTGTGAAATGAAACGGCAGATGAGAAAGATGTCACCTCTAGGTGTCATTTCTCTATGCTTATAACTAACCGAAAATGACGCCTGTCACAGTTCAACATTTTCGGCAATGTGCAGAAAACATTAATTTAGGAAATAAAATATTTAAATTTTATTTATTTATTTATTTATTCAAACTTGGAATTTTAAGCCTTTCGCCCAGTTCAAATAAATTTCAAAAGAACTACTCGAATATCCAATGAGTAGGAATATATTGATACCTTATAACAACAAGGTTCTAAGTGCACCAAATAATTTTTTGAGAAAATCCAGTTTAAATCTACTTTATTAACCAAATTACAATAGGCAAATATGTAGTTAGAAGTTTGTTCTAGTAGATATCGCGTAAACGATAATAAATATAAGTATATGTATTTCTGGCGAAAGCAGCAATTGAAAGGACATGCCTCTTTTAGTACAATGAGGTATGCAGATGAATTTATCAGAAATATTCAGTTAGAACCTTGTTGTTCTAAGTAGGCGATATATATTAGGAACACTTTTCGTGAGGTCATAATCCCACATTTAATTTGACTTTATACCGTCCCGTTTTTCTTGAATCCTAATACAAGCTCAAATACAATATTTTAAATTTTAAATACGTCAGCAACTAAAAGGCATATGGTCAAAAATCAAAAATATTTCAAAGAGGTGAAATTTACTCCAGCTGACAATTCCTCCTTTACTTTGATGACTAAGTGAAAATAGCCAACAGGTTCCGGTAGACAATATAAAAAACTCCGACTAATTCCAAATATTTGTTCTCAAGTCGTTAACTTTAAAAATTAGTCTGGTTCAAAGTAAGAAAATTTAAAAATATAGCATAGAAATTTCTCATTGATTCCTTGTTTAATATTCGCGCAAGGATTCTGAATTCGGCATTACGGCGAAAGGGACAACACTTGGGAGATAAATGCGTTGATAAATATACAACGTCTCGATCTCTTCTGAGTAAAAAGTTATAGGTGTTACAAAAGTGAATTCGAATTTAAAAATTTTTATAATTTTTAAGCAACAAAATGTTTCCATTGTACTAGAACAATAACTTGATAGTAGAAATTGATAGGCAATGAAATTATCTACTGTTAGGTACTCCTTTATTTAATAACTGATTTACAGAGATGTGATCCAAGAACATTAAAAGTTGAGAGTTTATATTTAGCATCGCCGCGTTTTAAAATATTAAATTTTAAAAAAATTATCAACTTTTTAAAATTTTGCCAAATTTCCACAGTTTTTTAAGTTTTAGTTGTCTTTGATCCGAGTTATTTATAGGCTAACAGATCATTTTTTTGCCCGGTTAGTGGAAGAATGTAAATGCAGTGGATGGGATTCGAACGATCGACTCCATGTTCTTCAGCAGCGTCTAACCCATTAACATTTTATTTTAATATTTATAACAGTAATCAATGGTCCATATTGATGTTATGACCCTAGGATGCTCATGCATGATACCGTGAAGAAACTATATAGTTAACCCACGGTACACTTGGATTCCCTGAGATTTTGGTAGACGTCGCCCAAGGGACTGCATAGAAATGCGGTTGGATTAAATAACAATCAATATCTTTTTCATTGCATCTAAAATTTAGAGGCGACTTACCACCCTTTGGAGATTGAATGAGTTATCACTAATACACAAAAATTCACTGAAGACGTCAACCACGGCGTTGAAAAGAATTCGTCAATTCTTGTATCAATAGGTAGCCTGACTTTTCGTATATCTAAAATTTGGATGGAGGTTTAAATGTTTTGAAGATTTAGTGATGAATAACACTCTCTCCTAACCACAAAATCATTTATATATATGGATATTTTATTAAAGAAATTTATTAAAATAAGACACGCTATAATATCCAAAATTTAAACGGCTGTAAATTTCCAACCGCCATAGTTATTTGATTAATTTTTTTCTACAAAAGACGGTAAATTTATTAAGTTATCATTGAAAAATTATTATAATATGTTATATGTATTTTGTGTCCTTTGAAGGTAAAAATATAGAAAAATATATTTATAATTCTAATTATAGCCCGTTGTATGTCCTATGAGCATTTTTGAGATTTATTTTTAAATTGTCAAGTTTAACCACCCATAACTTGGTACCCTCTTGAAAAATGCGATCTACGCTAACGGATTTATTTTGTCCAAACTTTACTTTATTGCCGCAGAAAACTTCGTTGACGATGCATTAAAAATGTGTTAATACAAATTTTAAAAATTCTTGATTCTTGTCGATAAGTGTATCTGGAAAATATTACGCACGACAGAACATCGCTTAGTGACGGCGACACTATTAAGAAATTAACCATCAAAAGCCTTCTGAAAAACCGTTCGGAACCCGTCTAAAACTGAAGTCAGTGATTGTAAAACTGTATAGCGTACAGCAAACTCATTCTAAGAAGGAAACTCTCCTCTGTACCTCCAAGAGATGTGCAAATATTTATTTTATTTTCGTTTGGACGCAAACGCGTTAACAACAGACTGTCAGGCATGGCTAGATCATCTCAAAAATGTATGACAATCAAGAATATATATAATTTATATCGACACCGGTTATTATTTCAAGGTGTTACAAACGGAATGACAAATTGAATATACTCCCATGCTATGGTGCGGGCATATAAAAATGTGTTAATGTTGCATTTCTGCTATTGTTATTGTACGTAAGTAGAGTACGTTAATGATTTTACTTAGGTTTCTCTGCTGCTTAGGACGACAAGTTTGAGGAAACTCGATCTGAGGATATTTAAAACGTTTTATTTTCTATTTCGTCTTCTTCTTCATTTCGGGGATCGCTAAAAAATCTACGGAATAATTGTATGTCTGCCGCCAACCAGTTGTTTGGGAATTTGTAACATTTTGTTGTTGTTTAGCTTGGGTACTTGCTATGAGTTTATTTAGGTTTGTTGAACGTAGTCAGTCATTGGTGTATTTGTACTTCAAACCCGCAGTGTGAAAATGTTTGATACATATAAACGAACATATGTATCTTTCAAATACATACGAAAACATTTCATTTTACATACAAAAGCAATGTGTAACCGTATTATTTCTTTCAAGTATAATATACTTAATATTTCAAAATTGTGATGAGGTTTTTGTGGTTTACATTTTAATACAATTTTCTCTGCAATTTACGGGAAGCGTGGTTGGGTTTGTTGTGTTGTTGTTGATAGTTTGGTTTTCAATTAAAGCAGTTTGTTGAGTGAATTTATTTTGATTATAAATAACTGTAAAATATAAACAGGAAGAATGTTGAAAATTGTAACTAGAAATATTAAATTTAATATTGAAATCTTAAAGACCAGTATATCGAAACTGCTATCTATCTTAGAAACTAAGAAGTTACAACCTAAAACAATGTATAATAATTTTGTTATTACATAATTGCAACCAAATTTTTTGTATTTTGTTTATTATTGAAGAATAATTGGCTTGTTTTCGTTACAAGCATGCTTGTTAGTAACCAAGACGCCAAGCTAGCGATAATTTATTATATATAAGTAAGTAGTATATATAAATGTCTTGCTCTAACGCTTGGTTTGACGTTATTCTTGTAAATGTTTATAACCTTTTCCATATCTTTGATGCAATGGCTAGTGTGCGCGGCTCCTGTACGTGACAACGTGGGTCCGACCCGCGTTGACGACCACCTTACATTTTTCTAGACTACGGTCAACTCGCTTAGTGACGGAAACACTATCGAGTACTTAGCCTTGAAAAACTTCTAAAATACCGTTCGGAACCGGTGTAAAACTGTAGGTCCCAATTAGTGAATGTAACACTGGTTGTGAGATGCTCTCCCCAATACCTTTAAGGGATGTAATGGGAAACCATTTTTTTATCTTTGAACTCACAATAACAATAGACTGGAAACTGTAGCCTGCTTATGACTAAAATGGAAACGGCTATTTCAACTGCCGCTCAATACCGCTTAGCTATCCATTAGTAGAAGTCATAACCGTGTTGTAGTCGAAAAATGTATCATAGTTCTAGTAAATTATATCGATTAGAGGCAAGTCTATTGAGTTGATCGGTAGCCATGAAACGTATGTATTAAGTCAATTTTTTTTACCAATTCTTAGATCTTCCTGGACTTGTTTTTTGAAAAACAGAAGAGTTTTTTCACCTTTTTCAGCATAACTTCAAGGGCCTCCAAATTTTTCCCTCACTACATCTGGACAAATTGTAGTCATGGTAAAGCTGAACAACTGTGGTAAATATCAATCTCAACGTGTCTAGTCACCCTAAATTGCACATAAAAATCACTTTGTATCTACAAAATTTTAATTAGTATATACATATATGTCATCATTACTCCAGAACGAAGTGACCGATTTTGTCCGAATAAATTTATAAAAATTTTGAATTACAACACCTTTAATCTATTTGTATACTATTTCTCAATGTAATCAACAGTTTCGCAGTTATAAAAAAAGAGTGGTGACAAAAAAAATATTTTTTTGTTTAAAAAATTTTAATTTTTTATTATTAAAAAAACAAATGGCAAATAGTGTAAAGTTTTATTAGTAAATGGGGCATGGAATCGATGGACGCGATGGGCCTTTGAACAAAATGAGAAGTGGATCATAAAAATCGATGGACGCGTTTCGCTCTTATTCACAATTTTGTCAAGAATTGTATTACTCATCATATGGTCGACTTATTATTGTTTTTCGTAAACGCCAAATTTTTGAAATGAGATATACCAATATTCACAACAATACTACTTTTACAAAACAAGAAATTTTTAGGGATATTCAAACAAATTTGAGTAAACATCACAGTAATGGTAAGATATTTCAAAAATCAGACAACAGATTCGGAAAGAGAACGCACAAAAACCTATAGACACAATATCAACTCGAAAAAACATAAATGGCGTATACGACAAAACAATAATCAACTGACAATATGCAACCCAAACATAAAATCACAAATCTTGACAAAATGATATACCTTCACTAAATTGTGAATAAGAGCGAAACGCGTCCATCGATTTTTATTGTCCATATCTGATTTTGTCCGTAGGTTATGTGACTTTAGTATAAATTAATAAAACTTTACACTTTCTGCCATTTCTTATTTTTCTTGTTTTTTGACGTAGAATACGTCTTACCTTACGGTATGAGGAGTCATGTCAAGTTTTTATTGTTGTAATCTTTATTTCATTGAATTTGAGGAAACGGCTAGATGAATTTTTTTAAAATTTTTTTTGTAGGTAAATTGGTTGATATATTTCTAGTATTTTAATTTCTCAAATGAAAATTGTTTAAACACATCCACTCAAACATATGTGTGGTGTTTGGTTGAGTGTTTTTGGTTGCTCAACATTGCTTAGGAACATGTATCTAGTAAAAAGTGAAACGAACAGCAAGCTAATGTTGCTTGGCAACATGTATCTAGTAAAAAGTGAAACAAACAGTAAGCTAACGTAATAAAGCTTTTTTGCGAAAGCTTCAATAAAGCTGTTGTAACATTAATTTTGAATTGTAAAGCGTAAAGCTTTCACACAACGCTCGAATGCTAATGCGAAGACTCGATAAGGTAAACCTTTTTTAATATTAGGGCGGCCCTCTCAACATTCGCAGAACTTATTTCAATAAAAATATTAATTAAAATACATAAATTAAATTAATTTTAAAAATATTGAACATAATATTTTTTTTTTAAACGGACTTGAATCAAATGCCGTTGGTAAATATAAAAATTACAGCAGACTGTCCCTGCAGGCCATCCGATAAGACAGAAAACATATATAACAATAAATGATAAATAATATAAGCAAATGAATTTATTGTTATATATGTTTTCTGTCTTATCGGATGGCGTATTCTACGTTAAACTTAATGGCCGTGTCTCTGACACAGCCTGCAGGGACAGTCCGTGGCCGAAGGCCTCGGACAACTGTCTGCTGTAATTTTTTAATAATAAAAAAATTTGAATTTTTTAAGATACAAAGTTGTCTTTATGAGCAATTTAGGGTAACTAGACACGGTCAGATTGTATTAATATATTCACTAGAGTTGTTCAGCTTTTCCATGGCTACAATTTTGCCAAATATTGGGAGCGAAAAGTTTTGAGTTCCTTGAAGTTTTGCTAAAAAAGTAAAAAAAAAAATTCAAAAAATGTGCAATAATACCTGAGAATTGATAAAAATCGATTTTTTTCAAAAATTTGACTTGATACAGAAATTTAATGGTTACCGATCAACTCAGTGGACTTGCCTCTAATCGCTACAATTTACTAGAACACTGATACAAAAATTTCATGCCAAAAACTTCAAAGGTGTAATCTAAGAAAGCGGTATAAACAAAACACGCCTATTCTTATACTTATCTTTGAAATCACAGTAATGATATCCAACACTATTCTTCTGATTTTTTCTGACTGGCAACTTTAGCCTGCTTAAGATTGAAACGAAAGTTGTAATTTCAAGTGCCACTTAATATCGCTTAGTTCTAAATACAAAATAAGTGATAATCTAGCAAGCAGTGTAACCAAAACACGCTTATTACAACATTCATTTTAAAATTAGGGTTCGGATTTCCATGTGTACTATTTTGTTGAAATCTAGATTTTGTCGGTAGCAAAAACCCAAAGTTTCTATGAGATGACAAATGATTGAGCACACATACTTACATAGATACGACATTTCGTTTATAAGTCAATTTGAACGCATTAATAACAATGAATTCATAATTGCTCAAATGTGTATACCTTTCCCAAATTGGATATGAGGTTGACATTTTGGTAATTTTTATTCTGTTTTTAGACTTTGCCCAAACGCGGCAAATGTACAATAGAAAAATTTCCAAAAATATGTCGCTTTTAAAAATCATTTTAAAACTTAACATGTATTTGAAAATTGCTAAAAGGAAAAAAGGCAGACATGTAACAAATATCCTCTACTCATACAGATTTTTTTATGATGTACGCGGGAGCATAGAAGTATAGTTAGTTCCCCGAAATACCACTTCTATAATGAACTCAAAGAAAATATGTCTTCACATTGAAGAAACGAGGCTTCGAAAATGAACTATCGAATAGATTCATCGACACAACGTAAATATTCATTGAAGCAATGAGAAAATCGTCGCACGTACAAAAGTGTTCATTGCTGCAATGAATATTTACGTTGTGGCGATGAATTTAACATCAGCTTGCTTTAGATAAGACTATTGTTCAAAGTGACAAAGCTTTTTTCTGTGTGAATATAACAACTTGTTGAAATTATTACAATTTGATTAGCCCATATAATTAAATTTCCACTTTAGAAAATTCGCACAACTTGAGAGACAGAGTCAGAGAGAGAAACGGGTCTCTTCAATAGCCCAATGTACAATATAATCACAAATCATCATCGTTTACTTACCCATTTGATAGAACCGGCGATGGCGGTGATGTGTAATTAAACAATTGCGATTGCTCTGCTCCTGTCAGCATACTGTAGATATCACGATTACTTGCTGCATTGGCGTTTGTCAGTTGTGTAAAACTTTGAAATGTCGCCATATCCCCCGATTGTGAGAGCGCCGATGAGGGCGATGGGGAATTTCCTCCCGAACTTGTCGAATTGTTAGGCTGGATATAATGAATCGCGTGCAGGTGATGGTGAGGTGTCGACGTATTCTGCAAATGTGCAGGCGCTATAGCAGTCAAGTGTGTCAAATCTTGACCTAGACCAGGCGAATGGTAGACATCTTTAAGGGAGTGTACATCGACCACAGAGTTCAAAGTCAAATAACTGACACCCGAATGATGGTCTTCGAGGCACTCATCTTTTAAAGTGTCTTGTATTACTTCATCTATGCTGGAAGGGGTGTGATGAGTGGTAGCTGTGATGGATTGCGAGCCCATCAAAGAGTGATGTTGTAGGTGATCGTGATGTGGGGCTGAATAGCCGGTTGAGTAAAAAGCCAAATTCGATTTCATGGCTGCTGAAGAACTGGAGTTGGCAACTGAGTTGTGGTCGTCTTGTAAATAATTGGACGTACTGGTAGGATTTAAAATATGGGTGGTGTAGTATGGAGAGGGATTTTGGTGATGGTGATGATGATGGGGTATTTGAGTGAGTGGCGAGGATAAAAGTTGCAAATTTATATATTCCTTAGATGCCGAGTCCGTTCCAGATGAGGGATTATTTAACGATAGATCATAGGCACAAGAATTGTAGGCATTCAACCAATGCTCATTTGCAGCAAGTTGGTGGTGATGGTGGGTATGAGGAGAATGGGAGTGAGAATGATGTTGGGAATGATGTTGCAGGTGATTGGCAGTAGGTGATACCAGTTGATGGTCGTGTTGTAGTATATGTTGGGTTGATCCAATTACAGCTAAGTTTAGATTGGGATCATTGCTGGCAGCATTTAGTAGATTTGGATTTTGAGAATTGCTGTTGTATTCCGTTGATGGTGATTGTTGCGCTTGCAATTGGTGGTGATACGCGTCGGCATTTGTTGTATTATGAGCGTGAGAATTTGTGTAATTTGTTATTATCACTGAGTTATTTAAACCACGATAATTTTGTGGTGTTGTTGAAGACTGAGTTGTCGATGATGATGATGATGTCGATAATGATGATGTTGCGGTGGTTGTTGTTGTTATTAAATCATTGGTAAAATTTGCATTTTTTTCTTTCTGATTTTCGGTTAAATTTATGTTATTGTTATTATTATTTGCATTTGCTGTTATTATAACACTATTTATCACTGTTTTGTTGCCAGAACTTGTGGTTGCTGCTGGTATTGTTGTTGCTGTTGTACTGTTATCACCACTAATATTTTGCTGGTCATTATTATTATTATTACTATTGGAATTTTGTAACACTTTTTGTTGTTGATTGACTTTTGTAACACATTCTGTGACGTCACTTCTCAGAGGACTATCAAATTTGTCATAGGTTTTTAAAGAAGTATACGATGAGATGGGGGCCGATAACTTTTTTACCGTTTGCTGATAATAATCCCTTTTAGATTGATCTTCTTCCGATGTGTTTGTCGTCGTAGTTGACAACACTTCGTGGCAATTTTTTAAGATATTTTCGTCGTTAGGGTTCGTATTGGTGGACGTTGTTGTCGTCGTCGGTATCGGTATCGAGGTCGCTATTGTAGTACGTAACACTGTTTGGTTTGATTGTTCGTTGACAACTGATATGAGCTGTGGTGTTTTAACAGCCAAAGACGATAAATTCAAATTCGTCGCCGCAGACCTTAAAAACTCTGTCCGTTGCCCATTGTTGTTGTGCACAGCCTGTTGGTTTTCACTGCCTGTAATGTTGTTGTTACTGTTGTGTGTACTGTGCTCTCTTAATGTTTGTTGTACTCCTTGTGTACTCGTAGTACACGTCGGTGTTAGCGGTTGTGTTGGTGACGTTAGTGTTTGTATATTGTATGGGTTCACTTGTGTGGGTGATCTTTGCTCTTTACTATTGCCTTCTGTCTCTTTCTTTACCAGTGAACCCAAAGAGTTTTTAGTTATTGCTGAGGGTGGTGAAGGAATAAAACTCTCTTGCTTCATTTCATTTAAGGAGTACTCTTTAAGTCGCGTGTCCTTAAGATCCGGTTTAGCTAATATATTATGAGGATGTTGATGATATTGGTCCCTCTCGTAATTTGATGAGTATAATTCAGTATTTGTTAAATTTAAATTCCCTGCTGTAGATCCTTTAGTTGCTGTGGACTTCCGCTGTTGTTGTTTTGAATTTGCTATTGCTTTGGTGATTTTCATATTGGCCGCATTTGTTAACAACGAATTACTATTGGCACTTGTACGCGTTTTCGCCTTAGACACTTTAGCATTTAAAGATAAATTTCGATTAGTAGCACATTTCATGATTTGTTCCGCCTACAAAAATGTTTAAAAACATTTATATTTAATTATTTACAGATTATTATGGATTTCTTTAGTATTCACTATCTTTTAAATATTTTCAACTCTTTAGTTATGTTTAAATTGTATTCTGATTTTGTTTTTTTTTTTGTGAAAGACTTTGTTTGCCGTTTAGCCCGTGGTCCGCTTATTTTACTGAACGATTTGAGTTTTTTCCTAAAACTGTCCGTTTCAGCATCTCACAGATCGTGCATCACTCCCTTGATCTCTATGTTTTTTATTATATTAAATTGTGTAAGTGTATGCGTTTAATGTGTTCTTCTTCTTCAAGTCATATTTTAAATTTCAATTTTAAATTAAAAACAAATAAAATAAAACTCAAAACTTTGTGTTGTGTATTGTAGGCACTATTATTAAATCCACCATTTTTGTTTTGTTTTATATTTTGCCTCATCTCATCTGCCTACATTTAATTGTACTTATTATTCGCTCATATGCCGTTACAGCTATTGAGAGCCATAGAAATGCCCTAAACAAAGTTCCTTTATACTCGTGTTCTCAGCAATTCTTTGTCTCTTTGATCATTTCCGTTCACTCTCTCTTTAGGTGGTGGCATTTTTTTATATCATCCTAAACTCACCACTAGCTATTTCCATCTCTTTCTCTCTGCTAACATTGCCTTTAACTCTTCGCTAGCCTTTTCATTCACATATGTATATGGATGGTGTTGTTAAGATTCAAGTAACGCCCTTTCTGGTTTTTGTGTGAAACCACAAGTCAAATTGACGTTGTTGCCGTCTGGTTTTCATCAGTGAAAAAGCAAAAATCACAATGGCTTTCGTATTGCTGTTAGTATTGTTGTTGTTGTTTCTGAATAGCATTTAGTGACGTTGTGTTGTTATGTTTGTTAAATATCAACTGCAGGCTAATTCTGTAACTTCATGACAAAGATGATTTTTAATAGACTTGTCGCGTATAAAATTAAAAAATGTTGCCGCAATGGCAAACGATCACCACAAACAGACAATGCGGTGTTTAGCTATAAAAATATTACAAATTTAATTGTTAAAATGACAAATCAAAATTTTGAAATGTCAACAGGATTGACAGTTGTGGCTAATTTATATAATAATAATTTAGATTATTTAAATTTTAAAATTAAAATTACTCGCTTATTGCAATTGAATCGCTTTTCTAAATTTACAACATACATACATATTCAATATTTCAAAATCAAATATTAGCTGTCTAACGAACACGAATTCACAAAATTTAGTTTATAATAGTTATGTATGTGGTTTCATTCACGCTCTTAAATAGATTGTATATCTAGTACGACTTGTAAATTTAAAAAATGTCAAAAATTGTTCATACAAAATTGAAGTTTAAATTTGAATTTAAAAAATTTCAATATGTATACAAATTACAATTACAATATTTCCTACGAGAAATGATAAAACAATAAGAACAATTTTAATTTTGTAACTCTTGCCTCAATAAGTTTAATATATGTATGTACATATGTACTATGTACATAAGTAATGGGTGATTTTTTTGCGATTTGGTGTTTGGAAAATTAAGAAAACACATAAAGTTTGTACAATTGAATTATATTTAAATAAACCTTACTTGTTAAAGATTATTTCATGCAAATGTTGCCCACAGCTATGCTTCAGGTGGTTCATACTGAAAGTTAAATTAGGATACACTTTTACACTGACACCATTGACACCACACCATTTGACACGTGTAATGTTGTCTTCCTAGGCAGAAATTGTGGTTAACTTGTCCCTATAGACGAAAGACGTGCCCCCACAAAATATAGTCCAGTGGAGTCAAATCGCACCAACGAGACAGTCAATTGACAGCGCCACATCTTGAGATTAATTGATCACTAAACTCAGCTCTCAATCAGTTTTGGCATGTGGGCACGGTCGTGTTGAAACCACATGTCCAATTCAGCGATTTTGGGCAACAAAAGTTCGTAATTCATTGAACGGTACCGTACTCCATTGACCGTAACGTTGCGGCTATCATCATCTTTGCAGAAGTACTATCCAATGAAACCGCTGGCCCATAAACCGCTCCAAACAGTCTATTTTTCAAGGTTCATTGACAGCTATTGAACAGCCTCTGGTTGATCTTCGTACCAAGTTCGGCAATTCTGTTTATTGGCGTATCGAAAAAATAAGCCTCGTCGCTGATGGGCCCAGCTTCGAAAGCCCATTTTCCGCAGACCACGAAATTTGATAATAAAACTTAATAATGTTCATGCGCTGTTCGCTTCTAAGTCTGTTCATGACAAAATGGCAAGGTAAACTGAACATTTTTGACTTTGACACATGTCACGCACCACGCGTGAACTGGCAAAAACTTAACATTGAAAAACCAGCTAGCAAAAAGTCACCCGCTAAATTGTATGGTATAAAAATAATACCTGCACGGGAAGAAACATGCAAATTTTGATCCAAGTCTGGAAATTTGAAGGCCTTAATATTAGTAGTCTGAAAACAGAGAATTTGTTTTTACCACCTTCGATATGAAGTTGCTAGACTCGAAACTTTTAGTGTTTTGCGATTCTTACATGTTTTTATTGTTAGGTCAATATTTAATCAATAATCAATATTTAAATGCAAATATTGATCCTTAAAGAATTTTTTGTGGCCATTACATTAAAATGCGCAGGGCAGGTGACAGGTGAAATTCAAAAATACTAAAAGAAACCGTGTTTAAATGTTAGAGCAAAAAGGAATACAATTGCTATTGATTGACAAAAAAAAACTCTTACTCCGTCTTCAACTCCACAAATAAACAAAGCGTATTTAAATGTATTTTTTTTATTTGTTTAATTTGTCACGTGAATATAAAATGTATTTATTCTACTTAATTAATAAATAATATTTCACAAATCGCCATTTTAAATTTTCCTTTCCTTTTTCCTACAACAAATCAATGATAAAAGTGTGAATAAGTTAGCTGATATCAGTAGGATTTTAAATTTCAGGTACCTACCTAAACTATTAGGAGTTCGAATTTCTATATATTTGAAAATAAATATTTTACGTTCCAAAATATGGCGCGAAAACACAATAGATAGTTTATATTCAAAATTAGAGTGGCTCAAAATTACCATTACGTTATTTTCCAATTTTCATTACATTATCTCGGAACCTATTGACAATTTAATAGCACTACCAATGAGGACTCGAAATCTAAATTCAACATAGAAAATCAGTTTCCAGTTTAAAGATCGCCATTACTGATTCTTTGTCGACGTTTCTGTAATGATTGCATTTAAGATATGATTGCAAATGATTGCATTTTAAGTTTTGGGACTGCCAACAATCTCTATGCAGGCATACAAGTATATTTATAGTAACTATGTTGATGTTGCCTTATTACCTAATATGCATCGGTATTAGCATGATACTCAGGTTGCTCAATCTATCGCCATTTTCCCACATGATTTGCTACAAAGGATTTTGAACGCAGAATTTTGGAAAGACCCCGTCCCTATGTTCTTCGTGGGCCTTTTATGTAAACGTTGGACTCGTATTGTTACATTATGTTTAAATAATATATATTTTGTTAAATGAACAAGAATGTGTATATACAGGGTGAGGCAAAAGTCACCATGTGGTTTAAAAATGTAATAACTTTTTCATTTATATACTTTTATATTTATTTTTTTCAGAATATATGAATAACGCATGGAGAATAAATAATGGAGAGATTCACAACTGAATAAAGGACCAGAATAATAGAATTTTATTATTTAAATCAGGGCTCAATTATTTTAACGCATATCGTCGACCTTTTAACGTCAGAATTTCGCCCTCTGAAGTAATGATTCGTTGCTTATTTCATCGCCACCACCAACATGGCACCGTAAGAGATTTGACTCGAACCGGTAGACCACATATAATTCGCTCTGCGGAAAATATTGAACGTGTAGAGCAAAGTGTTAACGAAACACCAGTAACATCTACCTATGTTCAGCTAGGAATGTCTCGTACATCACTTCGGCGCATTTTGAAAAAAGATTTACTGTTTTTCCCATATAAGGTGCAATTGGTACCCGAAGATCATTGGATACGCCTAAATTTCGCATGGTCAAAAGTACGTTGATACGCCCATGGCTGATTTGATACTATGTATTTGCCAATTTATAGTTATAATAAAGTTATTGTTTAAAGTTATAATACTTCAAATAAAATACTGAATACGATGAATATGAAGTTTCACAAACTAGAAACAATCGTCCAGTAATGTGATATCAAATCCAGATTTATTTTTATTTGAATAAATGAAGCAATGATAATGATCCATGTGACATTAGGTGTATGAAACACCACAAATTAAATTCACCAATGAAAGAATTCATCGTAACAGTGGAAGTTTCTAATAGCAGCAATGCAACACATAATATCAGCAATGAAACACATATTCATAATAGTAAAGAAACATATTCATAGTAGTAACTAAATATATAATTCCCAGCACTGAAACATATTTATAGCAACAACGAAATATATTCGCCACAGAAACAAAAAAAGGTGAAGTGACGAAACTTTATAGACTGAGGGAGGGCCTATGCGGTGGGACACTTGGATAAGTCATTGTCTATTAAGAAGTACACCATGATAGCCTATCTTTATATTGAGTATGCGTTCAATAATATCGCGCCTAGTGCGATAAAATTGGGGCTTCGACATGGTCCGGGATCTTAAGAGGTTAATTTACCAAATGCTCATGAGGAGACGTGCCATGGCTGATCTAGGTACGTCGATTACTAACGGGTATGACAACAGAGGTACATCTCAAGGAGGGGTTCTGACTCTACTTCTGTGGAACCTTGTGCTATGGGAAAAATGGTAAAACAACGGTTTAACCAGGAATCGTGGTAGTAGCGGCAATGGACACCCTACTTTTTCAGTTCGAGGGTGAAAATGGGAGGGACCGAGTTGGACCTTTTCACAAGAAGGTATAAACATTCATCAGTGGAACCAATGATGTTGTATGGGTTTGAAAGTAAGCTTGCAGAGCTAATTGTCTGGGTGTTATCTTGTATAGCAAGATTAATATCTGGCCCAACATGGTTCAAGTGGATCAAAAAGGCTATGACAGTTACAAATGGTTACTTTCCCGCGAATTGTTCACTGAATATATGGTAATGTTATCGTGCGATGGCAAGTGCTTTAGAAGCCCAGCATTTGTGCTTTAGGGGGTTCCTAGAATGGCGACGATATGCATCACCGCTGCATCATTCAAACTGATGCACTGAATGTAATGTTATATTTCTTTTCGGTGCCCGATATGTTAAAGTATTTTGATTCTACCCGTGCCGTGAAGTTAACGCAGCAATGCATGGAACAGTGCTGGAAGATGTTCCGGAAATACATACTACACTCGGAAATATCACACTCTTACAAGCGAAAGGGATCCCTGAAACAAATGAGTTCCTGGTATAGAGGGATAAGTGAACTTCTATACGAATGGTTCTAAACTCAATGTTTAGCTAGGATATGGAGTCCACTCTAGCCAACTAGGTCTGTATCTTTCTTGTAGACTATCTGACCATTGTAGCGTTTATCGAGCAGACATTTTGGCGATTAGGGAATAAAAGAATATTAGAATCTGGTCGATAGCGCATAACAGGAGGTCCATGAACTTTCGAACTCTAACCATACCCAAGGTATAATTGCATGTATCAGTTTTGACAGTGTTTGGTAGACATGCGTCGGGCCTAAAAGACGGGCAAATGCCTTATATATAAGCTGTAACGATAACGTAGAAGAATAAAAAACTGTACATCTTCTCTGAACTTGTACAGCACGAGCCAACAGGAGGTTGTCTACCATGAGATTCCACTTCTTTAGGGGCCTGGGAGAATTATTTCATGTAGGCATCGACATGTTCTTGAGCTTCTTGAAGCAAACTAAGTTGTTTTTTGACAGGGTCAGCTCTTAATGTCGTTAGACCATTATATCAAAATCGACAAAAAGTGTAAGTGAGTCATTCGTTGACTGTCACCGTACTTTAAATAATTTCCGCCCCCAATATCATTTAAACCAAAAGCAAGAGTCACGTTTAGAAATAGCAAAGAACCTATGGACCAAAATGGTATGGCATAGCCCTATAAAATTCCAGCCGGATCATAACGCCAGCAATCAGCACCGTCCTTTCTTTTTCTAGACAGAGTTTTTTGGTTGTTTTAATAACTTGTGTTAATAAACTAAAAAATTCGTAACTCACTATATTTCCATACTCATACAGTCCCTAAAAAAACATGTTTAACAACACGACTTTAAAATTTCAAAGAAACAAATTGATTAAATCATTTGAAAAACAAAATACAATGATTAAAATAATAAAAATGTTATGGGACCTTCATAACAAGCTATAGTACAATAAAATCGGTGAAGTATTTCAGGAGTTACAAGCGGGTGAATGAACACACCTTTTTGAAAACATCGCCATTTTATCGGCAATTTTGGTTATAATTTTTGAAAACAAAATTTAATTTTTTTTTTCTTAGCGGGGATGAAATAGAATTCCTCTAGGATCAAAACTTCAAATTGCCATAAAAATCGAAATCATTGCGTTACATTTTTTCCTAATATCACACCGTTTGGCATGGAATGACTCATACAGAGTTAGTATTATTGACCACTGAGCCATTCAAATAGCAATGCGGAGATTTGCTGACTATACTACTCTAAGATCGACGGTAGAATAAGTTCCAGCACCCGTGGAATACATCAATGATTCCAAAGTACATGAAGAGATTTATATCCCATTGGATTTTAATCTTTTTTATTTTCAATATACATTGTTTTCAATTTGTAAATTTTTGTATTTAATTATTCTCCGTTTTAATTCAATACTATACTGAACTGTTTTCAGCGGGTCACTTGTACTAAAACCTTCATAAATTCCCCACGGATTTAAAAAACTAAATACCCGTAATAACGAACAAAGAACTTTTTAAAGTATTTCTGAGTAATATTCATGTTGTTTTGAGTTCGGGTTTGTTTTGTTGTGAACTTTGTTGACTTCCAAAAACTGAAATGAAAAAAAAAAATATTAATACAGAAACGATTTACTGATAAGAAACCATGTTATGGTTTTAATATATGTAGGTTTCTAAAAGACCACTGTCTGCCAGCATTATATATAATTATGTCGCGCATACTATGTGTATGCATTTATTTATGTACTTAAATTCCTATTTTATAAAAATTTATATGAATTTCATCATCTATTTTGAATTGAATGCTGAAAAAAATTCAAAACATTACAACTAACTGTGAATTAATTAAAATTATTACTTAAAAGAAAATTAAATATGTTTGTGTAAGTACATAAGTTACAATTTAATGTTCATATCAAAAATTTCACAACCGTTGTACTCATTAAAGTGAATACAGAAATTTTGTTTTTTTTTTTATTCCGGCACTATAAGGACGTTTTCTAAAGTTAATTTCAAGATTGTAGTTTTTGGGAGAGGAACAAATTAAATTAAAATTATAGCATTGCACTTAACGCTGAACATAGCCCAGCACAGAATGCTGTTTTACGCTGATATTTAAAAATCCGTGGACTATCGCTTAGCTTTAGCTAACAGCTTTATAAATAAACGATTAACATGTCTTTAACAGCTACACCGCATTGCCATGTTGCATGTTTAGCATCATCAGTGCATCGCAATGAAGGATTATCGCGATCTGTATGTGTCGAAGAAATTGTAAGGCCCTGTAAACGAAAATCGTTTTATTGTTAACGGTGGTAGTTTCTTAATGTGTCCTTATAATAAAATACCCCTAATATCCACTAAAGAGCAATGAAACAGTCTATTAGATCCCCATTCGAAATCGGTATAACGTTGTAAGCCCATATCATATAATAACTTTCTCCAATAGTCTTTCGTTATATCCAAAGTTGATTTATACACTTCCATCGAATCGTTAAGATATTGTCTTCAGAACGGCCGATATCGGCGGGCATCAGGATACATTAAAAAAAATCTAGTTTGGGCTGGATCGGCATCGAACTACATCGGGTTTCAAACGCGTCATATATTCCCGGAAACTCTTCACAAACCCGAATTCCTCCAGTTTATGAGTTAAGTTGTCACACTGTCTATAAACTCGAAGTGTAATATTGATATAACCTCTGAGCTTTTTTCGGAGTTTGAAGATAAATAAAATAAGACACGGAGGAAAAGATGTGTGAATTATTTGAGTTTATTTTCGCAAAATAAAAAATTTTGAAACAAACAGTACTTTAACAATCCTAAATTGTATACTTATACACAAAAATATATTAGTTTTTTGTAAAAATCAGTGGTGTGAAGCCGGAGTTGGAATGGGAGTCAAAGAGTCACAGTTTAGAAATTTTGCCCGGAGTCGACTCCGCTTCAATAATAGTATATACTAGAAATTATAAAAATTGCAAAATTGAAGCAGAATAAGATATAAAATACTACTAGTACAAGTAAGATATAAAACACTAGATGTCAATTGTTTGGCATTATTACACACAAAGAAAAAACTAGTTCCTCCCAAACGAAATCTCAGACTGAAGTTCGTTTGGGGACTGTAGTTGGGAGAAACGAATTTCTGCTAATCCATACATGTCATTTCGTATGGAGAACCGAAAAATGTTTGCAGCAAACGAGTTATAAAAAATATAAGCTGTAAAAACATTTGCGAGAAACAAAAAACGGTTCCGCCAACTGTTGTTTCGGTTACAGCAACAGAGTTGTAATTAAAACTTTTATTTATGGCTTCCATAATCTCATTTTTGTTTAAATTTCCAACTTTCATGATTTTGGTTTTACCTCTAAAGTTTGTTTTAAAAAAGTTGGCATTCTTGTCTATTTGTATACCCTCACCCATAGGGATGGGTGTATATATCATTTAATACGTAAAAAAATAACACATAGAAGGAGCCATATTAGACGCTTAGTATCTTTGGACGAAATTCGTTTTCGGACTTTTTAAGATGTTTGAGCCATGTCCGTCTCTCTGTCTGTCTGACTGGCTGGCAGGCTGGCAGGCTGGTCAACACAATAATTGCCGTAAATCTTTATCGATCACCGCGAAATTTTGTCAGTGAGTATTATTTGTCAATACTGGGTTTGGGATTGAAAATTGGCATTTTGGCCACGCCCCATTTAGCACAAAATCATATTTCTTTCAAACCTTTCGTCTGGTACATGTGATTAGCATCAACACACACCGGTTAAAAATCTGTAAATGCCTACTTAACTGGAGGAAATGGGCGATATTGTCACGCCCATTCTGGTACCTCCCATACAAAATTCGATAAATCGCGTGAAACACTTCCGAACTTAAGGAAATTAGGTATAAGGATTGTTATTATCCAATTGACAACCATTTTCCTCCGATAAACCGGATTCATCATCCTGATAAACGTGTTCCAACCATTTTCAACTCCCGCTACTTTTGTTCCTGTGTTCGTATTTTACTTCCAACTACTTCATATTGTTTGTGTCCATTGACTGATGTTCGATATTTTAGTTTCCGTCATTTTTGATTTATGTCCATCATCCCTGCTGCTGAACTCCTGCTTTCGTATTTTACCTCAAAGAACTTTATATGTAATGTCCTGGTAAATGCACTTTCGCCGCTCTAATCCAACTCGACGATTATAATTTCGCTCCGTGTTTTCCAGTCCCTGATGTATGAAATTTTTGGTTTCAGTCATTATTGATTATTATCCCTCATCCATGCTCCTGATGCGCTTGTTCCGGCTCCTGCAAATTCTTTCCCTGCTCCTGTTGTTCCAACTTCTTAAATGTCCAGTCGCTTATGTTTCTCAATTTAAATTATTGTTCTTATAAATCGTATTATTCTATTTTGGTTTTTTATTGTATCCAATGTTATTACTTACTTATTATGTCTCATTTATTTTTGCCATTATTTTATTTTTGGAACGAAGTTACTTATCGCACGTTGCGGGATGGGGGCTAAATGAAAACAATTAAACAACTTGTTTTAACACTATTACTACATTTGCTTTGGTTTGTGTCTAGACTAACATATGTTAGAATATTTCTTGTTTATTGGGAAGTTTTCTAGGTGGAGCCTGTAACCAATATTTGGTATATATTGTAGTTTTGAACCAAATAAAAAGAAAATTTAGAAAAGCCAAAGTGAAAGAAGTTTAAAAAAACAACATTTTGTTAAATAAGTGCGTTTTCTTAAAAAAAAGTAAATTTTCTCAAAAAATAAACCTATTCTTATTCTGAAACAAAGTACCTTTTCTTAAAAAAAATACCTTATCTTAAAGAAATACCTTTGCTTAAAATATTTAAATTTTCTTACAAAAATTAAATTTTCTTAAAAAAAACAAATTTTTTGTTTAAATAAGTACCTTTTGTTAAAAACGTACATTTTCTTAGAGAAAATTCTCTTCTTCAAAAACTACCTTTTCCTTAAAGAGTACATTTTTTGTGAAACAAAATAACTTTTCTTGAGATACGTACCTACTCTTAACCTATTCTTGAAAAAGGACCAATTCTAAAAAGCATTCCCATTTCTTAAAAAAAAACATTTTCTTCAAAAATATACGTTCTCTTAAAAAAATCCAATGAGTGTTCGATCTCACGTGCGATGTATTAACACCTTTTTGTTACTCGTTACCTGTTCGATTTAATATTAATAATAACATGTGTCATAATTTTCTTGCTTAATACAAAAAATAAAGAGCATGCAAAGCATCAGACACGTGTACATACATAAATTGTTATGTTCGAACATATGCTATACAAGTTCACACAATTTTCTTTGCTCTCTTGCTATCTTATTTTTAATACGTATAACCACGTCATTATTCTCTTTGCTCTAAGAGTGCTCCGCACCCACACAAGACAACTATTCGCTGCCGCTACATCTGTGTTCTATATAGGGGAAGGTCACCCTTATCATTTAGGGGTATGAAAAATAGATGTTGACCGATTCTGAGACCTAACCGATATGTACACAAAATTTCATAGAAATCGGTCAAGTCGTTTCGGAGGAGTTTAACGCCAAACAATCTGTGATCGCAGTCGGACAAACTGTGTTTGGATGTGTTCACTTTGTGAGTTTAGTCCCACATCAATACATTTTCTTGCTAAAATTCCTCTTTTTTCTTAAAAATAAAATAATACCTTATCTTTTCTTGAGATAAGTAGCCTTTCTGAAAATAGGTACATTTTCTTAAAAAACAACCTTTTCATAAAAAGAGCACCACTTCTTTAAAAAGTACATGTTCTTAAAAAAAATTAATACTTACAGAAAGTAATTTTTCTTAAAAATAGTTCCTTTTCTTAAAAAAAAAATTAGCTTTTAATAAAAGAACTATATTTTTAAAAAAAATTCTTAAAAAAAGTTTATCATTTTACAAAAAGTATCTTTTCTTAAAGATCGTATATTTCAACGGGCGCCTTAGGCATGTTGGAACTAACTAATAATAACATATAGCGAATGGAACTTCGTTCCAACCAGGTATCCCCTGACACCTCATGTGATTTTTTTTTACAAACGTTCTATATTTTTAGTCTTTTAGATTTTAAGTTTCAATAATTCATTGTATATATTATAATATCATTCTTTAAAATTTTTCTGTGTACGTTATATTTATAATTTTAGGAAATTTTTATTTATTACAAAAACAAAACACCATTTCGATGCCAAGTTAAGCGCCATATGGCCTCACTTTCACCCAGCTTAAGGTTCTATAATTATATTAATTCTTTCAATTTAAAACATACTAAAGTGACCAAACTAAATAGATTTAAGACAATCAGTATATTTTCTAGATTTGAGAATGCCATTGATGCAATATTTTCAAAACATCCCAACAAAATTTCCCATAACTTGATTTAAGAAGATTTAAAACAATGTCTTTGTATTTAAATAAGCAAATAACAAACAGCTTAAAAGAATATTGATTTTTGTTTTTTGAAATTTCTGTCATTCTTGACCAAACAAACTCAACACTTTAAAAACCAAGCAAGAAATTTGTTCAAATATTTTCAAATATGGTCGTATTTTAAACAAGTTACAGGTAAAGATGCCCTCTTATGTTGTGTTGTTATGGAATTGTCCTTATTATAACTTCAAAACAATGGAATTTAAAAAAAATATGAAGATTTTAAAGGAATCACCGCCATGAGGCGACACAAAGAAGGACACACTTTATCTACCATTTTCCAAGTGCAGACGAAAACATCTACAATAACAATTTGTACGGAAATGCTGTGAGATGTTTGTTTTTCAGGAAACGTGTTGTGTGAGACACATTTTTGTCCTGAGGTTCTCAAATACTGAAATTTCAGGATATATCATGTCTTCGGGGAGAGAGATACGATTACTACCTGCTCTGTATTCAAGTAGAATTCACCTAAAATTCAATCTGCTTTGACTAAACTGTCAATGATGTTACTTAACTTTAATAATTGGCTAAATCCATATGAAAACACAACACATCTCCGATTTTGGTAATTTTAGGTATTAAAAAAAAAAATATGATTAGAGTAATTTGAAATGGATCTCTTGTTACAACTTATTGCAGCATTACCATGCGCGTCGTTTCTCATCGTATCATGGTTCATCTTATTGACTCTTTCCACAACAACATATGCTATCAGATCGTACTTGACTTCGTGGCAATCGATAAGCGACACACTTACACATTTTGGTCCATTGTAATACTGCGTACTAACGAGATTAAGTTCTAGCCCTACCGGAGAACCACTTAGTTGTATCAGAGAAGCTCAAGATCCTGTCGACCCCTATGTGAGATAATTCCCCATATCCCTAAATAAGTAGGATCCCATAGTGGGCGTCCACCTGCTGGCTAGTGCTGGAAAAGTGCAGAAAAGATGCTCAGCGTATTCTCCTCATAGAAAAAACCTCTGCAGTCATTTGTATTGGTCTTCAGTCTGGCCGCTCACATTCCAATCCAACAGTGTGCCGCCAAGGAAGGCAAAAGTTTCATAGATCTCCTGCTAGATTTGCCTTTCCTGCCTTATCACATAGGAGTGTTCGCGGAAGATATGCTTACAAGTCGCAAGAGGCATGCCTAACCTATTCCAACTTGAAACTTAAAAACAACAAAGCCGCGGGTTCTAATGGACTACCTGCTGAGCTGTTTAAAGCTGCGGCTATGAGTTGGAAAGGTACATGCAGCAGCTCATGTGCAAAACCTGACTAGACGAATGCATGCCAGACGATTGGAGTTTTGGCATACAGTATACTGTTTTCAAAAAAGGCGACACGAGTATATGTACCAACTATCGTGGACTAATCCTCTAGAGCGTAATGTGTGACACACTAATTCGGTTTGTGGCAGACCTGATAGAACCTTATCAATGGGGGTTTAAGCCTAGAAAGTCAACTATCGACCAGATATTCACATTACGACAAATCCTGGAAACAACCCACTAAAAGCAAATTGATACCTACTACCTCTTTGTAGATTATAAGGCTGCCTTCGATAGCCCGATACGGGGAAAACTGTACCAAGCTATATCGGAGCTTGGTATTTCTGCTAAGCTGACACGCCCTTGTAGAATGACACTAACCGGCACGAAATCCTCAGTCAACATTGGTAAAGAGCTTACCGAACCATTTAGGTCAAGACTAGGGTTTAGGCAGCGCGACACCCTATCATGCGATCTCTTCAACATGTTAATTGAGATCATCATGAGAAATGCTCCAGTCACCACGAATTAAACTATAAGCAGCAAAAGGCACATGCTGCTCGCGTATGCTGATGATTTAGACATCATTGGGCGAAATCTGCGATAAGTTACTGCATTATTTTCGAGAATTTGGAATGACTCAGCAAAGTGGGTTTGGCAGTAAACGAGAGTTTGGCCTAGAAATCAATCGGAGAATGGTGCTTCAGAGATAAGACCCTCTCGAGAAGAAACGAAGATCCAACATTATCAGACAACCTATCTTGCTTTATGGCGCAGAATCACCTAATAGAAAACGGCGAGTATCGTTGGTTCATCCATCAAGCTGTATAATCGGTATCTAGACATCGATGTAGTTATGGGTAGCAAAATAGCGCATTTACATTAGCTAGGCCATGCCATTAGAATGGAGCAGAATGCACCAATGCAAAAGGTATTCGAAGACGTACTCGAAGTACATCGAAAAATACGACTACCAAGACTTCGATGGAAAGACCAGGTGGAAGATTGTCCCCGAGAACTTCTTGTTACCAAACGGAGGAGAAAAGCTGAAGGTCGAGCCGGTTGAAGAAACATATTTCAGGCCACCTAAGAAAGTAAGTAAGAGTGCATCAACGGAAGTGATGCGCAAACCACACGAGATGTAGTCCACAATCTGTAGTGCACAATAGGTGGCCTTCTCAAGTACTTGCCGCCACACAGGGTTATCGTGTGTATTCAGTGAACACTCCTCGGGAGAGCCCCCATTTGCAAACTATATATATCGTGAGCTTAAACCTTCGGGTAAAAAGGACCATACATACAGTAATTTTCGCCCTCCTATCTAACCAATGTCTTTAGTTGATCCTAAGGTATACATCTTAGGCTATAAGGATAGTCGAGTTTGGTTGTATTCCTTTTCCAGGCACCGCTTCCACGTATTTGGTGATCGTCCTGGCCTTCGATACCCTTGGGGGTTCAATTCTAGTGCCGCTCTAGCAATATACGATGTTGGACGCCTAAGTATGTGACCGATCCAGGTTCATTTTCTTCTACGTATGTCGAATTCAATAGGGCTGTTATTTGTGCGTTGCCAGAGTCTTCAATAGAAACTACATTCGGCCAGTAAATACGTAGCATTTGCCTCAGACAGCGATTGACAAACGTTTGGACCTTCTTCATAAGGATCTTCGTCAAGCTCCAAGTAGTACAACCGTACAATAGTACAGACTTTACGCTGCAATTAAATATTCGCAATTTCGTCTTTTGTGAAATCTTCTTATTACGCCAGATTCTGTGCAGGTTTAGGAATGCAACACGAGCTTTATTGATCCGATCATTTATATTCATTGTGGAGACGTCCGTCCTAAATAGTTGAACGACACCACGTCTTCAATTAACGAACCATCAACTGTTAGTGGAGTATCACGTTCTCTGCGAATACGCATTAACTTCGTCTTCTTAATATACCTACTCAAGCCTACTTTTTTCGCATTTTCGGAGGGTTTGTGTAGCTTGGCCTTGATGTCGTCAAATTTGTGGGCCATAAGACATATGTTAACTGCGTAGTCTATATCATGTAGGTGTTCATACATATTCCATTACCTCGTCCATAAGCAGAACGAATAAAGTGGGGGAAAATACGCATCCTTGTCTGACCCCCGCAGATGTGGTGAAAGGCTGGCTCTCCTTTCCATTAAAATGAACTTTATACGTTGCCTCCCTGTATAGTTCCCGAATCATGGAGACTATCTTTTCCGGTATCCCTTTCCTGGCCAGGGTGGACAACATTGAATCACGGTGTATACTATCGAATGTTTGTTCAAAATCAACGAAAAGTAGATACAGAGGCGAGTGCAATTCAACCGATTGCTCAATGATTATCCGGAGCGTATTAACGTGGTCGGCACACGAACGACCAGGCCTGAAACCCGCTTGCTCCTTGCGCAGAATTTGCTATACCACTGGTGAGATCCGCTGTAGTATAAGGGTCGTAATTACTTTGCCAATTGAATTGAGCAATGTGATACCCCTCCAGTTCTTGCACAGCGTTAGGTCATTTGATAGGTCCGAGCCTATCACGCAATGTCATTTTTTTATTAAATGCTACTTAATTTGAAGTATTACGATAAACACGTACATCCGTATTCCAATGTCTAGGTTTTTGAAAAGTATTATGAAAATTGTGTATGATGAAAATATAAAAGCGAATTTGCAATTTGAATAAGACCTAAGTAATTGAAATAAATGTTATATTGCAGAAGTTTATTTGATTCCTAGGTATTTTAATTTAAAGATATATAAAATTCGTATTCAAAATGATTGTCTATGCGAACGTACTATGTGGCCGTGTGTCAAATTCATTCACGCTCACACACCCTAACATAATCCTTTATGCTTTTCATAAACTGTGTTCTAAAACCTTAAACCCACAATCAAAATACATTAATTCTTTTTAAATCGAATTCAAATAAATTAAAATTCATTTATGAATTCAATACAATGTACATTTTCACGGTCATTACAAGAACTCATAAAATATTATGAGGCCGTACTAAATTTTCATTCAACTAAAACGAAAAAATTTAACAAAATAACTGAAAACTCCTAATAAATACTCCTACTGAAACGGAAAATATTGAAAATGAATCCACTTGAAAATTGAACAAACAGCACGAAACACACACAGTGTAACCAACCGCCACTATACTGTAAAAATTGGATAATTTGGCGTCACTAAAATCTAAAGTGTGGGAATATTCTTAAAGTCTCTACATAATGTAAAATTATATTGCAAAATCTCAAATTTTGTATGACATAAATTTCTGTTGCATCGTTAATCCCCGCTTGTGTCCTTAAATCCTGCGTGCTTGAAGGACATTCTGTTGTCGGCGATAAATATTCGTGTGGACACAAAACGGGGTGTTTTATGAAAATCTCAAGTGAAAGTCGTAAAATTATGAAACACAAGTTCATATTCATATGCATTCCTCACTTGTTTCATGTGTGAAAATTGATCTTGCCAATTTTATAGCATTTTTATGGCATTTGAATTGTTCTAAACGATTTGTTTAGACTGCTTTTTAAATGGCGACAACATTTTTAATAGTTTAATATAATCTTGTGTTTGTCGTCGTAAAAACTATAAAATGTATAACATTAATGTAGTCTACTTATTAACTACTAGTGGTATCCACCGACACGGAAGATAGTTCTTCTGTTGTCGGTTATAAAATATGAGTCCTTTATGGAATATATTGTAAGCCGCGTCTTTGAACAGCAGCGAAATATAAATATAGATAGATACATATATATATAGCAGATCTAATTGAATTCGACTATGTGTATACAGTGGAACCTCATTGTAGTGAGACGTATACGTTTTTCAACTACAGAATTGTGCTACAAGAACATTCTTATTAAATGTTCTCATATAAGAGTCACCCGTCTAAAGTATATCTACTTGAAAGATGCTTTACTGTTAAACAAGACAAAATAGTGCAAGAATCTATTTTATCACTTTATGGAAATACCAAATTAAGAACTATGTAGACCGGATAATCGGGGTACATATCTTGTAAATTTTCTTTCGATAAATTGCTGTCTTTAGCTATTAAGAATGTAGCACTATTTCGATGCAACAGTCTTAGTATATTCTAGTTTATAGTTACAAATTCATATTTACGTTTCACTACTTCTTTCCCACAAACGAATTTTTAGACACCTGTACTTTGTTGGAAGAATTTAGTAGCGGCAAGCGCACATTAATGTATGTATATAAGAGCTGACGAGAGGTCGAGGTTTGAAAAACTCTTAGAGTCCAACAAAATGAAATTATGAAAATACAGTGACTGAATTTGATGTTTAATGTCCCAATAAAAGTGGACGATTTTCGGAATTTTTTCCCAGTGCAAGTGGCAGATCTGAAATTTGACAGCTGTCGTCTACGATTGATCTCATTATTAAAAGTAGAGCGCTACACAAAGGACGAAAGAGTTATCATTGTGAAACCCCAGTACATGGTAAACAGTTGATTTTAATTTTATTTTGTTATTTAGTTGGTGCCTTCTGCCAGATTCAAAGTTTTTCCTCTTCTACTTTTTTGTTTACATTTATTAGTGGTATACATACATATGTGTTGAATTTGATATAAGGGGTGCAAAAACAAAAACAAAATATCTGTTGTAGTTGCCAACAATTGCAACAATGTCTAGTGCGATTACTTGTTAATTTTACTATTACCTAGTACAAAAATGGGGAAAGATATGCTGAGATCAAGGCTGCGTAACAAGGTTGTGTTATAAAACCAGATGATTTATTTTTTTGTTTCCTGTCGTGGTGCCAATGTGGCGCGCACTAGCTGTCAAATGCAGTTTAACTTTTTTCTGTAAGTTGTTCGTCGTAGTACGTTGATATTAGGCGTGATTATCGCTTTCAGTTTTTCAGATTTTTTTCAGAATGGTAACTTTATGCCTACTTAGAACTGAAATGGAAGCGGTAACTACAAATGCCGCTTAATATCGCTTAGCGCTTGATACAAAATAAGTGATAATCTAAGCAAGCGGTGGAACCAACACACGCCTATTGACATAAACTACTCACCAAACAAAAACAGAATGCCGGTTGTTGTTGCCTTGTTGTAATTTTTATAGTATTGCTTCTATCATTTCAAGTTGCCTTGACCCAGACCGCTCGCAAGCTTCGCGGAATTTTCGGTAGTGGCAGTGCAGCTAATGTGCCAACAATGCGAAGTGTGACTATAAATTTTGAAGAAGCTGTGTCGATTATGCACAGTAAGTCCCCTGTGCGTTGACGTACCGGCGGACTCACTAAAACATTGATGCTTAAGCAATGGCCTCGGAAGCCATTTGACGGATATTTTATTCCATATTCACAGGAAGCATTGCAAATCCTATTCAATTACAAAATTTGTTTGTTCAATTTCTGATTTTGCGCCAGTATACAAATTCATAATATTAATTAATGAAATTGTAATTTCGAATTTTAGCTCTAATTTAAAATTAATTAAAATTTTACGGCCATATTCATAAAAAGTTGTAAGAGATTTGAGAGACAGTTGATCATACAAAAAACGTAGTGTTATTAACTATTATAATTAACTATTTGCTTAACTGAATGTAAAACATTAATTGAAGTTTCATTCGATTTCGTGGTTTCAAAACCTCCGGTCTGGCAAGGCTGTCAGCTGTCAAATGTCTGTCATCTGAAGTGCCATTTATTTAGTGAACGTTTGCCCTTTTTCGAATGTGGATGAACGCATCAACCGAAGAACGCATTGAAATAGTTCAAACTCACTATAAATATGGTGATTCAAACATGGCCACTTTTCGAATAAAGATTTGTTCAGTGATGAAGAACAGTTCTCACTCAGTGTTTACGTCAACAAGCAAAACCATCGCATATGCAACTCGGAGAGCCTAGAAGTGATTGTGGAAACGCCATGAAAAACAAAAAAAACCGTTTCCCATTACATCCCATGAAGGGATTGGGGAGAGCTTCTCACAACCAGTGAGCTGTGCGCTTTCTAATTTTTCACTCACTGATTGGGACCTACAGTTTTTACACCGATTCCGAACGGTATTTTTGAGAAGTTTTTTCATGGCTAAATACTCGATAGTGTCGCCGTCACTTTGCGAGGTGACCGCCGCCGAAAGAAAAAAATTTTTTTTAAGGTGGTCAGAGCAGGGATCGAACCCGGGATCTCATGTACAAGAGGCGCGCACACTACCCATTGCACCACCGACGGCCACAACGCCATGGCATCCGGAAAAGTGACTGTTGGGTGCGCATTATGGTCTGGAGATGTCATTGGGCCGTATTTTTTTCGAAAATTACACTGGAAGAACCGTTACCGTCAACAACCGACCTTGTTTGGCCTGCAAATGGAGATTATGAACCGGACAATATGTGGTTTCAACAAGACTGTGCCACGAGCCACACAACACGACCGATTTTGGCTTTATTGGGTGAGATAATTCCAGAACGCGTAAATCCACGTTTTGACCTCCAAGATCATGCGATTTGACGTCGTTAGAATTTGTGGGGCTACGCCAAAGACCGTGTCTATGCGGATAATCCCCTAACGCTGGATCATTTGAAAACCAACATTCGACAAATTATGGCCGAGATACCGCGCAAAATATGCGAAAAAGAGGTCAAATATTTAAAAAATTCAAATTTTAAATTTAAAAACATATAATGTGCCAAATCGCTCTGATTTTTTCACTCTTTTCCTTCTCCTGTATTTTAACAAACAAAAAATGAGATACGTCTTTTCTATATTAAATATGTTGCATTCCCCCAAGTTCAATTGTTACTAATCCTTCAAGTGCTACATCTTATTATAGGCTTATAAAAACCTGAAAACATTTATAAAGTTGTGAGCAATGTTATTTATATTTGCATTGTTTAAACGTTATTTCGTAAAAACTTTATATGTATCTCAATGTAAATTTGTTAGGTATTTGCCGTTATTTCAAAACTAACACACAAAATAATTTTCCCATCACCGTAACCGCTTGACTTTAAGGTGTCTCAAGACCCTTGTAACAAAGTGTTCGAGCATTCGAGTACATTGAATACAATGCCATGCACGGTTAACCACCACAAATTGATAACGATGCCAACAATACCAACTGTATTACACCAACTATGAAGGAATCGTCATCACTTTAGTTCCTATCAGACTTTACCATGTTGGGTTGGCATTACTTAAATATGTAATGGGAGCATTTTGGTGGGCGACATTCAATTGGAGGAAAACCGTATTACAAATTAACAACCAAAACATTTAAACCCCAAAAGACACGAGCAAAGAGACCATCGAAATTGTAAAAAGAACTTATTCACATGGTTGTATGGGAGGAGTATCCATTCATGTGTATTGAATACAGTATTTGTTATTAAGGACTGAAACCTAAGAAACCACAATAAAAAAATTTAAATGCAAACACTTTGTTCAGCCAATATTTAAACAACATGAACTCAAACCCGATACAATAAATCATCAATGAACCGTAGAAAAAGTGTCAATTTCATTTGAAGTTCCTTTTAAAAACAATATGTGGCACTCTTGAGACTCATTTTGTACACAACATCTGAAATGATTTATTTACTTTATATTTGAGTATATCCAAGAAAGGATTTCGTAGCTTATCTGAAATAAATAGTTAGTTAGTATTTAGTTAGGCCGATGTTGGTAAATTTCACACTTTACTTAAAGGATTGCAGATCAACAAAGAAAATGAAAATAAAAATAAATAAAATGGGAAAAAAAGATTATGGTTATGAATAACATGCGACTTTAATATTTACCTTCATCATTTTATTTTTGTAATAAAAAATTGAAGCCATGAAGGGATTGGGGAGGGTTTTTAGTAATACTTCGAAATAATCTTAGTTTTGTTGTTCTGCCAAAGTTGGTAAAAGAAAATACAATGAAAATCCGTCGAATAACCTTATATTAGTTTAAATACAAATTAAAATTTAGCTCAAACACATCTAGTATTAATATTTTAAACCATGTCGATTTTTTCCTTCCTGCCAGTCTATACAAGTTTCAGAATAAAACTTATCCAATCAGATAGGCCGACGAAATTTTGTAAGAGACGGGGAGTTTCGATTATATACGTTTCAGCGACTTTCAGAATAGTCAGCGCCTGTAGTGGAGGAGCCTTGATGCGCAGCTAGTCTCGCTTCTCTCTTTCTCTGTTCATAAGTGCAGTACTAGAGAAAACTTTAAATTTCGATCATAGAAAAGAGACAAAAATGCTTTAATATATTGAAGAACGGCGATCAAAATGCAATACAGTGCGCCCTCGTCCAGTACGTCGCGCACACCGGTTGCCTCCCGCTGGCCCCTTCCACCACCTATGCCATACCTTATGAACACTGGACAATGACAACTCATTCTTTTGACAATATGTAACTATAACGTAAGCTTGACCACACAAAAGCGAAACATACATTCGATCGGTAATATTACATTCTCATAACGTAATGGGCTTCCTGGAACGAAGGTGTTCCTGTTGTAATCGGATATGTGCATTTGTCCAAGTGTGGTTCGAAGTAGAACAATCGGTTAGGATGTATCTATTTTTTGGAGATAGGGTTGTCATTGTCGAGTTCATTAGACTGAAATTTTGGCAGTTAGGGAAGTGGATTTTCGTGGTTGAAGGATAAAAATCCTAGAGCAACGAATGTCTTTTTTGACAAGCAAGTGGTTATCATATACCTAGCATCAGTCTTACCGAAATCAATACTAACCTTAGATCTATTATGAGATGTGACATTTCGGGAATCTACATTTCGAATGAGCTGACTAGCAACTACCCAGCAATTTCCCCTGAAAATTAAACTTGTTGGATTATCCCTAGCGACTTGTAAGCATATCCTGGGTGAATGTTGATGCAAGAAATATGGACGAGGAACACAATTTGTTTGCAGTTAGACTGAAGATCAGAGCAAATGATTTCCGTAGAAGTTGTTGCTATGAGAACCAATGAACATATTTTGTTCTTCAGCCAGTAGACGGATGTTGTTTATGGGATCCAAATTTTTAAGGGAGATTGAGACAATTTTAAGGAGCAAACTAAATGGTTCTTCGGCGAGGCTATCGCAATATTTAAGAAAAAGTATAACTACGTCGTACGCCGACTATCACCAGCACCTAACATAACTCCCAAAAGGTTAATTTGCGAAAGCAATTATCTGTTAGTTGTATAAAACACTTTAGAACATATACTAAAGTCTAGCATGTGAATAGTGTTCTGAAGAATATGAGTTTCTGCTCAACCCTGAAAAGCTGCAACTCTTTAACAGGCAAGACAAACATGTTTCTAAAACTATCTCCATTCGAAACCTGTGTATGTCCCGATGAGTGGTTTTGGATAATTGACTGTTTGTTATAACCACTTGTCTTTTATAGCTTAGTAACTAAGTCCTCGTAGTTTCAATCGAGGTGACTGACTTAGACTTCTGGTCGGAACAGTGGTATGTGACCTAACAAAATATACACAGATGTAGAAGAATTTTCTTAAAAAATTAACAATTATTAATTGCGAAAAATCCGAAAAAGGTTTACAAATTATTACACGTTTATTTTAAGTTCAAAGAAAGGATTCGCTTTTTCCATTAAATGTTTCTTCATTGCTTATAATGGATTTCCACAATATTAAAATAAATAATAGTAAGATCCTATGAGATAAAGTTGAAAATCTAATCTTATACTGAGTGTATTAATTTAAATGTTCATCAAATAATATCCTTTGTTTGTTCCAACTGAAATGTTCCTGTTTTGACAAATTTGGATATTCCAACATTTTTATGAATGAACATCACAAGCGAGTAGTAAAACTGAGAGGGACAATACAACACTCATTAATTGCAATTAACTGCAGTACATTATTCATTCGATCCTAAGTGTTTTGGGAATCCTCAAAGTGGGTATTAAGTAAAAACCCATTCATATAATTGCCTTAACATTTTCTGCATTGTAATGCGAAGAAAGTGAAAGTGTGCCATGTGTCTTCAATTAATGAATGAGAATCCAAGTCTAATAGGTCTCAGCATTTCAAAAAAAATCACAATTATTTACGTGTTGAAAACAAATAAATCAAACAAAACGCATGAGCATGAGAGTATCTCAACAACAAACATTAGAATATGAAACAATTAGAAGAGTACAATAACTAACAACAGGATCATGTTCATCCTGACAAACAACAATGAATGGTAACAGGTAGAAAATTTAAAAGGAATGAAGGGAACAGGTACACACGGAACTCTCTTTACGACCTTAGTGTCTCCACAATATTTGTTGAAATGTAAAATATTTGTTTGTTCCCTTTGTGGTCTCTTAGTGTACCCATTGTTACATAAAACAAAAATTGTTGTCTGTCTTCGTCTGTGCTCCCGTCTGTGGTTTTGGTCACAGACATTTTCGTTTAAATGCGTTTAAATTAGTGGCTACAAATTGGGTTTGTCCGACTTATCTTTGTCTGATGTACATTTCCTTGCGGGTGTCGTCTTGTGTGCGTCACAAACGTGTGATTTGGAAATTTTATAGATTTATTTGTATTTAATTAACAAACATTCATTTGTTGATCATAGGAATTTTTCGATTTAATAAATATAAGTATTTAATAAATGTACACTTAGAGAAATGTGTTGCTGGAAAACATCTAATCTATTAACAAAGTACACAACTTATTTCATTTTCATTTTAAAAAATGTCCACATAACAAAATACACATAGGTGAAAAAGATTCGAATCGGATAGCACAACAAACTAAATGTTCAGAAATCGGTACGATAGTCGGCATAATCATCCTATAGACGGCATAATCGTTAAAAAAATCGAAAACCCGAAATCGTAAAAAAACTCATATAGAGTGGTTGACACAATGTCTGACCGACACGTCTGAGGAAAAACGAGTCTTACCGATGTCTCACCGATTTCGAAATAGAAACCGTTGGAAATTCTGAACGGAAATTCTATACGTCGTAACGAATCCTCACCGAATTTGTACCAAATATATTAAGATGTTCTTGCAGACGCTACGTATCGATTTCTCAGCGGCATATGAAGTGACGTTTAAATAATTTCGGTAGGCTTTCCAAAGCATACATATTTCTGATTTCTGAAGTATTTTTGAAGAAATTAGTTTTTTAATTCTATTTTTAATGTTTCTGGCATATCACTCCACAATATAAATAAAACCTACAAATAAAATTTATAACAAACCCGTTTGCCACGAATAACAGAACAAAAGTATTTAGATTGCTAGCAAGGGGAACAATATAAATTCAAAGCAAAATATCCGTTAGATTTCGTTTCTCAGACACAGCAGTTAGAAATCGGTCCGAATTCGAACAGACATGGCGTAACAAACCAACAACGGGAACAACCAAAACAGTAATACAAAAATAAACCATAATCCAGGCATATCGTTCATAAATCGTTCCGAATTCGTACACACAAGTCATAATAAATAATAATTAGGAAAAAAAATAATATCTTAAAAATAATATAAAAATCCCTCCGACACAGAGTTCCAAAATCGCTCCGAATTCATTCAGATATCTCGGAGCAAATTAAATAAAATTTCCCTTCAAACAGTCGTACATAGATCTTTACGAGGTGGGTACGAATTTTCTGAAGCTGAAGTTTTGGCTCACGACTGACCATTTCATAAGCTTTGTATTTATGTCGTCAGACTCAATTCGGGAATTACAGATTTTGATAACTACGAGCAAGCAAATCCTAATGTTAAAGTTATGTACGTCTTATGGCCAGTTTTTAAGTGGGTAGTTAACTATCGGATTACTTAATCTTAATTTTAAGTTAATTAGAGGTTAACTTTGCATTTTGTTTTTCAGTGGTGAGTTAATGTAAGTCGCCATATTGTCAACTAATAAGGCAACCCTTGTATTCTTATTCGAAAAAACGTGTGTTTGGGATAAATACCAAAACAACAAAGGGGAACAAATAAAATGTTATTATGTAAAATAAGAAATAGATGCATAAAATCGAAGTCATTTTAACAAAAATGTGTAAAAAACTATATAGGCGCAACAATTTAATGATCTAGACTCAACGTATGTATACAAATACGCAAATCTAAAACATGTAATTTATACAATCTTCATTTCTCACTTTGACAGTCAGTAATTTGATTGTCAAAAGAATATGGTTTTGACTATAAGTTAACCAACCAACATTGGGTGGTTAAATCATAGTTAAACAATGAGTACAAAACACAATTCGATGTTTAACCACAATTTAACTAAGAAACGAAGATCACCACTGACTGAAAAACTGGCCATTAGCGTAAATTACGCGATGCATCAGTGCAAAGACAAGAGAAACTGCAGTGATGGTGCCTGGTTTTAGCTTAATTTCAGGGAAGCGTTAGTACTAACATAAATTTATTTATAAAATTCAATCAAATATTTCCAAAATAAATCCCTTTAAAAATTAAATATAACTCGTATTTGCGTTATGCGAATAATAAGTTTGTTATAAACGTTTTTCATTTCTAAAAAAATTTTCTGAGTTTGGAGTTTTTACCACTTGTTTGCGGTAAACGAAAGAATAGTTAATAGAAACGGTTTTTGTTTCTAGTAGACATTTGTGTTTTATTTTAGAGTTACCATGTATCGATTGTTGTAAAAGTATTTCGGTTCTCGTCAATGACTTTATTTATTTATCACAAAGGATATGGTATGTTTGATTCAACACTTGTTCATTTGCCGCAATTGCTTTCATAAATATTATAAATAAATAAATAATTTCCGGTTGCAACCCTTAAAGGGACCGGGGGGAGTTTCTCAACATAAGTGAGCTGTAGTCTCTCTAGTAGTACACTTACTGATTGGGACCTATAGTTTTACACCTGTCCCGATCAATTTGATACCGGTTCAGTCAAACAAAAATTTCATTGGTTAAATGAAAGTAATTCATAGATAATATTAAACGAAAATTTAATAAAATCTTTTGAAAGTTTGTTCGTAATATTTATGAAACTTTTTCATAGTCACCGAATTATTGAAATCAAATTATTAATTTCAATGAAAGAACGAAATATTTGCATAGCATGGCAAACAGTATAGCTATGTCGGATCTAGTAACAGATCTTCTTCAGCTTTTGTTCAGAATGATGATATTAAAGAAAAACATCCTGCAGCTATATGCAACAACAACACTAAATTTAATAAGAATTATTTAGTATTATATCGCTACCAACCTAAAACAATATACTGATAATTACAATTTGTCATTCAATCAATGATGCATATTTTATGGAACTGTCAGATACATATTGTGTTTGATGCTAATTATAATACAAGTTATTTTAGTTAGTTAATTTCTTAAATTATCCAATTTCTTAAATTATCCAACTTTGTCAACCAGTAATTCCTATAATTTAGTAGAAATTATTATGCAATATTTTGCGTACCATCGCAACGCATTTGGATGACGCCATATTCGCGAAATTAGCGCTTTTTATGGAAATGTCAAAGACGATCAAGAAGTAGACGAGCAGGAGTTAGGCGCAATTTGCCAACCCCCATAAAACAGAACCAAAAACTCGACACGATTCACTCCAACGCATTTCTCTCCAGCGTCATATCTTGATTATTTTATATTTTTTACATACTTTATGTAATTTTACGTAAACATGGTTGGAATTTGTATAGTTATACACAATCAGCCTTATTACGAATGTCGTTCACGTATTTCGACTACGACAGTTTTGTAAAAGATTAAAGACAAAGTTGGCGTGTTATCTTTAATCTTTTACAAAACTGTCGTAGTCGAAATAGGAGAACGACATTCGTAATGAGGCTGAATAACTTCATCAAAAAACTGATCGTATACCGAAATATCCAAATAAGAGAGTAAGAGAGAGAGAGAGCAGAGAGTCGCAACTCTTCACTCGTTTTGTTTGTTGGCATTTGAGTCAAGAGACATTTTGACTGCATTTTAAATACTTTCACTCCTAACCACCGAAACAAATATTACTAGAGTAACCACTTCGCTCAGTATATATTTACTACATTAGGCTTGGTTGCATATTGACGTTGTATGTTGAAAAGTATTGCCTTAATAATAGCAGATAGAGGCATTAGTTCAAAACAACCCACAAGAAAACAACAACGGCATTTCGTTTGCGTGTTAAAATTTTTGTGTGAAATACAACACAAATGTATACTAACAATAAAATATAGCAAAAAGTCCAAAATTCGTTTAAATTTCAACGTTCTCCACCAAAACGACAAAACAAATGTAAGCCAATACTTCTCGAAACTCCACTTGGTGTAAGTCAATTTAGGGCGAACATCACTCTATCGCATAGAGTTGGGTAGTTCATGAACTATGAAGTTAATTTAGGGTGACCAGGCATCAATCTCACGAACATAATGCTCATGTTCGATATAGTGAGAATGTTCGTGATTGTTATGTCCGAGCACCTTAAATGAATGAGTTCGAGAACTAGTAAGCGAGTTCGACACAAGATTATGCGATAGTAGACTTATGTCGAACTCGCTTACTAAATAGTTCTCGAGCTCTTGCAATTAAGGTTTCCGAACATAACAATCACGTACTAACTCACCATATCGACCATGTGCGTTATGTTAGTGAGGGTTATGTTTGGTCACCCTAAATTAACTATATAGTTCTTGAACTACCCAACTCTACAATCGCACCGACCTTAACACGAAGGGTATGAAAAGTCTGATGACAAACGTCATCTCCAGATATATTTACTCGATGTACGCTGCAGTCGACGTAGCTACCGAATTTTTAGTTATTTCCCTAACTACCAATAATTACCATTACCTACCCGCCAGACTACCAGCAATGATTTACACTGACGAATTTAACATTGGGATGTCAGTGACGGTAGTCAGTTTCTACAATCTGCACTACCATGTACCATGCAGATCGCTAGTTACATGGAATTGACGAAATCTCTAAGAACATTGTACTAACTACTTGACTAGTACAATCCGCTTGATGAATCCGCCGGACCGTAATGAATTAATGTTATGAATAAATCATTTTCATTATCTTTACCACATTTTTTTTCTACATTTTCAAACTTTTGAACAATTTGTTCCTTTTCTTTCTTTATTAAGCGTTTCATTTGTCTTTTGCTTGTCATTATACCGTTCTAAATATTAAAATTAAATTTTTTATACTTCTAACCCACGTACGCTGCCACGATGATACTTCTACGAACGCCAACACTAAAAATAACCAACAAATCATAACGGGATAACGGTTCAGTGCATAGTTTTTCCTTGTTTTCATACCTATAATAATCAAAAGGCGAACTCTAAAATTACATGTATCCACTCAAGTAGATAGTCAGCCTTTTCGCTAACGAAATAACTGACTACATAGAGCCACTAGCTACTTTTGAAACTGCAGGGTACGCAATACATTATGTCTTACATTAGTAGTTGTAGCGAAGAGGATAAATATAAATATCCACCGTACATAAGTGCGAAAGAGACATCAAGGTTTCCGTGGCGGATTGCCAATACACAAGCATATGGTTAATTGGAAAACCCAATTATAGTTACAATTATAATTGCAAATATAGTATTTTTGGAGAGAAAACAATCAAAGACGCATAAACATTACAGTTTGTGAATTAATTATAATAATAATATAATGGGAACCATATTCCAAACACACATATATCGGTGATTTTCACAAACAATCTTAATCAATTTTGAGTTATGCGTCCATTTTTTTCGTTTTTAGAATTTTATACAGATAAAATTATGAAAATATTTTTGAAAACAATTTTTAGCTCTCCTGAAAAATTTCGTTTTGAGATATAAGCGATTGTTTGTGAAAGTGAAGTGTTAGTTTGTAAAGATATTAAGCATGTTTTTTTATTCCCCGCTAAACTAATTCTTCGAAGAATTTGTATGGGGAGCCGCTTAAAATGTGTAAACATATTCAAAAATTTACATGTCTAAAATTTTTTTAGAATTAAAATTTTATTTTGTCCATATATTAATTTAACAATTTTTCATAACTTATTCTAGAGATTCTCTTTTCTCCCAACGTCCTAAGACTTGACTGGGAATATATGCCTTATGGTTAATTAAAGTGCCTGTAAGACCAGCCCACTTATACTCTTGCGTATATTAAAACTCTTCTTGGTTAGCTTTCGCGGGAAAAGGACCATAAAACCCGGATGTCTAAAATTTAGAGGCAATTGTATTTATAAGTACATAGTAGGTGGGCCTATTTTACAAAATGATTTAAAATCACTTTAAATGATCCATGATGTCAATTTGTAAGCCAAAATGATTGACACTTAAATTTTGGGCATCTGCTTTGGAAAATACTCACACTGTACAGCATAGGAAGGAGTTAATTTGGGACAACTTCCTTTTTAGTTGCTATTGTTTTTAACCCATTTTAAATGTTTTTTGAATATGATGCAAATGATTTACACACAAAAAAATATGGAAAAAAATTTTTAATACAACAAAAAATTCCTGTCTCGAAAAATGTTTAGTTTTTAGAAAAAGTTATAGTCCTAAATTTTACAAAATAATAAACATTATAGTATAACGAAAGATAATCTGATGTTAGCCGCGTTTGAACAAATAATATGTCTCGAACACTCATTTCAAAATATACTAATCTGAATAAATGGTATTTTGTTTTGTACACGTTTTCACATTCGAGAGACAATTTAAGAATATTAAACAGTATTAGCTAAAAAATAAATCAGATTTGCAAAATGTTATATTGAAATGTTTTTCTACGTTGTATTACTGTTTTCGGCGTTAACTATAAGACCTGTCTTATGCCTGTTAAGGTAATTTCGGTTTTCATTTCTAACATGTTTTATATAAATTTTTAATTTATTTCTATAGATAGATATTACATTTAAATAAACCTAACATTGTGTAATACACTTGGAATTTAGAATTTGAACACTTGTTTAATATAGCTTCAAAGTGTCATTCCTACTAATCCCCTGGGCACTCTCACAGATTACTATATATAATAAGGTGTTAACTCTAAGAAACCCCAAAAGCGGTGTCCTATAACGCATCTCAAATCGATATTCATTTCTATTTTGACATATTTATGATGCAACACAGTAAACGAAAACCTCAAATTGTCAAAATGTAACGATGTTATAGAAATCGAAAGTATTTCTAAAGAACTATTAAAATTGAAAACCCCTAAAGTCAAATACTATGTAAATATGAAACTCATCTACTTGCAACAAGTGCAGCATAAACGTGCACCAAATGTACGTATAGTCTCTAATAACTATAAGTTGTATGTTGTATCTCATGTTATCAATGTTGATATGTTTATGGCATTGGTGTAGTCTATCGAATGCTGTTTTGGTTTTAGAATGTATTCGAAATGCATTTAGAATATAAATACTCGCGTTCTAATACTTTCCATTCATCGTTTGTTTTAAATTTGTATGGGCATTCCCTTTTAGGGAATGTCTACTTTAATTATATTCAAAGAAAATAATCTCTATGATTTTTAATAATTTCATAAGGAGCATGCGTGTGGGTTCATTGTGTACTCTAAAGACGATCGACCGACACATCGTCCACTTGAAATTCGAAACCGAATTTTTTCGCACTTAATATTTTACTTATATTTGGTTCGCTAAGAACATTCTTACGAACTATATTTTAGTTTAGTTCAGTTCAAGCATCATAAGTAAATATGTACAGATATTGTAGTATCATTATCAAAATATTTATGAAGTATGAATATTACTATTTGGTCTACCGCATAATGTTTATGTGATCAATGAAAGATTGGAGAAAAAATTCTTCACACTTTAAAAATATCAAGTAGTTTAGTGTAGAAATAACACTATCAGCCAAATCATCGAACAAGGTTTGATTTGAAGGCAATTATTTGTTGGGGAGAACCTAGTTCAACCTTGGACTTAACTGGGAACAAACTGTCATGGTTTAGGATTTAAATTGAGGGAATGGAAAGAAAAATGTAATTGATTTGTTGGACACAAAACTGCAGCAAAATAAAATAAATATAAAAAATGGGATAATGATCAATGTAATTCTGAATCCCTACTACAATCTAGGGGGAATAATTTTTCACCAGTGCTAATAATTTTTAAGATGCTTTCAAGTTTGGCAGATGACGTTGGTGTAGTGGTTAGTGTGCGCGACTTTTGCACATGCGCCTTCCTTTCAATTATTTTATTTATTTTGGCTACGGCCACCTTCCTTAATTAGCCATGAACATTAAAAACGCTCAGCCCACTGATTATCATAACCTTTCCACGATAGCTTGAACGTTTGTTCTCCCATAAATGTTGTTTAAAACATCCTTCTTTTTCAATTTTAATTGTCTTTGATTCATTTCGCTGAAAATTAAAAAAAAATCACTAGTATCTAATGGTGATACTAGCAACTGCTGTTTTTAAAATATTTCTCTGCAAAAATTACATAGAAACGTTTTAATTTTCATACTTAAACACTTTCAATATACACTCAATCATTTTCTAAATGGCACTTTTTGCAAATTTGTTTACATTTTCATAATTTTTCTATCCGCTGACTTGACACAACACAGACACTAAGCAAAAACAAAATGCCTGTTGTTTTTGGCTTGTTGTATTTGTTGTCGTACTGCATCTACCATTATATTTCTACCATGAACTGGAGAGTACTCACTACCTGTCGCATATCACGGAGTATATGGCCTAGATATGACGGTAAGAGATCCAAGTTCCTGATGACTCTGCACAGAAATACTATAGCCAGAAGGACATCTGTCATTCCCGGTCACTGGACGGTTGGAACACATGCTGCTAACATTGGAATACAAGACAGGCGTTACTGTCGTAGTTACGACGACGAGTTTATGGCGGAAACCCCTGAACCCTATATCCTAGTCTACCCAGCCTTGACAAATATAAGGAGGGCAACTTTGGGAAACCCCGTTTTTGACGGAATACAGGAGCTGTGGAGTATTTAACTCAGTCAACTTCTAAAATACATTAACAGTACTAATTGGGTATAAGTGGGTAACCTAAACTTATTACTGGCACGTTCGTTTCTTTTCTTTATTTTATTTTCAAGGTAAAGTGGCTATTCAAAACGGCATCAATGCTACTTGGGTGAGCTCCTTGGTAGCAACTCACAGTCACTCTAACCTAAGTAGTATAGAGCACAAATGATGGAGTGAAAACGGTGAAACCTCTAAGACCGTTCAAGCAATGTAATTAATTAATTAAACCCTACGAAGTTATCTTCAGTCACGCTTTTGTGTAATAATTATAAATCTGAATTTCTCCCCATCTTAATTACAATTCAAAGTCATGCCATTGTCCTTATATGCAAACCAGTCTGACTCTATATCAATTTCCTGTTGTTTTTCTTAAGAATCTCATGCACGTCTAGTGATGACTCTTTCATAGCCCTTAATAATGATAATAAATAATATTTAAGGAAAATTTTACAAAAAAAAAGAATTATTTATGTTGTCAAAGAAATTTAAATGTAGGTTTTTACTCAATAAACCACCATGACGAACACTGAACTCGAAAATAAAACTTGGAATGAAAGAAAGAAAATATGTTTTTCTGTTTTATTTTGCATTTAAACAAAATGCCATTGTAGTCCATGTAGTTAGTTGGTCCACTTCAATTAATAGCAACCGTATCCGTGGTACTTTTTATACATCATACAGTGGGATGAACATTAGTGAAAAATGAGTGAATGAAGTAAAAAAAATTGCTCCGTATATTCAATAAAATTGTGAGCTGAAACTTATTAACAACATTGTAAGCAATAAAACTCTAATCATCATTATCACCATCATCGGTTATCCTACAGTTAGAGCTAACCAACAGCTATGTTGTCAGTTTGTATGGAATTTTAAATATTTTAACTGTGGGTTTGATCTAACTAAAGATTGTGATAGAGACCCTAAATCAAAACAACTTGCACTTCATTAAACCGCTCGGTTTGAAGGTATATCTTATACTAAGCTTTCATTCACCTAATATCGCCAGTATATATAAAATATTTACAGTCTTTTTAATCTGTAATTCCTTTAATTTGTTGCATATTTTTACAAATGCTATAGCGATAACAAATTAAACAATTTTTTTAATCAATTCTGAGGTAAATATATAGACATTTAGTTCCAGGTTAACTGTTGTAATTTAATTATATTCCAATGTGATTTATTTATTGTGCTTATACTCGTATCAAGAAGTAGATCCCTTTCCTCCAATTTCTGTAATCTTATTATAAAAAAATAGTTTCCTCCTACATCCCATGAAGCGATTGGGTAGAGCTTCTCACACCCAATGAGCTGCGCGCTTTCCAGTTTTACACTCACTGATTGGGACCTACAGTTTTACACTGATTGCCAACGGTACTTTGAGAGGCTTTCTCACGGATAAACACTTTAGAGGTCATATAGGTGACAAATTTACTGAGATAGTTCATATTAATGCTGTATGCACCCAAGGGCCTTGTGAATCCCCATTAATATACAATATTTACACGGCCCATGTTCCATTCTCGTAAAATTGCATCAAGTCAATTTTTGCTGAGGATACGGCAAGGTTCTGGTGTACTATATTCGGAAAGTTTAGCAAACCTGCCGATCGCACTGGAAAATATATTTCAATATTTTTCAAAGTGGAAAATTGCATTAAAAAATGGTTTCCCGTTATATCCCATGTATTGATTAGGGAGAGCTTCTTACAACCAGTGAGTTGTGCGCGCTTCTAGTTTTACACTTACTGATTGGGACCTACAATTTAACACCGGTTCCGAACGGTATTTTGAGAAACTAACTAATACTCGATAGTGTCACCGTCACCGTGAGAGGAGGGAACATGTTTGGGACACAATGATTAATAGGTTTTAATATATGTATTTGTGACCCAAATGTGACTTTGTTTGTTGAAAACTGCTGAAAACAAAAGCGTGATAGACAATAAAGGAACAAAAACAGCAGATTTTCAATTCACGAAAACAATGCTTGCAAGGATGTACATGGTTTCTGCAATATGTTACAGGCACCGATATTTTTCAGCGTGCACATTAAAGCAGAAGAGGGAAAATCCCTGAACTTTTTAAAAGTATATGTTATAAAATTATAAATCTGTAATGCCATGATGAATAATAAATTTGAATTGAATTGAATAATATATTATTTAAATTATCTATAAAACATTAAATTCTCAATAAATGCGTGTTTAATTTATAGAAAAATCAGAAAATTTAATCAACTTCGGTAGCTAAAACTTCAAAAACAATTAGATTCGGTTGTGATAACCTTTAAATAGGTTGTGGTCACTATAGGTAGCTTGTGACGTACTACAAATCGGTTGTTACAACCTCTAAATTCGGTTGGGACAATCTCTAGCTCGTATGTGACAACTTCTAATTCTTTTATGATGACCTCTAAATGTGATTGTGACATCGTCTAAATTTGTTTTTGACACCCTCTAAATTCGATTATGGTTAATTAGGTTGTCGCAAATGAATTTTCTCTGGTTGTAGTTAAACAACTTGCTGTATTTGTATGTGGAAGTTCGCTTAGCGTTGACGATCTTATTTACTTGGCACTAATAACAGCACATCATTGTTACGATATCATCAATATATCACAATGGTACATAAACGGCCTCTAGATGTGGCAGTCCTTTAACTATGGTAGTTCCTTTACCTTATAGTTTAGTTAACTATGGTTAACTTTCGTATATCAGTTTAAAATAAAAAATACTCAATATTATCCCTTTTCCTCCCACTGTACCTCATTTCATAAATGTTCAAGACGACCCTTAGTTTTCGAGACATTTATATAAAATGCAAAACACTTGCAGTTGGCATTTTGTTGTTTTTGTGCACTAAATAAAACATGTATATGTATAATTAAACACATATAGTGTATATAATGTACATGTGAACATTATGTGTACATATACTGTGTTCTTATATGGCGCGACTTGAACCCAAAAGACTTTCAAGAAACAACAACGAGTTCATTTTTGTTTCTTATCAGTAACAACCAACGGTTGCTTTGCACTCTGTATACTTATGTGTATTAATATAATATTTAATATACATTTGTACATATATAATATGTCTACATTTAAAAAAAATTTAATTATTATAAAACACGCTGAATATTCCGACTGGTCTTGTGTTGTTCTCTGTCCTTAGCGTATTGTTTTTTTTTTTTGCTTTGCTTCGCGTTTGGAAGCGACTTTCTCGACTTGTTTTCAAAAATGTCATATTATATATATTTTATAGAAATTCTCCATAATTATTCCATTAAAGAACAAACAAATAAAAAATAACGAAAACAAAAGAGTCTCCTTATGGCTTTGTACTCGTGTAGTAAGTCTGCATTTATTTTTTTCTCGTCGCCTTATTCTACACTTCCTGTCAAAGTTCAGTTGTTATTAAAATATTATTTTTATTAATTTCATTCTTATATATTTTTAAATGGACTGTTTACATATACATACTTATATATATCAAAATTCAAAAATGTTCAGTATAATGGTGTCACCAATGTTACAAAAATTTGCCTAATTGCTATCTGTTTTTTTTTTAATTTTTATAATTTCCAGCTCTAGGGCGCCGCTAACTTCAGAATAACTAAGTTATTCGATTTCCGTGCAAGTCTTCACGTGTTCGTGTTTCATAGAAATTACATATTGTGTCACTGTTTCGACCAAGGTGGGAATAAATTGGAAATGTTAAAAGTTAATATAAGTGACCTTGGTCATAGATATTTTAGGTGCTAAAAAAGTACATCTTAAGTGGATATCTTCCTAAAATCTCTCTACTCGGACTAATTCTAATATATAAGCATGTAAAGGTTGATTTTATATAAATTTTTGGGTAGATTAATGCAAAAACATTACTGTGAATTTTGAACCACTGGAATATCACACTACCTCAAAAATAATCTTTTATGGAAACTTTTATGACCCAAATATTATTTTTGTTATGAAAGAACGTTTTAGATTTTTTGTTTTTTTTTAGCTTAAATTCATTTTATTCTCCAATGTTTTCATTCAAATTTTACATCTATTTGACATAAATATACATAAGTACATTTTTTCTTCCTAACATCTAATGACTAGCCTAGGATTGTCCTCATTTACGTTATACATTATATCGGCCTATAGCCAGCCCATATATATTATTATTTTGAAAATTTGACATTTTGTCCTCATCCTTGTTTATTATGCCGGGAAAAAGGAGACTTAAAACCCGTACCTTTAGTAACGTTTTAGGTTAAATTGATTTTATTTAAGTAGTGGTTGTACAAACTTTTCTGACCAATATTTTACAGACCATGTTTGTTATTGGTTCATTTACTTATAATTGTGGAATATTATTAATTGGAATGGAGCTTCAGGCAACTTTGATGACGTGGATAGGTACAGTCATTATTGAATATTGGTATTTAAGGCCAATAGACTTTTGATACCACACATTTTCGACATTATATAGGTGCAATGAGGAGGGAACCAGTTTAAATGTGTTACATTTTGGCAGCCTGTTTTAGACTTAATGATCCGCCCAGTATGGATTTACGCATGGTCATATTGAATTGTATACGACAAAGTTCGAAATAGGTGGCTATAGAACAGGAAGACAGCTTGTTGTAGACTATATATTCTGTTGCATAAATTGCAAACATGTGAGTTCGCAGGTTCCATAATGAGAGTTCGTTCCCCACTCCATGACAATATTCACCCGGCTATACAGGCGGTCTAAATTAATTATATCCTTTCCTGAGTCATGCAAATAATACTTGTAGCCATAGAATGAACTTAAAATTTAAATTGCCTTCACGGATCATACAATTTTAGCTCTCAAAAACCTGAGGCTCTTTATTGGTAGGATTGATTAGAGGTGTTTTTTACAATCACCGGCTGTTCAGGTTTTACAATAAGATCCCGGATAGTGGTCATCGAGGAGCAATGGTTAGTGTGCGCGAGTATTGTACATTATAACGTGGGTTCGATCCATTACAAAACCGTGCAAAAACCTTTTCAAAATTCCTTTCAGAACCGGTGTATAAGTATACTCGTAAACAAAAAACAAAAAAAAATGGTTTCCCATTACATCCCATGAAGAAGTCGGGGAGAGCTTCTCACAACCAGTAAGCTGTGCGCTTTCTAGTTTTATACTCACTGATTGGGACCTACAGTTTTTCAACGCATCCGAACGGTATTTTTGAGAAGCATTTTCGTTGCTAAATACTCGAAAGTGTCGCCGTCACTAAGCGAGGTGACCGCCGTCGAAAGAAATGTTGAGAGTACAAGAGGCGCGCACACTACCCATTGCACCACCGACGGTATACTCGTAGTGAGAAAACTATAATGCGCACAGCTCACTGATTGTCATCTTATGTTATTTCGACACTGATAGATTTTTTTTGTTCGAAATATTGACTATTAGTCAGTATCATCCGGACCAAACTAAGTCGCTTTGCGCTTGAACAACGTTGGAAAAACTTGACTGACAGGATGAGCTACTGCGAAGCCAGCTACGGCAGCCACATGAATGACATCGTGTTCCATATGACCAATTTTCAAAAAAGCGATCATACTTGGCCTAGGAAAAGATTATGTTATAAATGTAGTTCAGTTAATATTTGTAACCTCTGACGCCGATATTGATATTGAAGCTTGTTGATAGCATTTCATATATGTACATAGGTAACCTGTGGATCCGATAGTGCATAGCTGGGTAGAGAAATTTGTATGGGTATTATATCAAAATGTAAGCCGTTATCTGTCATTTTCAAAACGATCATTATTGGCTTAATTAAAGTTTATGTATAAATTTAATGAAAGTTAGTTAATGTTAATGTGGGTATCTCTGCGATCAATTGTACGTATGTATATGGGAGGTATGTACATAAATCAATACCACATGTGCCATTTAATTAATTTGAGCACAATAATGATTATTTCCTAAATAAGATGAGCCTCCAAGAACCGTACGACCCAGCTTGGGATGCACTTTTGTATGAGTTGGGTGATATTTTTGCTATTTGGTTTTTGAATATTGAAAAAAACACAGAAAATGTGTACAAGTGAATGTAATATTTATTTGGTTCGAAAAATTAATGCCTGCCATTTACTTTTTAAGAGTTATTTCATGCAAGTGTTGCCCACGGCTACGCTTCACGTGATCCATTCTGAAAGTCAAATGTTGGCACACTTTGTCCAACATATTGGTAGTTATCTCACCAGTGACACGTGTAATCTTATATTCCAAGGCAGCAATCGTAGTCCGCTTGTCCCTATAGACGAGAGATAGCACGTGCCCCCACAAAAAAAATAATCTAGTTGAATATGGCACAGTCCTGTTGAAACCACATGTCAACCATGTGCAATTCTTGCATTTTTGGTAAAATCGGTATCGAACGGTACCTTGCTCCATTGACCGTAACGCTGCGGCTACCATCGTCTTTGAAGAAGTGGGGTCCAATCATACCGGCAGTCCGTAAACCGCATTCAGCAGTGTATTTTTCAGGGTCCATGGACAGCTCCTTCGGACCAGATTAGGCAATTGTATTTATTGACGTACCCACTGAGCCAAAAATTAGACTCGTCGCTGAATAAAATTTTTTCGATAGAAAAATGCGATTTTCTTCCAGCTTGTCTAAGGCTCATTCACCGAAAAGGTGACGTTGAATGGTCACCCGGCTTCCACTCCTGCACCAGCTGTATTCTGTATGGCTTTAGACCGAGGTCGTTACATTAAATCTTCCTGGTGGTCAAATAAGACCTGCAAGCGGCAACGGATGGATGGATTTGACACATGTCACGAATCACACGAGAACTGATTACAAGAGTGCATGGACCGACAGTCGGTTCAACACTAAAATGATTCAGAAAGTGATTCTTAGTCGAACGGTATATATTAAGACGGTTGAGTATATGTCTTATATTTCTATATCTTACTAACAGCAGTACTAACTCACAATACCACGTTACCGCAGTGTGGTTTAGGGTATAAAAACCACAAAATTTGCATCAATGAAATTTTGCCCGAAAATAATGGAAATGCGGAGTGTATCTTATACTTTATCTTAGTTGATCAAATGTGAAATATTAAATTTTCTTGACATCGTTAACCCGCAAAAAATTACTCAAATGTATGTAAGTTGTAAACCCGTAGGATTTGCACTGTTATGAAACCCGTAGTTTGGTAATGGAAATGTCAGCAATCGGAGAATTCGATGAGGTTAATCTCGTTCTTATTAGCCCACATTAACGAAAATTCACTGTATATTTCTGCATGACTTGTATGTTAAAATTATCTACTGTAACTTATATTATTTTGGAGACATGCATAAACTATTTTTCGTAGAAATGTAAAATTTATACAGACTCGACTCATCCTAAAGATAAATTATGAACTGTCTACAATTTTACACACAATTTTGAATTGTACATTTTGTGAAATTGCTCCACCCTAATATGCAACGTTAATCTTATCATACCACCTGCAAAATATTGTTCCATTGTGTAAAAAAAATATGTGTGCAAAATTGCACCTACAGTAGCGAAAACTCTGGGGAGATTTAAAAATTATCCAAATTTATCAACCAAAATCCTTATAAAATAAAAAAAGGCAAACGCGCAAATTAGTTAATATTTCCAGTCCTTATTCGTTTCTTGCAACAAAAAAAGGAACATTAGGAACAAAGAAGCTCTAAGACATATCTACGTCCTACTGAACTATGTTCACGTTCCATGACTTTTTAACTTCCCAGCTATGGAATGCAGAAAACATTGAATTTCGTGTGATCATCAACCATTATTTTTGCATAAAAACCCTATGATCGAAACCAAGGAAATGCTTGATAAATATTATGGAGACTTTGTACCATCAATTTCAATGGTTAAAAAGTGGTTTACTACATTCCATTGTGGTCGTACCAGCAGAAGTGACGCAGAACATTCAGGTCGCCCAGAAGATATTGTCACGCCAGAAATCATCGATAAAACTCATGGAATGGTACAGGCATCTCAATTGAGCGAATAGATCACATTTTACATGAACATTTGGTCATGAAAAAGCAATCCGTGTGATGAGTGCCACTCGACGATAAGCGCAAACGTGTGACCACTGCAATGGAATGTTTGACAATGTTCGACCGCAATCCGAAGGAATTGTTGTACCATTTCCTAACCAAGGGCGGGTGAAACATGGATACATCACAACACACCAGAGACCAAGAAACATTTAAAGCTGTGGACTTCCCGGGAAAACATGTATCAAATGGTCTTTTTTGTCTGTAGGCCGACAAGATCATGGCGATAGTATTTTGGGATGGATGCGGTGCCATTCACATTGATTACCTTGAAAATGGAAAACCAATCACCAACGAATATTAATCAGAGCTGTTGGACAGATTTGGCATAGATTTAAAGAAAAACGACCGCATTTGGCGTAGAAAAATGTTAGTAGCCATTGCAAAAATCCTTAAATTAGGCTAAGAATTGTTACCTGCTACAGCTATATTCTTCGGGTTTAGCCACCAGTGACTACTTTCTATTTTCAAACCTGAAAAATGGATTTCCAAACCTGAAGAATGAACAAACCCCTAGTTTGAGGACCTTGAGTAAATCCATTATTTGGAAGGAATACAAAAATTGGAAAAAGATCGACTAAATGTATGAGCTAAAAGGAGTCTATGTCGAGAAATAAAACATTTTCTTGCAGGAAAAATTTTATTATATTCAAAAAGTCAGGGAGTATTATTTTAAGATAATGATGGTTTTACTAGAAATTCATGTCCAAATTTCAACTACAATTCACTGCTCGAATCATATGTTCAAATTATCGACTGTAACGTATATTCTTTTTGGGGACAAGCATAAACTATTTTTCCAGAAATGTAAAATTTTTAAAGACTCGACTCATCCTAAAGATAAATTTTGATCTGTCTAAAATTGTACACACATATTTGAAGTGTAAATTTGTGAAAGTTTTCCAAGCCAAAATGCAACGTTAAAACTGTCATTATCCTCCTGCAAATTGTGTAAAAAAATATTTGTGCAAAAAAGTCAGGTCCAGTATATAAATTCTGTCCCGGGGATAATGGAAATGCATATTTCTGAAATTCAACGTTTGTAAGCTTTCCATTCTAATGGAATTATTATTACGCTCAGAATGTATATCAGAACTTTCATGGTCTTCTTTTTGGTCTATACATCAGTGTCAGTTGCCCATACTTCAAAAAATACTATCATTTTAATTCTATGCAACCCAAAAAGTTGGGAAAGTGGTCGTTGCTTAGTATTGCCAACTTGAACTAAGTTTATGAAAGAATTAAGCTATGTTCAGAAATACCGCGATTTCGCCGTTTTCACCGTACGCCGTTTTAGTGCAAAAACCCCATGGGTATCCATGGCACAGTGGATCGACTACGAGGTAGGAAATTGATAGAAAACAGGGTAGACAGGCGAGAGCGAAAAGCAACCAGAAGGAACTCACGCAGCAAACAAAGTTTAAATAGTGTTTGGTTGATACTAATGACAGTTAATTATGCTTTATGTTGGTTGCATCGAACTAAACTACGCATTCCCTTTTATTGCTGCCCGTTTTATGTCCAACCAAAGAGTAACATACAACAGCAACTCAAACTCGATGAAATCTTCTACTAACATAAAAACCACCACATTGGGATAATACAACATTGCTTGCTCTATATGATTTTGATGTTTCAAAACACTCAATTACAGAATGGATTGTCAAACAAAATTGCGCTTTCCAAAATACCTTATTTGGCATTCATGTATAACCAACACCATTCTGTCTATAACCACCGACGGCTAACAGCGGATTAATTGTCAAACCACATTGTGAGAAATTTAAAAATAAATTCCATATTCCTTTGGGGATTTCGACCAATAATCACTAACAATGTTGTGTGCGAGCGATCTCAAAAATTCAATGCTTAAATTTAAACCATACAATTGGGAAAACAGACAGTAAAGAGATTAATATTTTTCTAGTCTTGTTTCAATGATGAACAGTCGATTCTCATGATGATGTCCGGTCGAATAATGTGATAATCGATATGCTGCTGATCATCACCGTCTAACCAACAATTCGCGAGGCTTGACTTTCCATCTGTGTGTACTGATTAAAGGGGCGTTTGACAAAATGTTTGACATTTGGGCTTATGGTGTAGATGAGTCGATACTAGAGTATTTTGTTTTTGCTTAAAATCCCATATGACCGATCATTTCGTACAATGATCACATTGTGTGGAATTCATGAGAGGATGAGCTGGGAATGAATGAGCCATGTGTGTTTTGTATTTTCGAGGGCATTGTATATTTTATTTTCAGATTTTTGATGGTAAACCAAGCATTACATGGATGATTTTACGGATTTCGTAGGCGTTCACGGTGTTTATGAGCCATAACTATCAATTCTTTCATTCGATGTACATATGTGCGTTGACGACGAGCGTGTTATTTTTTGCCGATTTTGTGAGAATGTGACATATGAAACTAGTGTTGGCTAAACTAAGCAGCATGATGTATTTAAGTATCTGCCCTTCAAATTTGCATATTTTCCAACTGGCCATAGTGTTTTTCCAACTCGCAATTAGTTATATTGGATAAAGGCTTATTCCTGCTTTTAGATGCGCCGGCGCAAACATTTTTATACCATATGTTAAATTTCCCTTAAAGGGTTTTGCTCATTTCCCTAGTATTTGCACACAAAGGGGAGTAAACCGCAAAACCAATGACCACCTCCGGGTTTACGTTACAACAAGCCAAAAGAGAATAATTTTCTTAACTCCCGTAACAGCTGTGATCGATAATGCGTTCCTTCCTATGAGACATTTGATAACGATGGGCCAGCATGGATATGCAACATGTAATAACACGTGGACCCGCATCTCGGTCATGGCCCGAGGCCTTAGCCCTATTGTCTTACCTCTTTGCTTGGCGCGACTGCAAAGAAGTACGTGAGCAAAAACTCCGCGTACCCGGTAACTGATGTGTGTCTCATCGAGATCGCCACATTAAACTAAATGGAGCGATTGACGGTAGTGGCGGTATTGGTTGGCGGTGGCGTTGGATTCCCACAGAAATTTTATCAACACATTTGACTACGACACAACCAACAGTAGTACAACGTATTCGTATTTGTAAATTATGTATTATATTTAAGATTATAACTTATCACATGTGAACGGTACAAATAATAACAATAAACAAAATACATTTCATATCGCTGCTACCTTTGAAGTAAAACATAAACGGAGACCGAATTGGAATCGTCGAATAGAAAGCGCGCGCGTACAACTACCTCCATTCATATCATTTAATCCGTTAGTCGGCCATTGAACCAAACCCACAACCAGCCACCCAGTCAGCCAACCAACAAAGCAACAACTATCCCGGCCACTTGACTCATTCAGAATCTGTCTCGCTGTATGGTGGTTCATTCAAGATATGCCAGTGATGATGTTGGTTTTGGTTGGTGGTGATCCTCGGTGTAGTTACTTCGACGTCATCATCTGACTGGGGGTTTTGCTTTAAGATATCGTTATCTGGTTTGTTTTATTTCTGTGATACGTCGGCTATTTCTACTACATATTTAGCTTCTACTGCTACTCATATAAAAAAGAGGCAATCAACGAGGTACATGTGATAATTTTGGAGCAGAGAATGTCACAACGCATTACTGTAATCACATGTATCCTGATCAAACTCTAAATCCAGCAATAACCCAATCGGAATATCATAGTGCAGCGAACTTTGTATTCTGTGTCTAAATTGGATGTAAATCAATGACACTCAGAAAGGACTGCTGAAAAGGGGAAAGCAAACATGCTTGCGTTTTCGCAAAATCATGTTTGTTATTTTATCAAACATTTTGTCAGGCATTTCATCAACCCGACAAACAGCTTGATGTTTAGTGACTAGGATAACTGCAACAACTTCGATATATTTGTATCGATTTAAACAAATATTGACTAGTAAAGGGTGATTCGCTTATTGGTACTCTTTTCAAAATTTTTTAATATTAAAAAACTGGTTTCACATTAAATCCCATTAATGGAATGGGAAGACTTCTCAGAACCAGTAAGCTGTGCGATTTTAGGAACGAAGTTCCTTATCGCACTTTGCTGGATGGGTCTAAATGAAAATGAAAAGAAAAATCCCACTATTATTTACTTTTGCTTTCGTTTGTGTCTAGACTAACTAGGTCTCTCACATATGTTGCGAAATTTCTGGTAAAATAGGATGTTTTCTAGGTGGAGCCTGTAACCAATATTTAGTATATATTGTAGTTTTGAACCCAATAAAAAGTAAATTTAGAAAAGCCAAAGTGAAAGAAGTTTAAAAATAATGTTTTCTTAAATAAGTGACTTTTCTTAAAAAAAGTTAATTTTCTCAGAAAAATACCTATTCATATTCTTAAACAAAGTACCTTTTCTTAAAAGAAATACCTAAACTTAAATACCTAAACTTAAAGAAGAACCTTTGCATAAAAAAAAGTTAATTTTCTTTCAAAAAAATAATTTTCTTAAAAAAAGTAATTTTATTTAAATAAGTGCCTTTTCTTAAAAAAGTACATTTTCTTACAATAAAAGTACCTGTTCGTAAAAAAAATTCTTTTTTGTAAAATAAATTCATATTCATGGCTTTTTCTTGCAGAAAGTACTTCTTCTTAAAAATTGTACCTTTCTTAAAGAAAACATTAGCCTTTAATAAAAGAAGTACCTCTCTTTAAAAAAATTACCTTTTCGGGAAATATAATACACATTCTTGTACAAAGGACCTAAAAATATATATTTATATATATTTAAAAAAATACATTCTATAAAACAAAATTGTCTTAAAAAAAAGTTTATAATTTTACAGAAAGTGTCTTTTCTTAAAGATCCATTTAAATTATCGTATTTTTCAACGAGCGCATTAGGCGTGTTGGAACTAACTAGTACATAATACTTAGCGAAAGGAACTTCATTCCAACCGGGGGTCCCCTGCCACCTCATGTGATTTGTTTGTTTTACACTCACTGATTGGGACATACAATTTTACATCTGTTCTTACCGGTATTTTGAGAAGTTGTTTCATGGCTAAATACTCGATTGTGTCGCCTTCACTAAGCGAGGTGACCACCGTCGAATGAAATGTAAGGTGGTCAGAGCAGCGATCGAACCCACGTTCTCATGGACAAGAGCCGCACACACTATCATTGAACAACCGATGGCCAAGTGCGGCTAACATGATCCATACTAAGGCTCCAATTTTTGATGCCGCGTTAGTTGACGCGAGTAATGTCGGCTTCCAATTCCTGAATCTTAGTCCCATAGGAAAATGCCCAGAGATTTGATATCACACAATCTAAGCGACCAATTCACAGGCCCTAAGCGTGAAATTAACTGTTCACAGAATTGTTCTCGCAATAATGTCATGGGCTGTATGGCAAGTAGCGCCGTTTTGTTGGAACCAAATCTAATTTGATTGCGCGATTACAGGCGCCATTCACAGTTACTTTCCGACCGGCCTCACTTTTTGAAGGAATATAGACGGATGATTCCTCCAGCTAATAAACAACAGCAAATCGTTGTTTTCGTAGCCCAAACAACGCAATTTTGCTTATTGATATAGTCTTTAAGCCAGAATTTGGGTTCATTCATACAATTTTGAAGGAAAACAGTGGATCTTTTTCAAGCTCTTCAAGAACCCAAAGACTGAATCGTTTACGATTCGAAGGATTCCATCATAGAATAACACATACGTAGAAGGTTTTATTCGCTCAATAAATTAAACGTCATAGGTACGATGGAAATTACACAGTGGAGGGTGGAAAATATGGGTTCAATAATACCAGATGGTGGCAATAGTATACAGCGATCCGCAAAGGAACTACACCCGAATTTCGTGTTTTTGTGGCAAACTAGTTGTGTTAAATACAATACAAATGAATACCAACGTTAAAAGTCAACAAAAAAGTGCAAAATACATTTAAATTTTTCAGTTCTACACCAAAACGACAGGAAATAGTTAAGTGAACATATTTTGTAACTCCACCTGGTGTATGTAAATTTTAAATTTAATTTGCTCTCATTTCCACAGACCTACCGAGAGAGTGTGAAATGAAACGTCAGATGAGAGAATAAGTTCTTCTATAGTATGTGTTATTCTATGGATTCCATGATGAAATGTCAAATAATTCTGAACTAAAATACCATGATGGTTTGATTTGTCATAAAATCCCTCCTGGGAGAAGTAAACGAATCACCCATCATTACACACAATATGACACTCTTTAATCGGTCGATATAAAATTAGAATGTCTTGAAGAAGTAGGGTGCCCCAATAAATATTCTATTTCATACTTAATCGGAACATGTCCCAATTTACAATGCAATACAAATATCACCTTGGTCAAAAAAAATGAGCTTATACGGCCCCCTTTAACGGCCCCCTTTAAAATTATATTCAATTAAATTTCAGAAATGTCTGATAATTATAAAATCAATTGATTCGGGTACCAAATTAAGCATTCAAAAAGAGGAAACAGCAGAAAAAAACTGGTTGCTTAAAAATGCTAATGATAGCACCGCTGACAGTCTTTCACTTTGCAAAGGTTTCTTTCAAAGTCACAATAAAAACACAATGGTTGTGACATAGATGGCGGTTGTGACAAAGATGGATGTAAAGGGTGTCCCAATAAATATTTTATTTCAAGCTTAATACAAAAAAAAAATATACACATACATACTCAGAAGCTTGTTATTTCTAATTTCGATGTAAATAAATTAGTGTATAAAAACTAGAACTACAACGTGCACTAGGTCATTTCATAGGTATCGCGTGGTATACCAAGGAATACACATTTTTCGTCTGGCACTCATGAATACACTGAGTGTGTCACTATTTAAATGTAATCATGCAGCTCTCTAATAAATATGGTCAAGGCAAATCATTTTAGTGAACCACAGTCTTGGCACCCATGAGCATGAAAATTAGTTATCGTTGATCATTGATGTTTATTGCCTGTTTACCGCTCTTGTTGGTACCAAATAAGTATGTAAATAAAGTTGTTTTTCAAAATCATCAACTTCTCGACCAAGCTCATGCTCACGAATGACAAATCTGTGGTTCGCTTTATGTTCTTTCTTCAAATATCGAATTTAAAGAAAGGATCTCCGTGTATTCAAATTTTTCTCAACAAATCTTACCTACCTCGCACTACAACTTTAAGTTCTGCACCGGTATTGGTGGCTGTATGCACGCAAAGGAGATAATCGTCCAGTCATAGCCGTGGCTGTGATAGTAGCACTACCCGCAGCCTCAAGCGATAGGCGTTTCTTACGTTTCCGATAATCCTCGTTATCATTAGGGTCCTTATCACTTTTATTCTCAGTTATTTTCATTGTGTGTTTGTGTGTGCACACTTTTTGGAGGTGTGTCTGATCGGTCGGTCATATTGTTGATTGTTAGTTGTTTTGCTTTGTCATCTTGTCATTGTAGTTGTAGTTGTTTCCAAACTGCTACCGATTATGGTTATCTGAAGTAGAAAATAGTGAATTTCTTCACTTATGACGAAGCCATTTTCGATTTGTTTGTCATGGCGTTTGTATTCGTCAAGGGGGATTCCTTATGATCCAGTATCTGTAATCAGTAAGTTTAATTATTCCAAAGTCTATTGGGAATGTCTTGAAGATAGTCAATGAACTTGAGTGGAAAATATCTTATAAAAATAAATAAAGAAATATTTTCCCATTACATCCCATGAAGGGGCCGCAGAGAGCTTCTGAGAATTAGTGAGCTGTGAGATTTCTAGTTTGATCACTCACTGATTGATTGGGACCTACATTTCGAGAACCTTTTTAAGGCTATTTACTCGATATTGTCGCAATCACGAAGCGAGGTGACCAAAGCCGAAACCAAAAAGACGATTAACCGGTTTTTTAGCTATTAAACTGTGTCGGTTTTTTAAAAAACCTAATTTTCGAACAAGCCGAAAAAGGTTATTTGTCGCCGGTTAGCCGGTTTCTACTCAATCTATGATATGGTAATAAATGATTTTGTTTTCGAATTTTAATAAAATTTTGGAATTAAGAAACATGATTTCAATTTTCAAATCTGATTACATGCTTCAATAAGTTCTAAATGACATTTTCAAAATAAAAATTTATTCAAATTTCAAAATGATTTTATGATTTGAATAAGAATGAATTAAGGTTTTAGCAATGTTTTAAAATTTCAAAATGCAAATTATTTTAGAAATAAATGTCTCTCGAAAATCTCTTTCAAATTGGAATATGATTTTGGAATTTAAATCCGTATAATGTGAATTTCAGCAAAAAATTGTTTGGGACATACCTTTTTTCCCTGCGTATACAAACCGGATTCAATGAACTCAACTTACCTTCCTTTAACTTCAATCCATAAAGGATTAAACGTTGAAAAAAAAAACAATTTGTATTATTCGAAAAATATATAAAAAAATACAAAATGTTTTTCCAAGATTTATTGATTTAAAAAATAGAAAACGGATTCAGAGCCAACCTATACTTTTATTAATTTTTATTAATTCAATCTTTAATAATTTTTCGGATCAATCTCAACTTCTATGAAATTGCAATTAAAGTATTTCCATTACATTTCACTTTATTTATGTCTGTGGATACATGTTCCTTCCACATTATCATTATCATATTTTAAAGATATACAGTAAATATCCCAATAGCTTAAACAAATAGATTAAGATTAATATTTTTAGGGGCTAAACGTTTAAAAAACGTTTATTATTCGAAAAATATAAAATACAAATATAAAAAATTATGTTGACAAGATTTTTTTTGTAAAAAAAAGGAAATATTTAGCCGTCCCTAAATTTAACAGCATTTCTTATCTTTTAATGAATAAATAAGGACTTGCTTACGAAATGATGCGGGAATCCGATTCTATTTCGATACATTCGTGTTCTTATCTAAAATCTGATGGCAATACATTTTTCTTTTTGCCTCGCAGAAGGAGTTAACGTTTATCACAAGATTACCAACGACCTTCGGTTACTGATAAAATGAAGTACGTACCCGTCTATTTCAATACGTATTGTATTTAATCACCATTTGGTTAAACGCCGACTAGTCTGGTAGCGCCTGCAAAAAAAACAAAGTCGGCTTGAAATATAAACAAACCTCAACGATAACGAGAGAAAATAAAAAAATGTGATAAACAAATATGTATGTCTAATCACAAGAAGGAGTAGTTAAATTTTGCAACTGTATTTCGTATTGTTAAACTAAAAAACCCCACAAAGTAATACCAATCAAAAGTTTTGGCGATTGTTTGTTTTTTACAGCTAAAAAGAAGTTTAATCAATTTCACGAATTTAAAAGAGGAAGGATTAAATCATGGCATAGCGAGCTGAAACGCAGTTCATTGCGATTGGGTTTAAGTTTCAAAGTTCGTAAAGTTCCACAAATCCCACGCTAACGTTTATTCATCGCGCTTTCAACACATTCGTTTTCAATTCAAAAATTCAAATCAAAATGGAAACAAATCAAAAGGAATGTTTTGCTTGACAAGCTAAATAACTCGCCTTATCTCATTTTAGGATTCAATAAAAACAATTTTGACCTCTGTGACAAAGAAAAAACCCATGTTTGCTAACATTTTACATTTCAGTACTTTTGAATTATTTCAAATAAGAATCAGAGATTCCATTCTTTTATGTCATTTCTCACCACTTTTTTGTGAAAAGAACAACAATCAACATTCAACTAGCACATAATCATAGGAGTAGTTCTTATCTCTGCTACATTTCATACAACATCAAAATCAAATAGTGAAAACTTATTTCAGATGGTGTTAAAGATTATAAATTATTTGATGTTTGACATCATAAACGCTACATAGACTATAGAAAAATACTCATAGTCTAGGAAAAAAATATGAAACTATTAAAGTGCGACTGGCGACGTCTGATCGAAAAGTGAACCATTTACGTCAAATGCGGACACATTCATACAGTGAATTTTAAATTGTAGAGAATAGTTCAATAGAAACGACATATAATTAGAGTGACCAGAGGCGAAACAATTAAAGGGTAAATGGATTAAGTCTACAAAACTGAGTTACTTTAAAACTCAAGTAGCCATAATGAAGAAGTAGTGGTTTCATTAACAGTATTTTCATTTGAATTTGGGAATGAATATAATTGAAATGAAGACTATCTATTTGAAAATGTCCTTCAATCTCGGTATTCATGCTAACAGTCTCAGGGATTTACATTTTTTTTTGTTGTAAAAAATCTACTTTTATTTCAGTTCCTACGCATTTATTAGTATTGTTAATTTTATATCTCGAGGTTATATGGTCTTTTTATTTTGAAAATTGGAGGACAAATTATGTCTAATGCCACACTTCTCGTGGCCTGACCCTGCTGTTGAATGTGGGCAAATTTATATTGCATAAATTGGACTATACAAACAAATTAGAAAAATTTTGAAATTGCAATATCAACAACAACTTCAGGAATTTTACTTTTATATTTTGTGGAGTTTTATAACATAACATTTCGACATATGGACCAAAGGTCAAAATCCCTGGCCCACTATGTCACACATCTCGTGGCCTGGCCCAGCAGAGTACCGCTTGATTAATTGATTAATTGAAATCGAAACTTGTAAAATGTAGTTGATCACAGAGCAATAGAAAAGAGTTTCTATGCCTCTCTTCGCGTTCTCTTAATGACTACCTCGACTATTTCATCGAGTTCGACTTGCTTTGGTTATTTACTCTTGCGTATTTTCGCGAATGCGTATTTTCGTTCGATGCAAACAGCATAAAACATAATTTAGCTGTCATTAGTATCAGTCAAACACTTTTAAACTTAGTTTGCTGCATGGTCTATAATCTATATGTCTTCTTTCGTCTCTCTTTCTTCATCATTTCCCTAGTAGCTTTTCGATCAGCTGTGTCATATAAACCCCCTGATTTGATACAAGAGGAGTCCAGGTAGTTTTAGCGATTTCTTCAAACACAACAATTTTCCCTCATATCAAATGATAATATGATGCATAAACAAAAATCATTTCTTATTCAACTGCACGCATATAGTGCAGGAAAATTTTTGATCTGGTCACTCAACGCCATGGGGATGGATGATCTTTATAGATGGAGTGTTAACATTTAATGTCAATTCTTATCTCGACCGTTTAACACAATTACATATGCATTTTTATTTTCTTCAGTTTTAATTTAGTTTGTTTTTCGTTTTCTTTTTTATTAAAAACAAATCTTAAGTAGCAATTTTTATTATTTATTATCGCTTTGAATTTCGTCGCTGTCGTCTTGAAGCTGCTGAAACATTGACTTGAAACTACACTTTCTGCTTGGTCGATCGTTCATTTGCCTTTTGGTCGATTGAGGGTTACCAATTGTTATGAATTAAAAATTAATCTCCCAACCAGCTCTAATAGTATTTTTTGAACCAATATAATTAGTATAGTGATCGTGTTCTAGTTTTGAATCTTACCTTGGGACCGTAGCCTCATTCCTTCAACAGACCGTAGTCTCATTTACGAGTTTGATCCCGAAGGTTAATATTTTTTACCTCACTTCGTCGTTTAATTTCATGACTGATATGGTTGTTTTAGTTTGCGGCAGATGCGAAGTCAATAAAGTTACTCACTACCTTGAAAACATTAATTTTGTCTTGTACGAGTACTCATTCAATACCGAACATACTTTATGTGATTCCTTCTGAAGTAACTTACGTAAGTCTTCTCCCAATATTATCTACTTTATTTCATTAGCAAATCCGAGCAGCACGTGGTTTTTGCTGTTGATGATTATCGTTTAATGCAGCTATTCTCATTATTATCTCAATCAAAACGTTGAATAGATCGCACGGTAGGCTATCGACTTGTCTGAGGTCTCGCCTCAAATGGTTCGGTAAGTTCCTTTACTGAGGATTTGGTGTCAATGCTGTTAAAATGCGTATAATCTTAGCAGTGATAGCCAGCTCAGGTATAGATCGTATATTTTTTCCGTGCTATCGAAGGTAACATTATAAGCAACACAGAGATGATAGATGTCGACTTGCTTTTCTTGGGTTGTTTTAAGAATTTAAATTAATGAAAATATCTGGTCGGTTTTAGTTTTTCAGGTTTGTTTTTATCGGGAAACGAGCGGAACAAAGAAGAAAGAGTGGCGTTGGGCTTCTTCTATCAAAAGATGCATATTTAGCTCTCATAGAATGGACAGTCCATACAGACCGTATTACATCTGTCAGATTTGTAACACGCGTGAGAAATACAACAGTTATCCAATGCTACGCCCCCAACTGATATAGAGCAGTTCGAACGGAATGAGAAGTTTTACAACAGTCTTACCAAACTGTTGCATAATGTCAGAAGAGGCAACGTTGTCATGCTTCTTAGTGACTTCAATGAACAACTGGACGAAAACAACACTGACATGGAATCGATAATGGGTCGCCACGGAACTGGATCTATTACCTAGAACGGCGAACTCCTATCGGGCCTCTGCTTCAATCATAGTCTTGTTTTTGGTGGCACATTATTCCCTCATAAGCGGATTCATAAGGTGATATGGGTATCACCCGACCGCACAACCGACAATCAAATTGGCCACATCGCCATCAGCAAAAAATGGTATGAGTGTGCGTAACAAACGTGTTGCGGATATGTCGAGTGATCACAATATCTTAATCTCCTCCATCCGGTTTAAATCCGCTGCCATAAAAAATAGTACGAAGGGCTTCCAGAAGAAATTTAATACCAACAGACTAGATGATCCTGTCATCAAAAGCAGTTTTATCAATGCCCTCAGGGACTCTTACCAAGAAGAAACAGCCCACACCAAAATTATCCTAATCAAGGCAGCAGGAACACACGTAGGCTACATGACCACGCGCAAGAAGCCATGGATTACTGAAAACACATGGATGTTATAAATCAGAAAGCATAGGCAAAAAATGGCGTAAACTGTGCCAAAACCGGGACTGCGAAATATTTAGCCCAAATAAGAGCACGCCTGACTGGACAAGAAGGTGACGAAAATCGAAAGTGCTGATAAAAGGCTATGGAGCATACAAATTGCAACTAAAGCACAAGCAGCAGCAGAAACCCATCGTGACCCAGACCTCTCCCGATCAGTGCGTCAATTAACGAACTCCACATTCTCTACCACCAAACCTTTAATGGATAGCAACGGTGAAATGACTACATCGAAATAGAAATAGGATAAGATATGTTAAAAATAGTACAGAAAACTTCAATCAGCACCACTTCAAGCATTCAAGGAGGACAATCAATTCGACACCACATGCCCGAATATCTCGCGATTTCATCCCTGAAGTCTGGCAAGTCCAATGGTTCTAACAACATACCTCCAGAGTTACTGAAATCAGACTGCATACTAAGCGCTGAACACCTGCATCCGCTCATATCTGACTTCTGGGATAGCGAAACACTGCCGTCGGAACTCACGGAAGGAATCATAACTCTGCTGCTAAAGTAAGGCAACCTCTCTGATTGCAAGAATTGGAGAGGTATCATGTTATTGAACATGTTGAATAAAATAGTCGCGCACATCGTCAATAAGCGACTATCAGATCATGTGTCACCTATTCTGAGGAACGATCAGGCTGGTTTTAGAACTAATCGATCGTGCGCCGACCATGTCAACACATTGTAATCTTGAAATCACTTGAATGAAAAGAAGTCCCAAGCAATATCATACATCTGACCAAAAGCTTGTACGACGGCGGCCCCTGCCGAATACAGCACGAACAACAACTAAGTGGCGGAATCCCAGTGGAGAAGGTGTGCGTCAAGGATGTGTCCTATCACCACTGCTTTTCAACATCGTACTTTACGCGGTAATGATCGGTGTATCTCAAGATATCAGAGGAATTACTTGGGGACTACAGGGTAACCTTGGAGATATAGCACATGCCGATGGTATCTGCCACCTTGCACATATATTAGCTCACGGATATAACTGGTATGCTGACCGATGTCAAACTATATGCTGCGTTACCAGGGTTGTCAATAAACATACCTAAACCCAAAGCAATACGCAGAAACACAAATAATGCCCAAATAATTTTCGGAGGTGACTATCCAATAGATAATGTGGGCTCATTTTGTTATTTAGGCAGCCTCGTTACTGCCAAAGGCGGAACAGACGAAGTCAAGAATTAATAAAGGGCGTACAGCATTCAGCTCTCTTGAGAAGATATGGAGGTCCACATGGATCACATGAAACATTAAAATTAATCTATTTAATGCTAGTATAAAATTTGTGGTTCTTTACAATTGCGAGACATGGCACGCAGCTAACAAAGAATTGCATGCCTTGTAAGCATTTATCAACCGCCGCTTACGAAAAATCATGCGTATCTTGGAAATCCGACGCCGCAAGTGGCTGTGGATCGGCCATACGCTAAGGAAGCCCCAAGATGGCATTGTAAGTTCGGCACTCGATTGGAATCCGCAGGGCAGTCGCAGAAGAGGAAGACCGGCTAATACATGGAGGCAGGAGCAGGATATACATAGCGTGAAATTAAAAATTTAGCTAAAATGAAAAGCATTTGTTACGGTCCTATGCAACTCCCAGGAACTATGAGATATACATATATGTACACATATAAAAGTGGTAAAAGTATAAATAATAAATATAATATTTTTGCTTAAGTCCTTCTAAGGCAACTCTTTTTGCAGGCATTCATAAGCCGTTCTTGTAGAGATGGATGAAAGCCATTGCCTCGCAATCTCACACAATGTTACAAAGAAAGGAGTAGGTAATGTGTAGAGAACATCTACAGTAATCTATAGAATGCCTGTTAGGTCCTGATTTAAGACCTTACAGCTCATGACGTCCGCCATTGGGTACGATGCGAAGTGAAGTAGAAGTAGTGGTATTATCTTTTTGTGCTCTACAGCTTCACACATATACCCGAATGTTTTTTTTCAGAACTCTGAAGTGTTTGGCCGCCGCAACTTCACTACAGTACTTTTTATGTGTTGGAAAAATCAAGTATCATGAACGAACATTCCAGACGTCTAGTGCAGATGTTTAGTTTCAACTGACTGCAGTGCTGTCATATATGCGGTGTTCTTTACGAAAGAAGTCATGTGACATTCTTCACCATACATACCCTGGTTTATCTTGGGCGATTTTTCATAATCAGGTACGAGTTTTGCAGAGTTCACCTACAAGCGAACTAGTGTTTTCTGTGTCAAGAAGAATCTCCTGTAGTCTGAACGTGATTGACATGTATCATGCCTGATTCCCGAGTGAATGTGAGTAATACTAAAAATATGTTCACGTGAGCGTGCGTGAACGTGAGTAGCGTAAAACTCTTCGTTTATGATCGTGCGTGAGCGCTCATCTTACTTTTGTGAGCTTGAGCCAAAACTTACTCACCTGCCCATCTCTACTCAAGCACTCGTTCACAACGTTTTGAAATCGAGGCTTAAAACTTCGATAAATGAAAACAAAACCTCTAAATCCGTAACGGGAATCCCGTTTGTAACTGGCAACACTGGTAGAACGATTATTATGTGTGCAGCAGGCATAGTACGTTTATTTTCTTCCGATAAAGATGTGCATTATTACACATTACAAACTCATGTTTATGTTGTTTTTGTATTATTCTAAGATATTGAACGCTTGAGCGATTATTATACTATTCCGTATTATATCGGTGGCACCAGTAGCTGTGGAGCTGGGTTTGTCACATTGAAGTTCTCATTCATTTCATTCCCTTTTTTTGTCGAGAGATGTCCATTTTTTTACAATTATTATCTCAAACGTTTACACTGTTTTGTTTGTTTGCTGGAATTTTTAAGCAGCAATCGGGTGTGGGTGTAGGAGATTCTGGTTCGGAACACTCGTTCATAGAATAACTCGGGCGAGGCACGTAAAGCAGTGGTCAAAATGATAGTAATGCACTCAGCGAAAAACAAATATATGGAAACGATTTAGTACATAAGTAGATTACGAATCTGAGAAATGTGTTGGGTTCAAAATAAACCGAGCAATATCTGTCCTGTGAGGTGATAATTTAAAGTTATTTTTTGAGGTTATGTTAGAATCCAAAGGCGGATTTTACAGTCCACACTATAATTCAGTATTTGACATAAAGGTTAGTCAAAGAATTTTTATATAAATTTCTGTCGGTTATTTAGATATCGAGCCTTGAAAATTTAAATTTTGACTTGTAATCAGAGTTCGTATTTACCAACCCCCCCCCCCCATGAGTAACCCATACACATCGTCGTGGGGAATGTGTAATGAACGTTTACCCGCAGGGTATGGGGAAAATAATGGGTAGCTAACCACGAAAATGAGGAATTACCCATCACGATTACTCATTACCAGGGTATGGGGAAAATAATGGGTACACTCTAAATTATTTATTGAAAATTACGATGAAAATCGCTGTAAACTTTTCTTGAATTTTTTGCTGATGTGTAATATTAAGTATATTATTGTTTATTTTAAAGAAAAATCATAAAATGTTTAATTTTAAGCAAAACGTTAAGTAAAAATGCGATTTGCTATAACAAATGTGTAAAATTAGACATAAACTACATTATTTGAAGTATTTGTTGCATAGTCCTCAAGCGTTGGCAAAAAATGCCATTATTGTGTTTTCTCGCGTACGCAAATTCCACATGACGCAGATGACGCCATGGCTTGCAAGCATCGCTCATTACCAGTTTAGCAAGTGTGCAGCGAAGGCGTAATAGTGAAGTGAACAAAATACAAGGAAAAAAAATACACAAACAGCAAAGACTGTGAAAAACATAAAAAATATACCTTCATAAAATTTAAATAAAAAAAAATTATTTATTTATATTTATATTATTTTTTTAGAATTAAATGTATTAAATTGATTGATGTTTCATTAAAAATGATTTGGTTGAAAATATAAAAACACAAAAAAAAAATTAGTCGCAGTATTTTTATTACACAAAATTTGTTAAAAATTAAACATATTTGGTTAAATTTGCGACAAAAAAAGGTAAAACATTAAGCAATTTTTGTTTAAAATTAAACAAAATAGCTCCAAAATTACACATATTTGGTTAAAATTTACGTCAAAAAAGGGGTAAAGCATTAAGCAATTTTTGTTTAAAATTAAACAAAAATAACTGCAAAAAACACGTGTGTAAATTTAAGCATTTTTGGTAGGCATCCTGTTGCCTACGATTATCGCAGTAAAATTCAACAAAAAAAGTTTGGAGTGTAGCTACCCACGAAATGGGGAATTACCCATCACGATTACCCAGGGCAATGGGGAAAATAATGGGTAGCTACCCACGACGATGGACAATGGGTTGGGTAACTCATCCCCATTTTTGATCGATAATGTGAAAAAGTTAGAAAAAATGTCTATATCTCGGAAACGGAGCGTCCAATTGAGAAAATATCCAATTTATGTGGGTTTCTAAGGGGGTTTCATAAAGTGGTCCAATTCGTATGGAAGAATTTTTTTCGAAAAATCGCCAAAATAAAAAAATCGCTAAAATAAAAAAGTGGATATAACTCGAAAACGGTGGTGTCTCCAATATGGCATCACTTTTTTCGATTTAAAAAATCACTAAAAATAAAATGTTTCATACAAAAAATCGCTAAAACGCTCTCATTCTTATATCTCGGAAACGGAGCGGCCAATTGAAAAAATAACCAATTTTTGCGGGTTCCAAAGGGGTTTTCATAAAGTGGTCCGGTCCATTCGTATGGAAGAATTTTTTTTCGAAAAATCGCCAAAATAAAAAAAATCGCCAAAATAAAAAAAATCGCTAAAATAAAATGGTGGCTATAAATCGAAAAAAGTGATGCCATATTGGAGACACTAGGAAATAATACCATATACTTCTGCACTTGACCAGACTTTAGCTCAATTTGTATTTTAGTCTGTACAATTTTGTGGAAAATGCCCATATTTTCACACCAATTATCTCCAAAATTACAAGAGATATATATATATATATACAAACGGGCATATCAATTATTTATCTGCCTATAACCTGTAAACCTATTCCGAAGTCAAACGAAAACTTTGACTTATTTGATGCAGGGTCAAACGTCAAACTATCAAAGCGATTTCCAAAAAAAAGTCATATAAGGAACAGCCTAAACTGCAGTGAGCGTAACCGCTTATAAAGTACATTTAACCAAATCAAGTATCATTCATATTAATATTACCTACGGCCTAAGGACCCTCATCAAAACAACTTTTCGTGGTACAGAATTATTTATCATTTGTGGAATTTTTGTGTTTTTTATTAAATTTAAAAAAAAATGTTCTGTCTTTTACCAGTTTCTCTCAGATATTCATTTTTTTGGATATTGAAAATCGAAAAGAAAATATTTTTTTTTTCAAATTTATTGAACTGTATCTCATACAGTTTTTGAGATATTAAAAAATCCGTTTCCCATTACATCCCATGAAGGATTTGGACACAGTTTCTCTCAATCAGTGAGATGTGCGCTTTCTAGTATTAAACTAACTGATCGGGACCTACAGTTTTACACCGGTTCCGAACGGTATTTTAAGAAGCTTCTTGGAGATATTGCACTCAAATTTTCTTCAATAAAAAGAGTACTTTCTTGGTTTTAACACGACTAAATATTGTACTAAATATTTTTGACAAAAATTTTGACTTTGGATAAAGATAAGTTTTGTAGGTCAGAAGCCTTCAATGAATATAATATACAGTTGGAAAGCTTGATGTGTTGTCCAATTTCCTAGGGTAACTTTTGTCAGCACCAAATTGAACCCTCAGACCATAAAGTCAATTTAACGAAAAATTTCACAATTTTTTGTCTCAAAGCGTAAACCACTATTTTTATTTTTCATCAACTTTAAAAAACTAAGTACGCAGCTAAAAGTGTGATAAAATTCCCTTCCTTAATTTGGGTATTTCTTTATACTCATCGGAGTTCATTTGCCGGAGTTATGTCCCAGACATCCCTTACATCACACCATTTAGCACATAAATCGAATTACTATGGGTGTATTGCATACATGTGGCACTGAAATTCCGTTAAGAGTAAACATTGGCCTTATTAGAATATTTTATACCTGAATACCAATAAAATTCACTTCAGTGACCATAAAATTCGTCCACGGTTGTTATTGAAGCGAATTTTAAACGCTTACGTTTCCACTAGAAATTGCGTTTGTTTAGTTTTCTGCTCTTTTTAAGGACAATTTGGCTTCTATTCGAATTTAATAACACTTATATTATTTTGATCGCAACTGTACATGATGTATTCGATATTGTTGGGGCTGAGTTTGTTCAATGTCCAATGTCGTCTCGGTCAAATGCAATAAAAGTTTGTTCCAATTAACTGTGGATGTTAAAACGACACTAGGCAACATATTGACGAAACGGACAGAAGTGCAATTCGTTACAAAAATACTCAGTTTATATTTGAATCGAAATCGATGGATTTGCTTAATATGAAATGTACAAAGAATGACGAATTATTGACTAATTCTCGATTTAACTCCAAGCTTTGAATCGATCAATATACGTAATTTTAATGGGGATTTTTGATGCATGTGGTTTTTATCACATTAATATTTACATTGAAGTATTATTTACTACTAAGTTTAGGAATATGATATGACTCAAAGATACGAATCAATGTCCCTTACGCTTTAAACCTGTATCGGATATTAAAGTTGGGCAATTTGTTACATCACTTTACATAGAAAAATGCAGATAATTATGAGATTTTTGGAACGAAGTTCCTTTTCGCACGTTGCGGGATGGGGGCTAAATGAAAAAAAATTAAACAACTTTTGTGTTATCACTATTACGCTACAGCCCACTATATCAACTATATTGTTTACTTTTGCTTTGGTGTGTGTCTAGACTAACGGCTTGGATCTTAGAGAAAGAAATTAACTAGATGTCTCATATATGTTGGGAAATTTCTTGTAAAAACATGTTTATACTTCACTCGAAATCTAGAAATATCTAGATTTCGTAGCCTAAACATCTGATTTTCCATACACAAATCAGCTGTTCCTGTGAATGAAATCTAGACAATCGAGATTTCGGTTGCAGCATAAGCGCGGTATAACCAATATTTAGTATATATTGTAGTTTTGAACCCAATAAAAAGTAAGAAAAGCCAAAGTGCAAGACTGGCAAAAAAATATTGCATTTTATTACCGTTCCTTTTATTTTAAAAGAATTCCTTTTCTTAAAAAACTACTTTTATTTAAAAAAGTAAATTTTCTTACATAAGTGCCTTTTCATACAAACTGTAAATTTTCTCAAAAAAAATACCTATTCATATTCTTAATCAAAGTACCTTTTCTGACAAAAATAAATTATCTTAAAGAAATACCTTTGCTTAAAACAAATATGTTAAAAAAATAACCTTTTCCTGAAAAGAGTACCACTTCTTTAAAAAGTGCCTGTTCTTAAAAAAAGTACTTCTTTGTAAAAAAAAAATGCAAGCTCTTATCTTTCCTAGAGAAAGTACTTCTTCTTAAAAATAGTAACTTTTCTTTAAAAAGAACATTAGCTTTTAATAAAGAAGTACCTCACCTTAAAAAATTAACTTTTCGGGCAACTATAATACGTATTCTTACAAAAAATAATCGAAGTTAATGTCAACTGTCGCTCAACTGATCCATAGGTCTAAGGGCCTCTTAACGAAACCCAGTCACCTATCACCGTTTCTTTTTGAAAGCATTTTCTCTATAAGTTCTCCAAGTACTACCTTGAGTAGCTGTCTCATCGGTACCCTTGGTACGACCACTTGTTTGGAAGAGTAACAAAGGTAATAGCAGTAGGTGTTGTTGTAATTGTGGGCGCAATTGGCTTTTATCAGATGCAACTCAAATGTATACCAACAACAAAAATAAACAACAAAGTACAGAAACAAATATTTATGAATTTGACAGTTGAGTCACGGCATCATAGACCAATTTAGTACAGACATATTAATTCTCTCAATAAATTAAACGTCATGGGTTTGGTTGCAAGTGAACATTAGACGGTGGAAAGCATGGGTTGAATAATTCCAGATAGAGGCAATAGTACACAACGTCCAACAAAACAACACCAACCACATTTCGTGTTTTTGTGGCAAAATAATTGTGTTAAATAAAATACAAATGTATACCAACGATAAAAGTCAACAAAAAACGTGCAAAATACATTTAAATTTCACAATTCTATACCAAAACGAAATGAAAAAGTGAAGTCAACAGTTCTTGTAACTCCCCCTGCTGTAATTTAATTTTCGTCGAATTTCTCTCATTTGCACAAACCTACGACGGAGAGTGTGAAATGAAATATCAGATTAGAGAATTAATGTGCCTATACTAAATTGGTCTTTGCACGGCATGAAAAAATATCAAATCAGATGTTCTTATAACACAACCTGAACTAATTCAATGATGACTACTTCTTTAATATGAGAAATGACATAAGAAGGTAGAGATGAGTGATCCAGAGACTTTTGAGAAACGGCATTTTCAGTGAACGTGATTTATAAGTCACCGCTCTTTTCATCAGTAACCTGAATCTACTTAAACGCATGAATTACTTAAACACATTAATAGAACGGCAACCGAAATGTAGTTAGTTAGTTTTTTTAATTCGTAGGCAATTTTGTTTACTTTCGTTTATGTTTGGTCTTTGTTGTATTTATTGATCTAGTGTTTCCACCTTTCAAATACACCTTGAATGGCAACAACAAAAAACGAGTATAAATAAAAAACGATATCAATAAAAGAACGCCAACACTGAAAGATCGACAACAGTGAATGGCCGACTACCGTGAAAGACCAACAAACTGTGAAAGGACGACAGGAATTCAAGAACGGCGACAGTGACAGAACGGCATTGAAAGTAACGGCTATTTGACACATTCGATCACTGCAGTTACGTGATTATTCAATCACGGTTATTAAATCACCGACCCTAATATATCGCTCATCTCTATCAGATACCATTCAAGTACCGGCATTGTTTTCATCACATTTTGATTCTTGCGAAGTCAATCAGTTCCCTTTTAAAATCTCCAAGTCTATAATAACAATTTTTGCAACCAACCGGTGTTTCTTGTTATACTGTAAAATAACATAAAATATGACAACTAATAAACAATTTAATTTTCGAAAAGCCCAAAAAGATGATATAAAATCTGTAAAGGAAATGATCCAGGTAGGTTTTTATTGTCCTATTAGTTGCAATCAGTTGTGGAAATAATTAAATAAAACAGCTGACGGCTAGGTAAAACACATATGATTTAGACATAATTGTAATACACTGAAGGAAATTAAATGAGTGACCTTTTTTTTAGGAATTAGCTGATTTTGAGGAAATGGGTGATGGCCCAAACCTAACAGAGCAAGGTAAGTATTTGCATAACATGTTTTCTACATTAACGTATGTGAGTCATTCCATGGCAAATCAAAAAAAAAACATCGTGGCTTCCATTTCTCTGAAAAATTCGCAAAACAGTTTCCCTTCAAAACGGTATTAACCTGTCTTACGAAAAATTTACCGAATAAATCATAGATACAGGTATTTTGAATTTGTCGAAATTTATAAAATTTAAAGAATTGGTTGGATGGATTTCTGAGTTTGGTTACTTGTTCCAAAAATCAACACAGGTACTATGATTGTGTTGAACAAGAAAATGATATCTGCCCTTGACCTCAAGTAATTTTCCAAATTTTTGTTTCTCAAAACTCCTCAAAAATTGTTCTGAAGGTGTTGTTCTCATTCTCAATAAATTTAATTCTCGAGATCGGATGCGTTATATTTTTTTTAGAATTTTAACATAATTATATAGCAATAAATTTATGTGAAAAATATATTTAAAACGAGAGCGCAAATTGTAGAAGTATTACGCTTTCAACATAATGATATTTGTTTTACCCTGTTTAAACGCAGGATGAGTCTCAGAACATCAGATGTAATTAATCGATCGAGTCAAAATCGAAAACGAACGATTTGACTATTAAACGAATTTTATTAGCATATGTAATTCCGTCGGTGGTTCAATGGTTAGTGTGCGCGGCTCTTGTACATGAGATCCTGGGTTCGAACCCGGCTCTGACCACCTTCAAATTTCTTTCGGCGGCGGTCACCTCGCATAGTGACGGCGACACTATCGAGTATCTAGCCATGAAAAAGCTTCTCAAATTACCGTTCGGAATCGGTGTAAAACTGTAGGTCCCAATCAGTGAGTGAAAACTGGAAAGCGCACAGCTCAGTAATTGTGAGAAGTTCTCCCCAGTCCCTTCATGGGATGTAATGGGAAACCATTTATTTATTTATTTATTTATGTAATTCCTAATATAGGAGAACAAATATTTTATGTGTACATTATTTAATGGCAGAAAAAGTAAATTAAATTATTTTATATCCATTTAAATCGATCGATTTCCATCACATACCGGAATAACTTTTGCAAAAGTTAACACAATTTAAAGCAGCTTGTTTTTTTTTAGAATCTGCGCCTCAAAACAATGAAAATTACTTTTTATAGTTCCAGTGTATCGCACTTGGTTTGAGTGATATTTTATTTCATATATGGATGAAAAAAATTCTGTGAAAACTTTATTGTATTTTTTTGTTCAAGTACGGTCGGTTGAATCGGATGATCTGTGTTTCTCGCTATATTAAGAGAGGGTGGATCAACCCGCTTCAAGATCATTATTTTCTATTGAAAATAATTTGTAGTGGAAAATTGTTTTTACACGAACAAAGTGAAATTTATTATTTCCGCGTATGGTTGGGAATTTGCAATAGTATTTCGATGCCCTCCAAGACATTCCATCAAGGCAGTGGATCCACAAGTATTTAGGTATAATAACACACCCTATTGGGATAACAAAAATCTCACATTAATGAGAATTGAGTCAACAACTACTAGTGCGAAAACATCCACAATAAAACTTTGTCGCAAACATCTATATTCCCCTCAACTTCTTGTCCATGTAGACTTATTGAAATATACTGCATATATGTACATTAGGGTGATAACATTTTTTTAGAAAACATTCACCCCAGGGCTTTTCTAATGGCAAATATTGTATTAATGATAAAAAAAAACTATTTCAGTTCAATTTGGTAAAAAAAAACCTTACGCACCCGACAGCGATTTCTAAAATGCCTTTAATATATATTTTTTTAATTTTTTTTAATAACAATTTTTTTAAAATATGGCTTATACATATGTAAGTATGTAAAAAAATAATAACAATAAATGATTAAAAGTAGGTATTGTAAGATATAAACTTCAGGTTCAAAGTACGCGATGTTTTACAAAGCGGATATGTATCTTGTACTATTTTTATTTTTGTTTGATTCAAAACTTTAACGCGTTTGGTGCGTAACCTTTTTTAACGATAGCGAAAAACTAAAAACGCAGTTCTTAATATTTGTCGATGCCCTACACGATTTTGTCTGGGGAAATTTGATATTTGCAAAAAATACAAAAAGTTATTAACCTAATGTACATACATAAGTTGTTTCTCTTATGAGTGAGTTTGGCAAATTTATTGGTCCCTAAAAGTTTTGCAATCACAATCCGGTTCAAAATTATAATTTTCTTTTGCAAATTTCAAATGCCTATATACTGTCTGGAAATATATACTTTTCTCCGAAGGGCCGTACTAGGATCTACATTTCACGTGAAATTTTACAAACCTCCATACAAAAAATTATTGAAGTTTTCAGAAAAATCTCAGCCATGGATGTGTTGTTTTTTAATTTGGTTTGTTTGACATGGAATGACTCATGATAAATGATCAAAACAATTTTTACAATTCCCATTCAAACACATTTTGAGATAGGAACAAAAAACACAACAGCCAGTGTTTAAGTAGGAAGTTAACCAACGATTTAAATGATCCCAAACCTTGATTTGAACAGTATTCCAAAATGTTCTTTAATAATTTTTCACTTCAAGATCAGTTCCTATTAAAACATAAATTTCGATATCGAAGAAAGGAATACCTACTATGAAATTGAATATTATGGTGGATGGCTATCGTTGTTTCTTTTTTGAAACAACAACATCTATGCACTGAATATTTATGTTTATGGCAAAGTATAAGTATTGTTGTGGATGTTTTCGCACAAATATAAGTGGGTATTTATACAAATCTCGCAAAGTTGAGTTTTATATATACCTATAATGATTGATATATACCTAAATTCTTGTGGAGAAGGCTGATGATATGCCTCGGTGGGCATTGAAATTGCTATATTGCCAAACGTCCTGCAAATAATAAATTTCATAGTACGTCTTTGCAAATATTTTCTGTTAAAATTTATTTTATTATTTATTTAATCCATATTTTTAATTAAAGCTCAAAACTTGGATGTAATAGGAATTGATCTTATACCGAAAAATGAATAAAGAACATAACACATGAAAGATCGAATAATATAAACAAAAAACTGAAATAATATTACAAAAGATTTTCAATTGGTTTTGAAACAAAATGCACGGTATGGCCTGGTTTATGAGATTGCTGAATTATCGGTCCATATTTCTATAAAGCTATAATGTTACTTTTTATGGAGCCCGCTATCGTTCGTTGATTTCAAGCTTATTCCTCTTAAACTGAACGATCTGAATGTGGTCAACAGACGACGTTATATGCCACACGGCACGTGAAACATTGGACCTATTGAGATATGTGTTCGGTGACGAGTTTGGATGTGTTGGTTTTTGAGTTTCGTGAAGTCTCTCGTTGTGTTACTAATGAGATACAAGCCGCTATGTTCGAAAAAGTGGTTCAAAATTGGACTCCACGCATGGATCAGTTACAAAGTAGTTATGAGCAATATTTACATGAAATAATCTTTGAAAAGTAAATGTCAAACATTGATATATCGACTCATATAAAAATGTCTTATAAGGCATCTCCACTGGATGACTACGAGCAATTTTTGTAATTTCGCTGAAATTAGGTAACATTTTCATTACAAAATCGAAATTTTAAATTAGCTCATTTCAATGAATTTTGCATTGAAATGAGCATAAAAAAGAAATTACTAGACACCCTGTGTATCAACTTCACTTTTTAATCCCAGTATTCAGATAAACCTGAATTTCAGGTTTCCATATGAACTCTATAATCCTGTTTTTCAACTCCCTGCTAAACGATTTTAAGCGACTGCTCATACAAAGTCGTCGAAACCTAGTTTGTCAGGAGTAAAAAAAACAAGCTTTATGTAAAAAAGCAAGTGGTTACTTACATATATTTTATATGCAAACCTAAAATTCAGTTTCAGCTGAGTACTACGCTTAAACAACGATATGTCAAACGAAATTAAAATTTTTCTTCGTGGACAGGTTAAAACAAATTTGAAATTGAGCAGTCAGTGTAGACATGACATTACATTCTGTAAATGTTCAGTTTTCTATTTATTGAAATTTAAAAACCAACCGGTAAAAAATCACCCGTTAAATTTTAGCCAAAGTTTTGAAATTCAAGCGAAAGAACAGCTGATTTTGTTATGCATAAACAGATGTTTGACTATTAAAAAATACGTTGGACTAATCATAAAGTTTCCATTCCGTATCTACCTTAAAAATAATACAAAACAAGAATTAATTAATATTATCAATTTTGATTTATTTTAAATTTTCTGGTTAGATCTTATACGCGATTCTGGGTTGGACGGTGGTCCAGAATACTCATATTTATGTTTTGGATATAACTGAAGCTGATAAAACGTAAGTATTTAAAAATTTACAATCAAAAAATGTTGATTAAACAATACCACTGTGTAGTTAAAAAAAAAACAATAAATCAACACTTATTTGGTGCAAATCGATCGATTAAGAACGTAATCAATTTGAAATAATATTGTTCTTTATCGGAATATAATGGATATACATATGTACATAGTGCATTAATGTATTCCTTTTATTCTGCCATTAAAATAGATGGCAACTAAACAAACAAAAATGTTTGGTATTACTAATTACTATATTAAAAACATTTGATCGTAGTATCAAATCGTGATCTCTTAAAAAACTTAAGCCATTTGTTTAAGATGTAAGGATTCAAAAGTCGTCCTATGCACTTCTTACAGCTCTGAGAAAAACTTATGCCCAGTTTCACAGATGTGATTTCTCCATTTAAATTGACTTTATGTTTGCCATTTCATATAAAAATTTTCTGTGAACTTTCAAATTGAGCTTTTAAGTGACGAGTGTAAAACTCGTCCTTAATAACGTTTTAAAATTTGTAAAAATTGTAAAGTATCAGCAAATGAACAAATTTTTTTTAGTAAATTCTTAAGTAATGCTACGATTTCTACAGTATATTAAATACAGGCAGAACTCACTTTTATCCAAAATTTAAGATAACAACTTCATTTAGAAGGGTTGGTCCTTAAATTAAGTGATCTGGCATGCCTTTGACTAATTTTAGAGCACAGAGGCCGACAGCAGATCTTATAGAGAAGCTGTAGTTTAGCAAGTTCTTATACATCTTGATACATTTAAACTTAAGCACAATTCTCTTTTCATTACAGTTCAACAATTGGTTATGCGATTTGCTTCTACTCCTATTCGACTTGGAAAGGTAAATCATATTTTTTGGAAGATATTTATATACGTCCTGCTTATCGTGGTATTGGTGCCGGAGGTCGTATATTTAGAGAGGTGGCGGCAAAAGCCAAAGAATTTGAATGTAAACGTATAGATTTTCATGTTTTATCATGGAATCCTGCTTCAAAATTTTATAAGAAAATGGGAGCGGTTGATTTGACGGAATCTGAAAAATGGCATTTTTATCGTTTGGCAGAAAAAGAAATTGAAACTTTGGCCCAGCAAGTGAAAAATCAATAAATAAAATGTGTACATGTATAATTAATAATCGATAGTTCTGTTATTTTATTTAATGAGAAGTTCATACGATAAATAGTCTTTGATAGTTATTGGAATAATAGATAATTCAATACTGTACTCTCATGGAGATGACTATTACCGAACTCAGTGGCAACAGTGTCTGACTCCACACTATCGGTAGATCACCATTTCATTTGTATATATACAAACTCCGAATGAAATGTATAATCATATATGTATATATAAATATATAATCATTAAAAAAAATCGATTTCCGAACTGTTACACTAACTAGATTTATCTCCTTAGAAAATATAATATCGCAAACTTTCAGTAAAGTTGAGCTCCCAGGCACTATATCTACAACAGATTAATTTCCAATCAATATTTGTACATCATCCTGAGCATTGAATAACTGTTTCCACTTTTTGTCCTGTGTACGATTTCTCTCCCATTAAAATAATTAATATTAATGTTTTTGTTTTATAATAAATACCACACATATAATAATATCTTTATTGAGCTCTAATTGTAAATGATTAACAATAATACTAGACACTTTTCTTCAAGAAAAATATATTAAATAAATTCATTGCTTATCCTTCTGATAGAGAGTAAATAGAACAAATTATTGTTCTACAGCTGTAGCTAGGACATGTATTTGCATAGACTTTGTTGAATTGTACAATTGTCCCGGAGGAAATGGGTGAACTTTAGAGTGAGTATCTGGTTTACTTTTACCGCCGGCCGTATATTTAGATAGGCGTATGCTAGGCATCGGCAAGAAACCAGTGCTTAGTGGCATGACGTCCAAAGAAATGGAATGACTTTCAACATCTTTCATCGATACAACACCTGAAACAAACTGATACTGAAATAAACCTAAACAATTTGCGAATATTAAAAGAATACCTGAAGATCGACCACAAACCGCCCACGAATTTTGGTCTGTTAAAACTTCATACATTAAATCATCAAATGGATTGGCATGTATTTTTGTGATTTTCAAATTTAAATTGCACACCGACTTTAGGCGACACAATTCATTGGGTTCCAGTTGGGCGTGCACTTTAAACAACGTCACATAATCAACCAAATCAAAGGCACAGCCAAAGTTACGCAACAAGTAGGGCTTGTCGACGCTCGAGTATTTAGTCATGAAATGCACTTTAATCACTGGAAACTCCGTCTCAGTACCTAAAGGTTCCACTTGTATCTCGTAGAGAAAGTAAACAGTCAGAGATTTATAAATTTCCTTCAAAAAAGAAAAGAAAAATGTAATTAATTTTACCACCAATGTGATTTTTCGGTTACACACAATTCTCTGTTGAGTTGTGGGATTCAAATCGATCAAACGTACACCAGGCACATCACAACGCACTTGAGCCTCAGTCAAATACAGATGCGCCTCCAAACCCCTGACAATCACTTGCAAAAACTTCTGTGTACCACAAGTGTGCAAGTGACACGAGGCCTCTATGGCCGGTTGGAATTCAATGGGTATCTGTAGTTCAGTGCGTGACCACGGGCAACTCAGTGTAATGTGATGTTCGAGGTGTTTGGTCAATTTGCGTCCGGGCATATCTGTCAACACTTCCAGCGGTATAACGCGCTCTTCGAATGATTTGAAATGCATCAAGGGCACATTGAGAACGCCTTCGAAAGTTGTATCTTCGTCGGGATTCTCTTTGTTGGTGTCTGAATCTTCCTCTTTGGTTTGGTTCTGCATTCGAATGCGTAGATTTTTTGAACATTTCAGTGTTATTTTGGCATCTGGGGGGAATATGAAACTGCCTCCTGAAACATGGAGTCTTATTGGTTGTTCAATTCCTGCTATGAGTGTCTTAAAGTTGAGTACAGCCGTAGCAGGTTTAGTTGTAATTTCAAATTGAGGAATTTTTCCAGGCAATTGTTCGGAAAGAAACTCCAGCAGTGACATGCGCAAACAAAACTACAAACAAAGAATGAAATTGTTGTTAAATGGTTAATATGACTTATAAACCGGGAACAAATAAATATAAATTATGTTTTGCCGAAATTTTAACCAGCTATTTACTCACCTGTTTAAACTCCCATTGACCCACTCGCGTTCCTTTTGTTTTCAGTTCTATGATATTCGAGCCCGGTTGGATCACAATATTCTCGGTTGCTACATAATTTGTAAAATCTGACTGAACACTGGGCGATAGTTTACGCTTGGTACTACTCGTACGCCTTACGGGCTGTTTAGGTTTAGGTATGTCACATGCAACCGAAGCACAAGCCAACGTTTTGTCCTGCTTGCGATCCAGCAGCAACGAGAACTTTAAGCGATTGTCTTTTGGGGTAATGGTCGCCTTATGTGCTTCAGCATTTGTGGTGTTCACTTGATTGGGCAATGGTGTAATGTAACGTTCAAATGATAGTTTTATTTCATCCACCAATATCTCACGAGGATAGAGGCTTTCGAATTGCACCTGAGCACAAATGAAATCATCTTGAATTATGGGCTTTTCGTTGAGTACTTTTATGGTCAAGATACGAAAGTGGTCTTCCAGAACACAGAAGTTCGCATTTTCCAAAGATGGTTGGGCAGAGAGAGCCGATTTGAGAGTTTTTAAAGATTTCAGGAATTCATCGAAATAAAATGATCGCACTAGAGTTTCCAATTCAGGGCAGCATGATATGGCACTACATGTTTTGGTGTAAGCCATGGCGTCGCCCATTTTGCGATAGCAATTGGCTAATTCCAACAATGTTTGTGAACATAGAGGAGGCCAGTTTTCGGCCTTTAATTCTCTTAGGAGATCCGTGAAAAAGCCAACAGCTTTGTGTGGCTCATTTAAAGCACAATAGAATTGTCCCAGGTCCAAACCAACCATGCGTGCCGATCTGAGGCGAGACACGTGTTTATATGTACTAATGGCCAATTCGGCCAGTTCTAGGTATAGCTTTTGAAATGCTTGATTTGATCCCAATGCTTCCTTCAGCTGCTCAGGTGCTGACTTCCTTGGTTTCCTGGCAGGAGAACGTTCTCTTTGCTGTGGTGTTGGATTTAAAAACTGTTGCTGGTCGATTGGAGTATCTCCAATACCGGCGGAGAGTTGCACCACAGTATGTAGCTGAGCTGAGCTAGGTATGCAACCTGGCAGTAAACCACAAAGCTTCCCCAGCTCATACAGCTTGTCCTTAGCCAAATTCCATATAGGGGCGCAATGCTGAAAGCATGTTACCTCTTGAGGTTCCATGGATAGCTCACATACTTGTAGTACTTCCAATGCACACACAAACTCCCAGCAAGCCAAGGCACCTTCTTGGCATTCCAACTTTACCAATTCTACCTCTCTTAATGTAGAGAACAGGAATCCCAACAATCTCTTGGCTATACATGCAATATCATTGCTCTGTTGTAGCAAATATGCTTGACGTTCAAACAAATAATTCCGAAATTCCAATAGGGAAACTCCTTCGTTTCGAATCTTCTCTCGCCACTCAAATCTATCCTTTCTGCGCAAACATATGCCGTGGAAGGATGTGAGAGGTCTTTTAAAATACTCCAACCATTTTTGTTTTTCACCAAAACTGGAATTGGTAATAAATTGTGAGAATATGGCATCTAGTTCGTCGTATTGTATTAAAGCTTCTGTGTGAATTTCAAGTTTTTCAAAGACCAACGCCAGGTCTTCCTGCATAAAGAAGTACTGCCGAAAATCCCAACCATCATGATTACGTTTTTCTCGCTTGGCACGTATAAGGTCTTCGTATTTTCCAATATTGCGGTTATAGCTGGTTAACATGAGGAACCTGAGGACAAGTAAACAAACATATTTATAAATCAATTTGATTAGTTTCATTGCAAGTTTGAGAATCAAAATTGGATTTATGCATGAGCTTCCTAAACATACCGGACTAACACTTGTAAGAATTAAATCAAAATTTGATACTTCTGAATAACACAAGAAGGATTCCAACATTACTAACAATATGTTTTTCAAATGCAAAACTTTTCAGATAAATTATATAAGCTATTGTAAATTGAAGTGTGTTAGTTGTACAAATCCACTGAAAATACTATTTATTTTTAATAATTTCTTTTAATAATACCTCCAAGTACCACCCAAAAATATGATGCCGAATAGTCGAGGTTTCAATTAGCTCTTTACAATAAACCGGTCAACATTAAATTTTGCATATTCAATGGGAGCGCTACTGAGCACTGACAAGCGGCCCTTTTCTACATACAGAATCATTTTGAATCATACAGAATCATTTTGATTCCAGAATAAGTGTTCAATTGTGGTGTTCTTAAAACATGATTGTTTTTGCGAACCTAAAAACACAAGGCACTTGCATTATATTTTGTAACTGATATGTCCCTTCTGAACGCAGATTCTGCTTACAGAGCGGGGCCGAATATATTTATGTTTGGCTCTTAAAAGTACATATAGAAAATGTTTGTATTTTTCACAAAATGCGTAAGTTTTGTTGCCCTTTTCCAGGTGCATTTCGTCACACATACCTTATACGTTGTACTAAACAACGAAAGCTTTCGGTTGATTTCTGTTCAAACTTCGCAGGATTCAATACAGATATACAACGATCATCATTTTTTGCCCCGAAATCCAGACGAATTTTATCCAACACTGTCGTCCTCTGCAATAAATTTTTCGTCTTACGGACATCTATGGTCTCCACGAGCAAAATCATCCAATCTGTAATGTCATAACTGCCCAATAATTTCAACCATTTGTCAATTTCCTCATGTGTTGTCTTCTTGTAACTATCCAAATCCTAAGAGAGTTAACAATTAAAAAATGCAATTTAGATCCACATCATCACATTACACCTTTACAACCATCCCCACCCACCACTTACATTACATTCCGTCACATAAATATGCAATATTGGTTGCTCCACTATGCTCCATTCGCCCTTTTTGTACTTTTCCAACATCTTTTCATTGAAAGGCTGAAATTGTGCATCGAGACGTACATGTTTTGTGGGACGCTGCAATGTTCGTCGCCATTCACAAGTGTCCAGAGGAATGGCATTCGTTATCTGAGATTCCAACGAACGAAATAATGGAGCAGCACCCGTATCTGCAATGATTGTAGATTTCTATTAGCCTATTGAAAGTTTTGTTTCTGCTTACCTACAAGTGATTGTGGGTTTAAAATTCATAGTTTTTACAAGAAATTATTTTTTTCGTTCACTTTTCTCTCCAAAGTTTCCTTTCACGTAAACAAATAATTTTAACAGCTGATTGTGTCTTCTTCTTTTTACTACGCCCATTCAAATTGCAGGGTTATCAAACGACAGAAACAGCTATCCGCTAGGGACTTTCGATAGGGCCAATTTAGTCTCTCAACAAACAATAGTGGTCTTCATGAAAGCACGAAAGAACCTCGTAAACTCGAAAACATCGTACACTTGCACAGCAAACGTCAAAACAAACAAATTTCCCATACAAAGCGACTTGCTCAAAAGTCGAAAGTTTTCGAGGCAAATTTGCTGCGCAAACGTGGGATGGAGAAACTTGTAAACTTTTGACATTTCGTTGTCATCTGACTAGGATGGATAAATAAGGTGATAGCACTAGAACAGTAGAAAAGTACACATACTTAATGCATGCAATTTCTACTGCTACCACCTTATGTATCCATCTTGGTCAGCTGATATGGTTTTGAGCACAACTACGCTGAGCAACTTTACCTGGTGCCTCATGCAACGGTGCGAGGGAAACTTGCGCTGAGCAAAAGTTCTCGGCTTTCACGTTTGCATGAATACCGCTATTAATTTTATTTAAAAGGTTCGAATTACTGTTAAAGTCAAAAAACTTAATTTTGACAAAATTCCCGAACATCGAGCGCTTCTCAAATAAAACAATCGCCGAAATTAGAGTAAAATATTGTAACGTGGTTTTGTCGAGGGCTGAGGTAAGCTCAGTCATGTCCAGAGTCTTTAATTAGGATCCACCAAACCTTTCGAAAGAAGAACAGATTAGTTTACCATTTTCGGGGGGTTCGAATTCAGATTCTTTATTGATATTTAATTTACAAAGTAATTCCATTTACAGGAATAACTTCAACTGTTTCACTCGGTGAGTCCTCTTAGCTTGAGAACACTCGTCTTGGTTGGCAACACTCTTCTGGGGGCACTTGTCTTGACTTGACAACACTCTTCTGGGGGCACTTGTCTCAGCTTGGCAACAATCTTCTGGGGGCACTTGTCTCGGCTTGACAACAATCTTCTGGGGCACTTGTATCGGCTTGACAACACCCTTCCGGGAATACTAACATTGGCTGAAGAGATAGCGTCTGCGGTAGGTTGCGGATAGATTCTACGATGATCGGGAACTCGGTGTCTTGCACACACGATTATTCGGATTCGCTGTGTGGATCGGTATCGGATATAATGGTTGGGTATATGCTTTACATGTCCGTTTAGAACGGATCGGTATCGGTTATCATCGGCTGGGTTACATGGGATCAGTGAGTCGAAGGCCCTGTGTAGGAATGTATTTACACCGTCTTTACTAATGAACGTATCCCAAAATTGCTCCTGTCCTTTGCAGAACTAGAGCCCCAGGTAAAATGCTATAATCTTGTCTGGTTTTGCGCTCCATTGTACCATTGCTGTAGTGACGCAAATGAGAATTGTATCCAATCACTGATACACGTGTAGCCATTAAAACTAGTTCGCTGCTAACATGTACACAACGTCTACAGAGCTTGTGTGTTTGTCAGTGAGTGTGATTGTTCGCGGTGGTTGGTGCGACTGATGGATGTTGTGTATGCTTAGGTGACGGGTAGATGAGTATGAGTGTGTGAATGGTAGTGAGTGTTTATTATTATGTACGGACGGATCATGACGTCACGTTACAATATAACAAAAATTATGCATTTTTTGTCGGCCGGAAACAAATGGCTCTCGAGGACGATTTTAAGAAAGTGCCGTTTTGATGAACTATTTGTATAGAATACTTCAAAATATGAGGAAAAATTCAAATAAAATTTGTCGATAACTCGCTTAGTTATCAGAATTTAGTGTTTTATTTTTTCATTTTATTTTTAAGATGTTAGTGTTATAAAGCGTGGACGACATTCGGTCGGGAATAGGGATTCTATCGTCTGGGGAGGTTCAATACTGACTTCGTGGCTTCGGCATAGTACTTTTGTCTTACAACGCTTTCTACGTGGTTGGCCTTCGGCCGGGCTTAAAGATTTTCTCCTCTGGGATAGGTCCAACCATAGAGAAATGATGTACAGAGACGCCATCTCTCTTAGTATTTTGATGACATTTGTTGTATTGCAGATATGCGGTTGCATGTTGGAAATTATTGCTTTAATAATACCAGATATGGACAATGGCTCAAACCATCAACAATAAATCAGCAACGCCATTTCGATTTGTGCGTTAAAATTTTTGTGTAAATACACCACAAATATATACTAACAATAAAATATCACAAAAAAGTGCAAAATATTTTTAATTTTCAGTTTCTCATCAAAACGATATGAAAAATTTAAGTCAACAATTTCTGTCAATTCCACCTGGTTTAAGTCAACCTACGTCAAATAACTCTGTCGCACATTCCGTACCACGAATATTGTGAAAGGAAATGTCAGATGAGAACAATGGCGTCTCTATACATCATTTCTCTATGGGTCCAACACTGGCGTTGCGGCTTCGGCATAGTATTTTTGTGTTACAAAACTTTCTGTGTGGGCGGCCTTGGCTGGGCTTGGAGACTTTTTCCTCTGGAGTAGACCCAACACAGGCTTGGTCGCTTCGGCATAGTATTACTGTTATTAAGCGCGACTCTTTTTCTAAATTATATTCTTAAATTTGGTTATCTTGGCCCATAGGTGTTTCACGGGACAAATAAATGCATCATTTAATTCGTGAGAAGAATTTCTTTCATTTGATTACCCAAACTTGTCTGTTGCTGATGTCCCTGGGTGGATCCATTTGTTGGACCCGTCCATGAGTCGGACCGACAAAAAAGTTTCCCTACTACATTTTTTCATTTCCCTAATTTTGGTTTGGTTTTTTTTGGGCTCCGCCCCAGCTCTGGTAATTCGTTTAATAATGATAAAAGCTCTGTATAAATTCCTTTTTACTAAATTTAAAATAATTCCAAAATAATTTTGCCAAAAAAAATTAAAAAAAATTAAAAATTTTCAGTAGTTTTTGAAAACTTCAAAATACGATATATCGATAACTAACATCAACTTTTTTTACATTCATTTTGACTTGTTTTACAACAAAATATCAATGACTTAACTTAGGGGGCCCATAACTCCGAAAATATGGATCAGCCCATGTTTGCCTTTAACATTTTTTGGTTAAAATTGTGTTGGGAGCACTTTTGTTTCAGGTAGGGGACAAAATTATCCAACGCTTATTGTAAACAACCCGGTAATACGGCATTTACACTAACCAAGCTTAACGCATTTCGAAGATTAACTCCGGTAACTCATGCTAATCCAGAAGATTACTCATACAATTTTAATATATCAAATCTGAAGTTTAATTTTTAACCTAATTTTAAATCGGTGCACTATTTGATGCAACAACTCAAACTAAAATCAGGGTTTCTATGATACAGCTGATCAAAAGGTACTAGGGCAATTGTATAGAATGAGAGACCAAAGAAGACATACAGATTATAGATCATGCAGCATACAAAGTTTAAACAGTGTTTGATTGATCCTAATGACAGCTAAATTATGTTTTATGCTGTTTACATCGAACGAAAATTTGCATTCCCTTTTATTCCTATCCGTATTGTGCCAATCAAAGAGTAAAATACCAAAGCAACTTGAACTCGATGAAATGTCCTACTACCTGTTGTCATTGAGAGAACACCAAGAGAGTCAAGAATCTCTTTTCTATGATTAAATCCACCAAATTTGCGCATAGCGAAAACTCGCATTTCGATCTGGCTACTCGGTTCAATCAGCTGTTGTCTAAGTGTCAAAATGTAGGAGAAATATTCTATTTTATTATACGCGTTGGTGGAAAAAATAAAAACGGAAAAATAATAGTTTTATACTAACTAAAGCAAAAAATCGTAATAAAAAGTTTTAGATTTCAAAGAGAATAGTTCTGCAGATACAACATAATACTAAACACTCCCACTTCACAACAAATCACCATGGAAATAGCAAAAAGTTTATTTGGTCGAGATCACGACGGCTATGTTGGCAGAGATGAACATACGGTATGTAATTTATATATTGAAAAATAAACAATGGATGTATTTATGTGCGTGTCTGTATCAAATCCCTAGAAAAAGCTACAAACACTAAGTTCTGAAGATGATGTTATCGAAGAATTACCCACAATGATGGAAGAACTCAGTGTGGTCGATGGATTGAGACCTAATCCTGGTGGTCCATTTTCAGCTTTGACACCCTCAATGTGGCCACAGGAAATACTAGCTAAACTAGGACAACCAGAGGCGGACAACGCGACAGGTCCCAATGATCAGCCTGACTACCGATTTGATGAGTTTGGGTTTCGTGTAGAGGAGGAAGATGGTCCTGAACAAAACTCCAATAAATTATTAAGTATACCCTTTGTGGAAGATGCCCAACACCGTTTGCAGTGGATTGCCCACTTGGAGTTTTCACATAATAAAGAAGCAACGGAATTGACATGGGAGCATGTGGACGTAATGCTTCCTCGTACGGAAAAATTGAGAAATATGGTGCGAGAGGGTATTCCACATTCATTGCGAGCACAAATGTGGATGCGTCTATCAGGCGCCTTAAGCAAGAAGCAAAGAAGTGAAACCAGCTATCAGGACATTATCAAGGCGTCCGCCAATGACCAACTAATGACTTCGAAGCAAATTGAAAAAGATTTACTGCGTATTCTTCCTACAAATGCATGTTTCAGTAATCCCAATGGCACTGGTATACCCAGACTAAGACGTATTCTTCGGGGTATTGCTTGGTTGTTTCCCGATATTGGGTATTGTCAAGGCACTGGGGTAATAGCTGCTTGTTTGCTGCTCTTTATGGAAGAAGAAAATGCCTTCTGGATGATGGCCACCATCGTGGAGGATCTTTTGCCGGCCTCTTATTACTCATCAACGCTGTTGGGTATACAGGCTGATCAGCGTGTAATGCAAACATTGATAGCCAATTACCTATCCGCTGTCGATGATAGCCTGAAGAAACATGATATTGAGTTGTCCTTAATAACTTTGCATTGGTTTCTTACCTTATTTGCAAATGTTGTGCATATGAAGATACTGGTACGCATTTGGGACTGGTTTTTCTACGAGGGAAGCCTTGTACTCTTCCAATTGACATTGGGAATGCTAAAAATGAAGGAGAACGATCTGCATAATCTGGAAAATTCTGCACAAATATTTAATTCATTATCGGATATACCAGGAGAAGTTGATGATGTAGAGGTTAGTAGATACAGTAGATTACAATTAAATTTAAAATATTCTAAATGTATTTCTGATTTGTTAACTGATTGTTAACCAAGTGGAAGTTTATCCTAATTTATGTTGCCCCTATTCGCCATAACACTACTTGAGCATGAACACTGTATCCTGCAGTATATCAAAATATAACACGTTTTTTAAAAGTAGATCTACGCGATCAATACTGAAAAACTCAAATAAGTAAAAGAGTTAACTACATGGTCAGGCATCTGTTGATCTTAGCTCTTGCACATTCAGCATTTAAAGCGTTAGATAAGTAAAATAAAAACCCCACCGTTCACTGACTTAAAAAGATTTGTCCAATCTCCTCAATAAATGTAAATGGTAACGAAGTTCAACTTTTCTCTTTCGAAAGAACTAATAAATTATTACTTCACAAGGAAGATTAGGAGGGTTTATTGTGAGTAATAAAATTATAGTCAGCATCAGTGCTAACAATCAATATTTTATATTAGAAAATTGACAACAATATGAATAGGTTGGTGTCATCTAGTTACGAAATATGTTTCATTTACAAAATCACAACATGTATACATCAAATAGAGTCACATCATCGGTCCTGTTCTGCATACAGAAATATTTTGCATCAACATTTTCTTGCACAATAAAGTCTACAATTTTGATGTTCTTAAAACATGAAATATTTTTGTTCTGAATTGTTTCTTTTCCAAATCACAAGGCATTTGCATTCTAATTCAAAACTGATATTTTTCTTCTGAATTGTTTTGCAGAAACCCTAATGTTCTGTATTATGTTTGTCTGGAATCTGTTTACAGAACAGGGCCGAATATGTATAAACTTACTGGAAATTTGAAAATGTTTTAAACAACAATCTTCATTTATTTTTCAGGACTTTTTCAAACTTGCTCTAGAAGTTGGCGGGTCTCTTAGTCAGACTGTTATTGATACCCATCGTCGACGACATCTTGCCTATTTAATGGCTGATCAAGGCGGTCTTGTTGGCAATCCAGAGGCGGTGCCCAACTTGCCGAAACAGCATTTAGCTCGTAGACAGGTGCGCAAGTCGAAATCGATTCTGGAAACGCTGTTGTTCCGGGGCGACAACGGTTCGGATGAGGTTAAGAACAAGAACATACGACAAACTGAGATTCTAGTAGATCTGCGTGAAGCAATACTTAAGGTAGCTAGACATTTTATAACCATTGAGCCAAAATTGGCCAATCATATACAATTAACGGCTGATTATAGTACCCAATCGCATGCAAGGGATCATGAGAATTTCATTAATGTCGCTCGAACAAGAAAGAGAAGAGCAAAGGCGCTCCATGATTTTGAAAGGCATGATGATGATGAACTTGGGTTTCGAAAAAACGACATTATCACTATTGTTAGTCAGAAGGATGAACATTGTTGGGTTGGTGAATTGAATGGCTTGAGGGGATGGTTTCCGGCTAAGTTTGTGGAGCTTTTGGATGAAAGAAGTAAACAATATACATCGGCGGGAGACGATGCCATTTCTGAAACTGTTACCGACCTGGTAAGGGGAACGTTAGCTCCAGCTGTTAAGGCTTTCTTAGAACATGGAATGAAACGACCTTCATTTCTGGGCGGACCAATACACCCATGGTTATTTATTGAGGAAGCCGCCTATAGGGAGGTGCAAAAGGATTTTGAATCAGTTTACAGTCGCTTAGTGTTGTGTAAAACCTATCGTTTGGATGAAGACGGCAAAGTTTTAACACCCGAAGAACTTTTGTACCGCTGTGTACAATCCATCAATCAATCTCACGACGAAGCACATGCCCAAATGGATGTTAAACTAAGATCATTGATATGCTTGGGTCTCAACGAACAGGTATTACATTTATGGCTGGAAGTTCTTTGTTCTTGCCAAGAGATTGTCCAGAAATGGTATCACTCGTGGTCATTCATTGATTCGCCAGGGTGGGTGCAAATTAAGTGTGAATTGCGTATACTGGCTCAATTTGCATTCAATCTCAATCCAGACTGGGAACTGCCACCAAAGAGAGGTAAAGAATCGCAGCCACTTAAAGATGGTGTACGGGATATGTTAGTTAAACATCATTTATTCTCATGGGATTTGTGAGAAATTTCTGCCTTTATACTGTTGGAAAAATAATTAATTTCATTCACATGTGGTGAGTTAATATAATATCCACTAAAATACTTTTTTTTTGGGGGGATTTCAATAATCCAAATAGACTTTTTGTTGTCATAAAAATGTTTTTATTCGAAATTAGGTTAAACACTAGGTTTTTGTATAAATTGTTTCTAAATATTTTAATGTAAGGTGCGAAAATATTTAAGCTGTACTTTACTACTTGATACAAAATATTTTAAGATTTTAGTTTTTAAAAAATGTCATACTTCCATTATTTGTTAAGTTAAATTATATTCCCAATTTCTTTCGATTTATTGCAACCATGTTGAATCTCTAGTATCAGCACAGAGTTAAAACACGCAGTGCTATCAGCGCAATTCGTTTTCCATGTGTTTGAAATACATAATGCAAAAATGTGTATTTGCCTAATATTTTCTCTATGTTTTAAGTAAAATTATTTAGTATCCACTTTTATAAATAAATGTGTGTTTTCAAATACTTTTTTTTACAAGAGCCAATATTTTGAACACTGCTCTCTTCGCAATCTATCGATTTTTTATTCAAAAACTGTAATCCCCCTTTCGAATCCCCTTGTAAACGATTTGCTGAAGACGGTTTGACCCCATATTTAAATTATTTTCAATTTATTCTAGTTCACCAGTATATTTGATACTACATTAAACGAAAAAAATGTGCATTTAATGTTTAAAACACTCATTTCATTCTATTGTACATTTATGTTATTTTTACAAATCATAATGTAATATCTAACCGCAGCTTTATAATATAATTTTATTTGAATTTATGACTAAAACTTCTACATTCTATCTAAATATTTAGCTAAATATTTTTCGCCTACACTCGTATATTATCATTCTATATAAATCATCGTAATACAACTTTTTGTACAGGTCTACAATGTTTACTTCATATTTCTGAGTTTACTCATAAACAAGAGGCAAGTTATGGAATTTAATTTTAATCAAAACTCAAAATAAAATCTCATTGACAACGCAGCTTAATTGATGTGTCAACGATCCACGTTTGATAAAAAAATTAAGTCAATCTGAATGTTGGTGTAGAATTAATGGAAACAATTTTAAAATTTGAGAACTTTTGATGTGAAATTGAATGCAGTAAATTGCCCTTATAGACATAGTAACAACGTCCACTCAAGTGCTTCAATATTGTATGTTTACTTTTATCGTTTATCTTAATCTATCCTTAAAAAAGAGTCTACAATGACATTATGTACCTTAAAAATATTTAAGAAATTATATTCAACAAGAAAATATAATTATAATTTAAATAAAAAATATAAGTATTATAGAAAACATTTTTGTTTGAATTTCTAACTCCTTAAAAAAGATATTAATTTTAACTCAAACGGTTTGAGAGGCAGACCAAAATATACGAATATTCACCCAAATTATCATTAAAATTAGGGTAGCACCTTAGGGCTTAAAATCGTGATTGTATTGGAATGGTCGTAACATCTTTGTATTGGCCAAAATGTCCTGCCCTTTCAGAGTAGTAACTTGTCTCATATTTTGTGCGATTTGCTCCACCATATTTTTCTTCGAGATAACCAGAGCTGGGGTCTAATTGCCGTGCCCGTTTCATAGCGCATTCCGTACTTTGAAAGGACTATAAAATGGAAATCTTAGTCAAAATATAAAGAACAGTTGTATGCATAGTATGGAAATCGCTCTGTTTCCACTCCTCAAGATTTATTGTTTGACAAGTGAGTGGGGGAGAAGAGAGTTCTCCGTGTTTTTATCAAGCAAAACTCGTGAGCAAGTTTATAGATCTGAGAAACTAACTAGCTCTTGTTTTTAACATGCAGAATTCGGAGAGGAAAAATACAAATCTTATCCACGAGTTTGAGTTTTTTTAACTCGGATTGGGAGTTATCGAACGGGGGAATTGTTGACGATTCGGAGCGCCAGTGAGTTTTCCGTAGCTTGGTTGTATGTATCATATTGTTCTAAAACATTTCTTGACACAAAACCTGCAAAGTATGTAACTGTTTCAAATTTATGTTTTTAAGATAATACACGATTCTTAAATATTGTCTTCTAACACGATTCAAAATTATTCAATGTTCTTAAAAAGGCTCAATAAATTAATTAAATTGGTTGTATGTATGAAGTCAATCAAAAAATGCGACCTTATTAAGTCTTTTTAGAAGTTACCATCAAATGGACCCTTTAAAAGCACTTTCGTAATCCAGGTTAAGATGAAAAACATATGTGGTCATTCGACTCCTATATTGGTATGCTGTAGGAACAAACCTGCTATATTATCTCGCCAAAAGTAAATATTTTATTGTTGCTTTATGTGTTTACTATTAGAATGAGTCATATGCATGATTTCCTTTTGTTGTAAACTAATTGAATCTTTAAAAAGAAATCATGGAATATGTTTTTCTTTCCTATAAAATAACAGTTTTACACTCCAAAAGACGTAAAATACTCATGATAAATATTATCCTTTATTAAAACTATTATATACTTTATTATAAAAAATAAATCTTTCATTTGTTAAATGCCGTCAATATTCATACCACCGAATATTTTAACTTCCTACCAAGCCTAAGTAATCGTCCATCAATGTACCAATAGCAAACTGTTAATCAAAATATGGTAAATATTTTAAAGAACTCTCCTGAGGGAGGTAGATAAAGCAAATATAGACTACTTACAATTCCGGTAGCATCAACACGAGTACCAACAATTTTCAAGCGAATTTTATCCTCACCCGATATGACGACATCTTCATCTTTGGATTTGTAGCAGGGAGGATTGCCGTTGGGACAAAATTGCATGTCAGCGGGAATAGACTAAAATGTGAAAAATGAAAAAAAAAAAAAATGTTGAAATATAGGCAAACTCGAAATGAACAAGTAAAAGAGGCGGACTCCCCTAAATATCAATATTTTCGATTTTGATATCAGGCATCTTCATTGAGTTTTTCACCTACAACCAACCAACCAACTTACATGATGAGATATAAAACAGGACAAGGGACCAATTTCGGCAAACATTCCAACCTGATAACAGAAGCTGTTTCAATTATTCTTAAACAATCACAATATTTAACATTATATTACCTTATTAATTTGCTTAACAACTGCATCCAGCACTTCACCCTTAAAAGGTCGGAATACTATAGCTTTATATTTTACCGGATACACCACAAACCCCTGACCAGGTAATATAACGCCGGAGCCAATTTGATCAATGGTAGTTACAGCTATAACGAATCCATATTTTCCCGTACATGTGCCCTCCACTTCCGTGTAGAGTTTTTGCTTAACCGTTTCCAGTAATTGCGGCCCAAAGTAACGTGGATGCAGAAGAATTTCATGCTCAAGTGAGATCTACAGGGAAGTGTTGAGACATTACATTACTTAAAGGTTAATTAAAGTGATAAATTGTTTACACTCACATGATAAAACATGATTAATAACAGATACTCTGTTTACAAACAAATATAATGCGAATTTCGGTCTCACCAAAGTAAAAATCCTCCGGCAACAAATTACCGTGGGACAAATGTCAAACGTGATAAACAAACCAACTTTCAGTGAATGACAGAAAGAAGAAGCATACAAATAGCGTACAGTTGTATTTTTAGGCATGTCATGAATATGATCCGCATAGCATTGCCAGGTTTTATTTAGTACTTTGTGTCACAATAGAGTTCAAAAACACGTTTTGTCGTTGAAAACATAGATAAAGAAATAAAAAACATGATAAATAAAACATGATAAATAAATGTAATATATTAAAGAAATGTATTAAAAGAAATATTGTGTAATTTTTAGTGTAAAGGCTAATTTTCTAGGCGTCAGTTAAAACAAAAAATGGAGTTCATTATTCAAAAAACAAACTATACAACATTTGACATTTATTAAAATTGTAATAATTGCATTTCATATTAATTTCTAACGAAACCAGTACATGAGAGAGAGACCTTCTAAGAGAACGGACGTGTTTTTAAATCGCTCCCGAACATATTAAAGTAAATCAAAACAAATAAAAAGAAAAAACAGAAACAGTGCAAAAGTAATAATAATAACAACCAAAAGTCAAAGCTATATTGCATTCATAGAATACAACAAAGCATAATTAAAAATCAAAACCAATAAACCAATAAACCAAGACAACATTATCTTCATCATTATCATCTGATAACAACTACCAACACAACTAACAAATTTAAATAATAACAACAATTACAGAAGAAAAAACAGAAACAGTGCAAAAGTAATAATAATAACAACCAAAAGTCAAAGCTATATTGCATTCATAGAATACAACAAAAACACCAACAGTTGCACTCTCACAACTAATAAAGCGATGGAAACAAGAAACAGAAAATGTTCAACCACCGAACAAGCGTCCGCGGGACTCTCTCCCTCTCTCACTATATTAGAGAACAGAAAGGTAACTTCGCTTTCTCATCTCATCTCTTCGCCGTTTAAAGCCATGCAGTCGGTTGATAAGAGATTCGAAAAGTTAACGTCTGAGCTAAAGGAGACCTTAAGAGAAACGTTAGTCTCTGAGGTAAAGAAGATAGAGGAAAAAATGTTGATGGACTTAAAAATAGAGCTCAAGTGTATAAAAGAAGAGATATCTAAGGAGATCAACGCCAGCATAGAAGGGCTAAGAAATGAAATAGTTGCAGTATCACAGCGGGTTACTATTGTTGAACAACAAACAACAGATATAAATTATATGAAAAATGAAATTACAAATATGAATTCAATAATATCAAAACTAAATTCAAAAATCAACAATCATGAAAATTCATTAATAGCATGTGATCTGCGAATCACCGGCATTCCGTGGTACCAGGAGGAAGACTTGGCTGATGTCTTTAGGGATTTATGCAGACTACTGAATATTCAAGAGCCGGCGTATAAATACATCTATAGAACTAGGTCTAATAATAATTCACCTGATTCACCTATATTGTTGAGGCTGGAGTCGCCTATGGCCAAAGTTCATGTGCTGAAGGCGATGAATAACAATAGGAAAAATAAAACCACGCAACTAACTCTTAATGATTTAGGTTACAATTCTGATAGAATGTTTTATGTTGGTGAAAGTTTAACTTCATCTAATTACATTATATTTCAACACGCACTACGTTACAGACAAGAAAAAAAGTTGTTCAAAGTCTTTACGCGCCGAGGAATAGTTAATGTTTTAAAATCTGCAAACGATAAACCAATTATACTATACACTTTAGATGATCTTCACAATCTTTTTCGTGCTTAAACTATTTTTATATACTCGTACATGTACTAATACGGTTAAAATGTGGCTTGCAATATATTATAAGTTTTTAAGTTCCAAAGTTTGCCAACAAATAACATTATGGATTCATCTTGCCATCGTTAGGATTTATGATAATTATAATTATAATAATTATAATAACTATAACACAGTCATAAATAATGAAGGAGGTTAATAATTCAAGAGATTCCAAAGACAGTCTATACAGTATGCTTCGAGTGCTTTCTAAACGTAAACAAGGATTGCAAGTTGTTCACCTAAACGCGCAAAGTATAAGAAACAAGATGGATGAATTAAGGTACTTGTTCAACAAATCTGATGTAGATATAATATGTATTTCAGAAACATGGCTCTGGCCTAAATTTTACGATAGCCTTTTCAGCTTGGATGATTATCAACTTTTTCGTGCAGATAGAGGAAGTCTTGGAGGTGGTGTCGCGATGTATATAAGAAAAGGCATATCAAGCAAAATCAAATTAACATCAAATTTTGGTGATAGTATTGAACATATTTTTGTTGAGATTTCAAATGGAACCGATAAACTTCTAATTGGTACAGTATATCGTCCGAATAATGGGATAAATACAGACATTTTAATGGAGAAACTTGAGGAATTGTGCTTAGATTATGCCAATATTATAATATGTGGTGATTTTAACTGTAATGTTTTACAGGACATTTCAATGGTATCAAATATGCAAGCACTTGGCCTGGATATAGTGAACTCTGCATACCCAACTCACTTCTCGCATTCATGTAACACCCTTATTGATTTATTTTTTGTCTCTGACTCGCAGCAAGTATTACTATATGATCAACTGTCGGCCCCCATGTTCTCCAAGCACGATCTATGTTTTTTAACCTTTGACTTTAGCCTAGATAAAGTAAGAAATGTTATATATTACCGGGATTTTAAGAACATAAATCTGAATTCACTACATGATGATCTTGTTACCATAGGATGGGATAACATTTTTTATATGCTATCAGTCGATGATCAGGTGGAATTTTTACAGCATAATATTAACGTGCTCTTTGACAAGCACGTCGCGTTGAAGAAAAAGATTATTGACAACAAACAAGATCCATGGATTGATGATGAGGTAACTAGGCTAATGGAGCAAAGAAATATTGCCTTCTCTCGTTGGAAAAAATTCAAAATTCCAGAAATGCACCAGGTGTACAAAAATCTAAGAAATAGCGTTACTTCAACATTGCGTAGAAAGAAAAGGAGTTTTATAAATACCAAGTTTACGAACGCTCTCAACTCCAAACAAAAGTGGAGGCAAATTCAATCAATGGGCATAGGAAAACAACGTGCAACGGCGGATGCAAACGAAAACGTGGATGAGCTGAATAAAAGTTTCATTAATATTCCGTTTACTACTCCAAATTATAATTACTATGACCGTATTATGCCTTCTACGCATTCACATACACCATTTTTCTGTTTTAGTTGCGTGACTCAGGCAGATGTAATGCAAAGCATAATCGAAATTAAATCCAATGCTACTGGATCAGATGCTATAGATCCTAGATTCTTGAAGCTAATTTTGTGTAATATTTTACCCTATTTGACCCATATTTTTAACAGCATTATCACCAAATCGCAGTTTCCAATGTCTTGGAAGATTGCAAAGGTGATACCAATACCAAAAAACACTTCTGAGTACCGCCCGATTTCAATTCTTCCCTTTTTGTCTAAAGCTTTCGAAAAATTGTTGAATAAACAAATCCGATCCTTTCTACAAAACAACTCTCTTTTAACAGAATTTCAATCAGGTTTCAGGGAAAATCATAGCTGCATAACGGCATTGCAAAAAGTTTCAGAGGATCTAAGGTCTAACCTTGATAATAACAGAGTCTCATTTCTGGTTATGCTTGATCATTCCAAGGCGTTTGATACAGTTGATCATAAGCTACTGTGCGACAAACTTCAGAAGTTTTTTAAATTTTCGAGCACATCAAGCCATCTAGTTTATTCCTATCTATCATCCCGTTCGCAGTTTGTATCGATAGGAGGAAAAGTATCATCACTACGTTCAGTGGATAGAGGCGTTCCGCAAGGATCTATTTTGGGCCCTCTGCTTTACTCTTTGTATAGTAATGATCTACCGCAGCTTATGCAATACTGCAATATTCATATGTATGCAGATGATGTACAGGTGTATATTAGCACTCCTAAGAGTGAGATCATGAACTGCATTACGAGACTGAACACAGATCTGGCAGCTATAGATTCATGGGCAAAGTCTAATGGGCTAAACTTAAATCCTAAAAAATCTAAATGTATTTTAATTAGCAATACCCGGGTAAATCTTCCAGTAGAAAAAACAGTGAAAATTGCGAATATACCTATTGATATTGTTGCTAATGCGCGAAACCTAGGCATTGTATTTGATGAAAAGTTAACATGGTCGGATCACATAAAATCGTCTATTGGTAAAACATACGGTATACTTCGTAATCTATACGTTCTTCAAAAGATTACACCTATGAACATCAGGCTAATGTTGGCAAAGTCAATAATTATTCCCTCTTTATTATATGGTTGCGAACTTTTTTCAAGTTGTGGAAGATATATGTTTGGAAAACTGAAGGTAGTTTTTAATAACATTACTCGCTATGTTTTTGGTCTTGACAGAAGGGCTCATATTTCCGAGTCTGCTATTAAAATATATGGTGTAACGTTTGAAAACTTTTTAAAAATAAGATGCCTTTTAAGTTTACATAAAATAATATATACACGTAACCCTCCTTATTTACACAATATCCTACGTTTTTCCTTATCATCTAGAGGTAAACAACTCATCCAACTGAAACACTCGCGAAGTTTATCTGATAATTTTTTCTTTATTAATTCTATTCGTCTTTGGAATAACCTTCCTTTCAATATCCAAACCCTTACTAGCGATCGGCAATTTAAGTCTGCATTATTTGAATACTTTGGAACGTGATCAATAATCAATCAGCATTTAGCAATTTTAACCGTATTATTATATCTGTTATATGTGTTAAGATTATTATTTTTTTTAAATTTTAAGTTCTATATCTTTTTTAATTCATTAATTAATATTGTAAGTATTTTTCTTACTTTTGATTTATTTGTCATCATAATTTATTCTATACGGTTTTTAAATCTCAATCAACGCTTTCTCTATTTTCTCTCTTAAATCTATTTACTTTCTTTTTAGCGTATAAAATGTTCTTAAAGTTTTTTCGTAACCGTATAAAATTAATTGTTATTCTTAATGTAAAACTTTATTATTAAGTTATATAATTAAATTCTATAGCTTTAATTGTCGGAAAATTATGTTTGTCATTTTGTCTTTAAACAACTTTACCCTATGCTTAATATAAGACATTGTCTTGTGCATGGGCGCCACAGATAAATAAATAAATAAATAAGTTTCAGTCGGGTGAACCGACTTAATCATACCCTCACCCTAAGTAATCCATTGCGTGGTAGTTCTGTTAAATAAAAACGCCCATACTCAAAAGTGGTCATATTCAATAGCGGATTGACATTGCGCTAAATAAAAAAAGTTACAAATTAGTTTCCCTCCGAGTATTTATATGCGAGGTACAAAGATGGGCATGGCAAGTTGGTGCCAAAATTTTCATCAATACCAAATTTTATTAAGATAGGTTATGATATATTGGAGATATCGAGTCGGCAAACCCCAAATACGCCCAACTTTTCGTGCTGATCAATTGAGAGGTACGAAACTGGGCGTGTCACAATAGTCAGTTATTAATTACACCGTAGTTTTTAGCAAAATATTGCCTAATACCGAATTTTATTAAGATCGGTTGTAGTTTACGAGAGTTTTCGTGCCGATCAACCGGTCATCCGCCCAACTTTTATATGGGAGGTACCAGAATGGGTGTGGATAAACAGCTCATTTTCTATAGCAGAGTTTTATTTGACTAAATATTGACTAGTACAGATTTTTATAAAGATTGGTTCGGTTTTGCGGCACTTCTCGTGCTGATCAATTAGACGGCCAAACAACTTTTGTATGGGAGGTACCACAATGGGCGTGGCAAAATCACCCTTGTTTTACTCGGTGATTGGCGTTTGATAACGTGAAGCCTTATACTTAATTTCATTAAGGTCGCAAGTGTTTCACGCGATTTACCGGATTGACAACCCGGACGAACACCCTGTTTTGTATGGGAGGCACCAGAATGGGCGTAACAATCTCGCCCATTTCCTCCAATTAACTAGATATTTACAGTTTATTATATTGAAGCTAATCACATCTACCAGAAGAAAGATTTGAAAGAAATATTATTTTGTGCTAAATGTGTCGATTTTTATGGGAGGTACGCCCATTTCAATCCCAAACTCAATATTGAAAAATAATAGTCACTGACAAAATTTCATTGTGATCTGTAAAGATTTACGGCAGTTATCGTGTTGACAGACGGACATGACTCAAACGTCTTAAAAAGTCTTAAAACGTATTTCGTCCAAAGATACTAAGGGTCTAATATGGCTCCTTCTATGTGTTACAGTTTTTTACGTATTAAATGATATATAGCCCCATCCCTATGGGTGCCGGTCTCGAATAACCCAGGAGGGTCAAATACCTTACAAAACGGAGATACGAGTAATATATTTCAAGATCCAGGGAGTGGTTAATTTTTGTATTTCCATGGTTCTTCAAAATTGGTACCATTAACCGAAAAGAAACAATGCGTTTGAATTATTTGTGGAGTTGGAGTCGGAGTTCAGAATTTTAACATTGCCAAGTTGGAGCCGAATTTTGATATAAAATGTTCAAAGATTGAGAATAATTCTACAACTCTAGGGGTTCCAACTTTGAATTTGGAAAAACTTATAATTTTATGAAAAAGTAAATAATCAGAGTTTTACCAACCAATGCATCTAGGTGGAAAAAATAGTCAACTCGGACACAAATGCCTTTAGCTGAAGTACTTATACTTTATATATGTTTCCAATAAGACATAACACGCTATACTCTCTCAACGGTTTTATGGTGAGATGGCGAGGCAAAGTAGGTCACCTTGAGGAACATCGCCAACATGACCCAATGTGGCTGCTAAGTCATAACAAATTCAAAAGATTAGTTAAAAACATAAGATATCTGCTCAAAACCATCCTAAAAATTCGGCTTTGACAATTGGTTACAATAAACGGCTTTAGAAACCGGTTTTAACAATCGGTTCCATCAACCCTAATTCCACTTGGATAAACAGCTTTGTGAACAGTTTCTGTTTAATAAAGCGGCTTTTGTTCTTTGGAACCGGTCCTTAATTCCGGTAAGGAGAAGCATTTCGAGGCATTTGTGGCCGTCGGTGGTGCAATGGCTAGTGTGCGCGGATCTTGTGCATGAGAACATGGGTTCGATCCCTGCTCTGACCACCTCACATTTCCTTCGACGACGGCCACCTCGCTTAGTGATGGCGACACTATCGAGTACTTAGCCATGAAAAAGCTTCTCAAAATACCGTTCGGGATCGGTGTAAAACTATAAGTCCCAATCGGTGAGTGAAAAATTAGTAAGCGCACAGCTCACTGGTTGTGAGAAGCACTCCCCAATCCCTTCATGGGATGTAATGGGAAACGGTTTTTTAGAAGCATTTCGAGAATTCTCATTTAAAAATATTTTTTTACATTTGAAAAAATTTTCATATAACAAATGTGAAAGAAAATATACTCCATCAAAATTTTAATAATATTGTTTCGAAAAATTCTTCACATGTTTGACTTAACAAACACGTACAAGCAAAACTACATTAGTATGTCGATGACTTTTATGGCATGTATTTCAACTAGAGTCTCCATAACCGAAGCCGGTGAAATCGGTTAACCGGGGTTTTTGCTATTACCCGGTTGCGAGTTTTTTAAAAAACGTAATTTTCGAACGGTTTTTACTCAATTTGTGTTAATATCCTAAAAAAAAATAATAACAAATGATATGATTTTCGTACTTTTAAGAAATTTTGTATTAACAAACATGATTTGTATTCTCAAATATGATTTTATGGTTCAATAAGTTATAAAGTTTTTAAATTATAAATGACATTTTCAAACAATTTTTTTATTTAAATTTCAAAATGAATTTATGACTTGAATAAGAATTAATATAGCTTTAGAATGTTTTTCTTTAATTTCAAAATTGTAAGGTTTTTATAAATAAATATTTTAAACTTTCATAATAATTTCCCTTGCGGGAGTTTTTACTCGGTCTGTTTTCTAAACTTACAATTTTCTAAATTTATTCAAGCTCAAGACCTTTTTAAATAATATAAATTTTATTTATTAGCTTTATATTATTTTCAAAAAAGCCGAGCATAAAAGTTGACGAAGAGCACCGCGAGCTTGAAACAATAATATTGTTGATGGCAACCCTCTGTTTTGTTGTTTTGTAACGACAAAAAAAAAAAAACAAATGATGACTGTTTAAAACCAATGGATTTTCGACATGATAAAAAGTGTTCCAATGTTAGTGCTTGGTATTCTTCAAACATGTGTATAAAGGAATTCCCATTAATATGATGAGTGTTTCTAGATATATATTTTTGATGAATTCACCGAAAACATACCAAAAACGACTGCTGATGAAGATCTTGACAAGATCCGAAATAGTTATATAGACAGTCTTGGTATCATTGGAACATTTTTTTATGCTATACTTTTTTGAAAATAATATGAAGCTAATAAATAAGCTTTATATTATTTAAAAAGGTCTTGAGCTTGGTAAATGTAGAAAATTTTAAATATTTTAAATTTAATAAGATTTTCGTACATGAAAATCTCTTTCAAATTTGAATATGATTTTCGAAGTTAATTTGGATTAATGTGTATCTGAATAAAACATTTAAATATTATATTAACACACATTCCAAATTGAAAAATGATTTAAATTTTAATTTAAAAACGTGATTGCCAATTTTATACAGGATTGTAAAATGTTGAGTTTTAAACACAAATAAGTATTTATATAAAATGGTCGCTAAAAAAACCGTTTTTTTAGAAACTGGTTATCTGAAATCAATTTAGCAAAAATCGGTGGGACCGGTTTTTTTAAAATTAAATTACACATGTGGCACTTACTTGTTTCCATGTTTCATTTTTTGGATACTCTAATTGTATCTTGATTTGAAATTCATTGCCCCTAAAAGTATGCCGTTGTTCCAAGTTAAAAAGCCACCTCATATCGACTCACCACGAATGTTTGGTGATATCGCTGGAACTTTCAGATAGTATTTCAGCACCCACCATTAATTTTAAAAATTTTAGAAAATAATCGACAACGGACGGCATTGCTACGGGATAGTTCTGGAAACGGTTCAACTCGAACAAAGGTGAAACTGGAGTCAGTCTCATTTTTGAGAAAAGATTTTTTGTAGAGTTGTACTTGTACGAGCGAATAAAGAAATCTGTTGTACTTTTTGTAATCTAAAAATTAACGTTTTTTTATTGACAGGGAATAATACAGCGTCAAAAAAGACAATTAGAAAATTCGTAACAATATTGTTATATTTATATTTGATTTCTCGCTCAGTTTTCTTTTCAAAATTAAAAACAATCCGCAACCGGAACTTGTAAGAAACAATTCCGTTTTCAATCTCTAACAAAAATATAGTACAAATAAACATCTCTATGTTCTCCGAATGTTTACTCAAACATTTAATCAGAGCAAATCATTCTTCTCCCAGTGCTCAATAAGATAGTGAGAAAAGACGTATTTTTTAATTGTACAACTATGACGTTTACATGCTAATTTAAATTAAGGAAACAAGTTTTCGTTTCACAGAATACGGAGAATAAAGAATCCCAACCAAATGATGATTTTAATTCTGAGATGCATACAGATAACCAGATTTCATGCTTTGTCAATTTAAAGATTCAACCGAGTTTTTATTTTAAAACTGCGTAAGCCGACGGAGAACTCAGTCAGACAATAGCAGCGGCAGTGAGCGGTAACAAAAGCGGAACGAGAAGTGACCGATTTAAGACAGATTTCAACTAAAAGATACTAGTGTTCTTGGCGAATATTGAAGGTACCTAAACATCATAACCAATTTAAGCCGTGAGATTTTTGCATATGAACTGTTTCACTGGAATCAAACAGGTCAAGGTTTGAAATAAGACGCGAGGAGAATAATCAGATCGAAAAGTTTTTTCCTTTTCTGGTTTAAAAAAATTTCAAAATTTACAATATAATAGTTTTGTGTTACTGGAGAGAACAAGTATAGAGTTGTGGTAATGATTGTGCATATTATTGTACATGTGTTAACAACATTTTCCCCAGCTACTTGGCTTTGTAGAGAAAAAAAAAAACAGAAAGCCTCCTCCACCCCTTGAAGGTCACAGGTAGTAGATTGCAAGTGTTTTACAGACAATATTTGTTACTGGCATTAATTAATAACATTCAAAAGTGGTTTTACTCGTAATTTCTTTTTGCACTCTCTTTGTATTTGTTATATGAATCCCCATCTCGTTGTAGTCGAAAGTTAAGAACCAGTTTAGGAGGTCCAACCAAACCCCTTTTGTACACACAGTGTTCAATCTTTTTCTATCTTATTTTTTTTTACTGAGAATTTCACGAGCCAAGAGGTTTCTTGAAGCAAAAAAAAAACCGAATATACTCAAGGTAAAGTAATACCAATTTGGGGTTTTTTGTTAATATGTACAATTATTATAAGTAAATTTGTACGTACACAAGTGTACAATGACAAACATACATACATATGTATGTAAATTTAGTAGCGTGTACTAGAAAGACAATTTTTATATAATAAATACACCAAATATCTGTTGTGAATTTAAATTTTCGGACTAAACAATCAGCTTTGAAGGGTCAGACAATCAGTGATAACATTTCGCTTTGGTTTGGTTTAACTATTGCATATGGGGAATTTTCATCAATGACAAATACACATTCATCGATATTTTGTTAAATTTCAACATGATTTCAAATAACTTATAAAAAATAATCTCTAGCCTAGATTTTATTATTCGGACTTTTTTAATTTGGTTTATTGTATTTATGTTCTTGAGGAGTGATTTTTCAAAAATCGCTTCCATTTAGTTGACCACAACTTTAAAAACGGAAGAATTCAAAATTTGGTTGAGTTTTGAATTGTTCAATTACACAATGCAACAAAATGACAATTTTTGTGTTTGGGTTGGATGTTGACTTCACCCAATTATTACTTATACACTAAATGAGTATTGTCAAAGTCAAAGTTTTAAATTCAAATATCAAAAATCAAATATAAATATTTGTTTGAGTTAATTCTTGTCCTCAAATGAGCTACTCAGATGCCAATTTATCTAAATCCACATTTTAAAAAATGTTGGGATATCAATGGTATTTAAACTAAAACATCTTAATCTTTTCGTATTTAAAACCAACTGGTTTATAATCATCACAATGAACGAGCAATCATGAAGTATTCTTTTCCAATTTTCTCCAATTTTTGTTTTAGCTCCAATGCCTTCAGTGAAATTTTACACGAATTCGTAGAACATTTGTATGATCTATTTGGTGAGAGTACGATATTCGAGGCCTCTCAGTCCGATAACTTATTTGCACCTCAAAATATGATGAAAAAATTAAATACAAGTTATTGACAACTACCTTAAATACAAGTTATCGATAACTCCTTGGGATTGGGGTTTTAAAACATCTGTACTTTTATTAGCACATAAAATATGGGGATTGGGGAAATCTTCTCATAATCAGTTTTCTAGTTTTACACTCACTGATTGGAACCTACAGTTTTACACCGATTCCGAACGGTATTTTGAGAAACGCTTTTTTATGGCTAAATACTCGATAGTGTCGCCGTCACTATGCGAGCTGACCGCCGCCGAAAGGAATTTGAGGCGGTCACAGTCAGGATCTCATGTACAAGAGGCGCGCACACTACCATTGCACCACCAACAGCCGACAAACTATCGATAACTTCCTTATATTTCGTTATTGAAGTTTTCAGATATCGATACATTTCTTCCCCCATTTTGTTCCATCATATATAGGGTTTTCCAATTTGAGTGCTATGATTTCTTTAAAAAAACACACTGATTGTAAAGGAAATTCAAATGTTTTTTATTTAATGTGAAGTACAATCGATACAATTAAGTTCTGAATAAAACGTCTTTCAAATGGCCTCCACGTCTTCTTTTGCAGGAACGAATTCGATGAACACAATTTTCGAGCACTTTTTCCACTAAATCAAGTCATATGTCATGAAGAGGACGTTCAATATTGGCTTGAAGAGAGTCTGGTTTTTTGCTAAAGACCAATGACTTCAAATAACCCCACAATAAATAGTCTAATGGTGTTAAATCACAAGTTCTTTTAAACCATTCAATGTCACAATTTCTTGAAATAATTGGAGGAACTTTTCTCGCAATAATTCGGGGTTTGCACGTGCTGTGTGGCACGTAGCCTGGCTTGTTGAAACCAGATGTTGTTAAGATCAACTTCTTCCAATTTCGGCCATACAAAGTTGGTTATCCTCGATCTATACAGCTCTCTATTGACAGTAACGGTGTTACCAGCTTCATTTCGAAAGAAGTACGGACCGACGAGTCCACCAGACCAAAAATCACATTACTTCGAGGGTTCTTTGTCTTATTGGCACTTGGACATTATGTAAAGAAAATGGACGCTCGTAATTTGCAACAATTTGTTGAATAGCGAGCACAGATGGGCGATTATTACGCCCAAAAAAGTGCAAAATCGCACGAAAAACTGCAATTGGAAAACTATTATTTTGATAAAAAAATTTAGAAATTTGTAAACATTGTATTTGCGTATATCTCTCTCCATGATGAAATTGTAAACATTACTGAATACAATGAATAAACAATGACAGATCATGACATACTACAAATGGCCGAAACGTCACTTAGAAATCATATCACTCAAACAAACACAATATGGCCAATGCAATACACAGTAGATGTTAAAAATTAAATTGATTAAAAACCGGTTAACCCTGATTTTTTGTCCGGTTTTCATTTTTGTACCGTCACTTATAGGGATGGGTGTATATAAGGGTGTTTTCACATAAAAACTTTCAATAACTTCACGTAACCCTAGAGAAGGAAAGCAAGAGGCGTTAAATCGCACAATCATGGTGGCCAATTGACTGGCCTATTTTGAGAATTAATGCATTCGCCAAATATTTCTTACAATAAGTCGATTGTTTGACCCGTTGTATGACATGTGGCGGCGTCCTGTTGGAAAAACTTGTCTTCAGTCAACATTCCATTCTATTGGGACCTGAGATAATCGGCTATCATTGATCTATAGCGCCCGCCATTTACGGTAATGTTCGGCCATTATCATATTTAAAGAAGTAAGAATCAACTATTCCACCGGCCCATAAAGCACACTGAGTTTTTGTGGTGCCTCTTATATATTTCGTGCCTCGTATATATTTCGTAGATTCTCTTCTCTCCAAAGGCGGCAATGTGGGTTATTGATATGTGCATTGAACCAAACAGAGCAGAATATTGGGATAAAACAGTGGGTTGACTTCCTGTTGACCCTTCTGGTGCCTCCCATACATTTGACAAATTTCGTACAAAATCATATATTTCTTTTAAAAAATTTTGTTGGTATTTATATGTATGTAGTTTGCTTTAACTCATATATGTATTGGTTAATAATCTGTAATGGTTTACTTAACTGGAGAAAATTGGCGAGGTTGTCACAATCATTCTCGTAAAAGCTGGAAGGCCGTCCTGTTGATTTACCCGATATCTTCCGTAAACCTCAGCCGATCTTGATGTATGTTTTGTCAAAAGCTACTTTCTGGTTAAAAATCTACAACATTGCCATGACCATTTTTATTTCTTCCACACAAAGTTAAGCGGTTTTTCGGTTGAACGACACTATTACTCCCGTAAACGAAATGATATAGTAAATTAAATTTTTGTACAGGGTAATATTGTGCCAAAAGCTACTTACAGTCTAAAAAATAAATAAATAAATGGTTTCCCATTACATCCCATGAAGGAATCGGGGAGAGCTTCTCACAACCAGTGAGCTGTGCGCTTTCTAGTTCTAGTGAGTATAAAATACTAAGTGATTGGGACTTACAGTTTTACACCGGTTCCGAACGGTATTTTTGAGAAGCATTTTCATGGTAAATACTCGATAGTGTCGCCGTCACTATGCGAAGTGACCGCCGTCGAAAGAAATTTTACGGTGGTCATTGCAGGGATCGAACCCAGGATCTCAAGTACAAGAGGCGCGCACACTACCCATTGCACCACCGACGGCCACTTACTGTCTAATTACAAGTAATCTTTGCCATGCCTTTCTGGTTTCTTGCATACAAATATAATACAAAAAAAAAAAATAAATGGTTTCCCATTACATCCCATGAAGGGACCGGGGAGAACTTCTCACAATCACTGAGCTGTGCGCTTTCCAGTTTTCACTCATTGATTGGGACCTACAGTTTTACACCGATTCCGAACGGTATTTTGAGAAGCTTTTTCATGGCTATATACTCGATAGTGTCGCCGTCACTATGCGAGGTGACCGCCGCCGAAAGAAATTTTTTTTTTTTGAAGGTGGTCAGAGCAGGGTTCGAACCCAGGATCTCATGTACAAGAGCCGCGCACACTAACCATTGCACCACCGACGGCCACCACCACAAATATAATACAATACAATATAAATAAATACCCAAAAATTAACCAGATCCCAATTAAATTGGGAGTTAGATAATATTTGCGCAATGCCACTCTTCTGTTGAATTTGTACGAATGTGCCACGCCCATTTGGGTAACTGGGGTTGGTCGCCACCAAAATATTATAAATCTTTTTTAATGGAGTTCGGCCTACGTACTAGGGTACGTTTAAGTCGGTTCACCCAATTAATATTTTTGTATTGGTCGTAACCAAGTAGCTATTAATAAAATACAATAAAATACGCTTAAAAAATACATGTACAAATTAATGAATAACAATTGGGAAAAATTTTAAAACAATATTGAAAAATCTAGACCAATACAAAATGTTTATGAACTTTTTTTTTAAAATAAGGATTTTGTATACGTATATATACTTATATTTCAAATAATTTTTATTCTTTCTTTTAATTTTCTTGTGGAGATTCACTTTTAATTTTCTATAGAAAAAAAAATACAAACAGATCAAATTTTCTTGGAATTTTTGTGTTAACACCTTTTCGTTACACGGTATCTGCTCCATTGTGTTACATTAGAAAATAAAAAAATAATAATTGTTTTTGTGCTGAAGGCTCTTTTGCTATTGCATTTTCTTTTTTCTTACATCTGCTTTAACATTAGATGCAATATTGTTAAAATATATACGGCAATATTTAGCTCACTGAAATAATTGTTTTTGTTTTGTCATAAACAGAGCGACGACTACCTGCTTATTTGAATGCTGGCATACAACGGAATAAATATCAATATTTAGCTCACTGAAATATGTAAATGTTTTGGTTTTGTCATAAACAGAGCGACGACAAAAAGTATTGAATAGTATAGAGAACTTATTGCGCACCGCTCTCATGTATGGAGTCTAAGTAAAGGGCATAAACGAGTCTTATCCTCTTTATAGAATATTTCAATATAAATTCACTATTTCGACAATATTAATACATAAAACCATACAAAAAGCATAAATGAAAAGACATCAATGTGTCACATCAAAATTATGAATGGAAATGGACCTTTTAGAATCATTCGCCAGATGCCGCCAGTGCTTTTGAGTCATACAATTCGTTCCATGAGATCTCTATACTATTCAATATCAATACTCTTTGGCGATGACGACCTGCTTGTTTGTTCTCTGCCGCTACATCAGTACCATCATACTTATCTTCAGGCAGAGACTATTGTTGTATTCCAACCACGTATGTATGTGATGCTAGCGTTGTGTGTTGTTTGCATGTGTTCACTTTGATAGATTGGCCTACCCGTGCCTATAGATGTTAACACATCAAAAATGCGTATAACTTAAATTTTCTTGAAAAAAACTACTACAATTTTCTAATTAGGAATTATGGAAAAATTATTATATAAATTAAAAAATTAAGTGGTGGAACAGGGTTTTTTTTGTTCAAAAATTTAAATTTTCAGAAAATCGGCGGACGGTCTAGGTGCAGATATAGCACATCTCGTTAGATATAACACTGTGCAACAACTTTTTGGGACCTACCCGTCCTAAGGACCACTATTTTTTATGGCCTTATGAAATTTATATTTTGAAATTTATATTCCAAAAACCATATGAAAACTGTCAATACCGCAGCTGCTGTTTTTTAAGTATTCGGCTTTGAAGTTCTTTCAGCTAAATATAACTTTTTATACTCACTCTAATACTTGATAAAAAATATTTATATTTTTGCTTTATTCTAAATAGTTTTTATAATTTTTTTTAGATCTTCAACCCTTAAACTATGACTCACCACCGGTTGCTATTTATAGCACTCGCTTCGATTCTAGTCCAAGCAAATGCTTTACCACAACAAAATGTTCCGGTAGATGCAGAACTTACCTCTTTGGTCGACAGTGTGTTTAACAAAAACAATCCTAGTCAACAACAACAACAACAGCCAACACGAAGACCAACTTCTGGTTTTGCCAATATAGTTACACCCGTTCCCACCGATCCAAATGCCACACCTTCAGTGTTTACCTCGATTAGTGGTCGTTCACCATGTAACTGTGTCCCCTACCACATGTGTGATCCCAACACTAATTCGGTCACCACTACAGATGATTCCACATTCGATGGATTCGGTTTGATTGACATACGTTTCAATAGTGATGATCCGGTATGTGAACATTTCCTTGATGTGTGCTGTGATGGAAATCGCACACGTGCAGACAGTTTGACTCCTACACCACAGGATGAGCGACCAAATCGCCCTAAAGGCTGTGGTATTCGCAACGTGGGAGGTATTGATTTCAATATTACAGGAGCCAATGACAATGAGGCTGGTTTCGGTGAATTTCCTTGGACTGTTGCCCTATTACATGCCAGCAACTCCAGTTACTTCTGCGCTGGCTCCTTGATACATTCCAGAGTTGTGTTGACAGCCGCTCACTGTGTGATCGACCGTCCTATCAATAGCTTCTTGATACGTGCTGGAGAATGGGATACTCAAACGGTAAAAGAACGTTTGCCGTATGAAGAGAGAGCTGTTTCAAAAGTAGTCAATCATCCTCAGTATAATCCTCGTAATGTGGCTAATGATTTTGCTTTGGTTATCCTCAATACTCCTTTCAATTTGGGTGACCACATCAATGTTGTATGCTTACCCGCAGCCAATAGTGTGCCTGCGTCCAGAACCACATGTTACTCAACCGGATGGGGCAAAGATCAATTTGGTGCCCAAGGTCGCTACAGTGCCATCATGAAACGTCTGCCCTTGCCAATTGTCGACTTCACTACATGCCAATCTCAATTGCGTCGTACTCGCTTGGGTCCTAAATTCGCTTTGGATAGTTCATTTATCTGCGCTGGTGGCCAGCGTGGTATTGACACCTGTCAAGGTGATGGTGGTGCACCTTTAGCCTGCCCCATTGGTATGGAATCGCAGCAACGTTATCATCAAAGCGGTATTGTCGCCTGGGGCATTGGATGTAACGATGAAATTCCAGCGGCATACGCTCATGTTGCTTTAGCACGCGATTGGATTGATAATCAAATGTTCGGAAATGGTTTTGATACAACATCATATTCATCAACTTTGTAGTTGCATTAGAATATAAATTGAATATATTTTTTAAAAACAGAATACATTTATACGAGTATATATTTTTATTACGAGAAACGGAAACTGTTTACGACAATCAGTTTTACGTTTAATGTAAACGGGTTGTGTTGCACTGCATATTATTTGTTTTGGATGGAATGTACTTTGAAAATTTTGGTACTTACGATTTCCTTGAAATGGAGTTGAATCCAGTCAAAATAACTGAAAACTAGCGCCGTCACTCTTCTCTCCATCGAGCCTTTGCTAACGAAAAGTCGAAAACCGGTTTCTTGAAAATTGTATTTTTCGAACACCAAACCGGGTTTTAATATAAACATAACCGTTTTTAAAAAATGTTTTGAAAATTTATTTATATACACTAGATTTTTCCCGTTCATAATAAACGGGTTTTTTTATTTCCCGGTAAATGAAGTACAGTTTGGGGTAAATACAAGTTCCTTTACAGCAAATTAAACGACTTTTACTTTACATGTTTTTTATTTGCTAGAAAAAGTATCAACTTTTGCGGTCCACCATTTATCTAAGTTGAAAAAAATTGGGCACCAAATTTGTGGCATTTTATAAAGATTTTTGATTCTACGGTAAAACAATTAAAATTGTCATTACGTTATTTTGTTTGGCGGTATAAAAGATATATGAATTTAAATTTTGGTTTCGAAGTGGCAAGTGCTTCGACACCCTAAATAGCTTTAAAACAAAGGATGGGTAGGCCATGACAAATATCGTATACAAATTTAAATATGCATGTTGACTTACCAAAAAAAAGCACTACAATATGCTACACATAAGCAAAATTCATATATTCACGTGCGAGAAGAACTGCATTATTTCCAATTGAAATTAAAAAAAAATCAGCTAAAAATTCCATTTCAAATTTAAAATACATCCGTTGAAATTTGAAGGTATCAATTGAAATTTAAAACACAACTATTGAAATTTGGAACACATCAATTGCAATTTGAAACACATCAATTGAAATTTAGAACAGATCAATTCAAATTTAAAACACGTCAAATGCGTCAAATGTATCACCATTACATCAATTGAATTTTAAAAAACACCAATTGAAATTAAAAGACGTCAATTGATATATAGAATCTTAATATATAAAATCGGTTAATGATTTTTGAATTTCAATTGACGAATTTTAAATTTCAGTTTACGTCTTTTTAATTTCATTGATTTCTTTTAGAATTAAATTGATGTAATGGTGATACGACGGCAATAGCCGATGCTCATGACCATGATTGACAAATGTGTGATCCGCTTAGGTATTTACTTATACATAAATACTTAAAAGGCCCCAAACAACCCAAACGGGTCAAGGGCCTTACCAAATGAGTATAACACGTTCCTCCAACTGGCTCGATCATTAGTTTTACTCCTCCGTTTGGTAACAAGAAGTTCTCGAAGGTCTTTCCAGCGAAGTCTTGGTAGTCGTATTTTTTGATATACTTCGAGTACGTCTTCGAATACCTTTCGCACTAGTTCATTCTGATCAATTCTACTGACATGGCCTAATTAGCGTAAACCCGCTATTGTGATACGCATTACTATGTCGATATCGGGATGCAGATTATACTGTTCGTGGTCCATCCGTCGTCGATACTTGCCGTTTTCTATTATAGGACCATATATTTTTCGGAGTATTTTTCTCTCGAAGACTCCTAGTGATATTTAATCAGCATGTGATATGACCCGAGATTCTGCACCTTAAAGCAAGATATGTTGTGTGAGAGTATATAATATATATAGATGGATCCTCGTTTCTCGATATACGGTCTTATTGCTGAAGTGCTTGTTTAGTCCGAAGTAACGCCTGTTTGCAAGCTCAATTCTCCGTTTGATTTCCAGGCTGACGTTATTGCTTATGTTCACGGCAGATCCGAGGTGAATTAATTGGACCCTACCTCGAAATTATAACGGCTATCAACGTTCACCCTTTCATCCAATCGGGTGGATGTTCTGCTTGTCGAAACCATTAAATTTGTCTTGTTCTTGTTTACTGCCAAATCAATTTTTGCTGATTCCTGCCCACATCTGCAGTAACTACTCGCATATTTCGCTCAATGATGCCTAAATCATCAGCATACGGGGGCAGCATGTAGATAGTCTAATTCGTGTTGACTGTAGCTATTCTCACGATGATCTCAATTAATATGTTGAAGGGATCGCAGGATATGGTGTCGCCTAGGCTGAGGCCTCACCTCGTATAAAATGGTTCGGTGAGATTTTTATCAATCTTTACTGAGGATTTCGTGTCATTCTACTAAGGCGTGCCAGCTTAGCAGGAATACCAAGCTCCGACATAGTTTGGTACAGTTTTCCCCGTATCGGAAAGCAGCCAAGAGGTGGTAGGTTTCGATTGTTAATTCTTGGGGTTTCTCCAGGATTTGTCGTAATGTGAATGTCTGGAAGATTGTTGACTTACGTCGCCTAAAGCCATACTGGTAAGGTCAGATTAGGTCTGCAACAAACGGTTTTAATTTTTCGCAAATTACGCTCTAGAGGACCTTGTATGCGATGTATAAAAGGCTTACTCCACGATAGTTAGTATCCTAAGTCTCCAATCGGGGGATGCAAGTCTCCAATGAGCTGATGCATACACCTTTCCGACTTATAGACGCCAGACTTAAGCAGGTCAGCCGGCAGTCCATCAGTATAAGCGGCTTTGTTGTTCTTAAGCCGGGAAATTGTAGTACTAACTTCGTTTTGGATAGGAGAGGGCAGTCGACGCAATCGACCTGTATTTTGCTCAGTCTTTGCTCGCGTTGCAAATGACTGAAGTATTGCCATACGTGCAGCGTTCTTTTGCCATCCGACACTCTTCCCCTCTCGTACTTCCACTTCCACTGCGCTTCAAGATCATGAGGCGGGGGTGCGTTCTGCGCCATGTTCCCTGTCATATTTATTTAGAACAGCGTTAATGTCATGGCCAGGGTCAAATGATTGCTGTAGGCGCGCATAGAGTATGACCTTGGGGTCATCGTCGTTTTCTACTGCCGAGACATGTACACAAATTAACGATATGTTAAAATATTTCGCTTTTATGAGGATGGTAACTATACGTTCACTCTCGGGGTTCAACTTGGAGACCAGATGTCATAGGTTTTTTGATAACTACGAATCCGCAACCGAATTCATGCTTCTTCTCATGGCAGCTTAGCATACGTCACAGATCTTCTTCCTTGTAAAGGCATGACTTGTTCATCGCATCTCCTGGATTAAGTTCAAATACACGATTACAGCCGCGCGCGATTGTGACGGCCGACTTTACGTGTATTTCTTAGAGTTCAAACACAATCTAACATGCTATCGATGGCGACAAAAACCCACTAGCGACTGGCAGCTACAGTACGGCCGTTTGTTTGGAAGTTTAAAAAAAATAATTTTATAGCTATATAGGATTTAATATAATATAAGGTAAAAGTACTCAAACAATTGATTTCTTCTTTCATCTCTTTGGTCATATCCAATTGTCATATTTATACATATTTTGTTAGTTTTTTTTTAAATTTTGTTTACTTGCATTGGTGGTACACATTTGTATTAAGTTGAGCACCTACTAGAGATCTCCAAACAAAAACAAAATGACTGTTGTTACGTTGCCACTCTACTACTACTACCGTATCGTCTCAAAAGGTGCGTATTGACCCAGCGGCGAAATTTGCGAGGCCTTCCACGAATAAGGCATGCGGAATCATTCTTTGGTAATGCCTGCGAAATGCATGATTTTATAAGGCTTCCACAGGCCTGTTAAAAGAATGTCAGAAGACGCTCTTGTTCATGATACCCTGTCTTTCCACATGTTCGCAATTCGTCGTTGCAAAATCATAGCATCCGATAGCCCAGTAGATAAAGCGTCCGATTGTAAGTTCTAAGGTCATGTGTTCGATTCCGTGGCTGCAGAATTTAAAAAAATCATTTATAAGAATTACAATTGGTTAAAGTATAAATTTGAAATATGAAGCTAATTTCCATATATATTTTTTTATTTTTACGTAAGTCCTTCTAAATCTACTCTTTTTGCAGGCCTTCATAAGGCCATCTAGTAGAGAGGGATGGAAGGCCTTGCCTCCCAATCTCACGCAATGTTAAAAAGAAAGGAGGAGGTAAGGTGTAGGGAGGGCCTGTCGTATTTTAAAGAAGGCCTGTTCGGTCATGATTTCAGGCCTTCCAGGTCATCACTTCCGCCGCTGGGGAATAGCTAATTACGGGAACGTCATACCAGGTTATTTATAGTCCCCTACTGGCCGTTGAAGTTTCGATTCCTAGTGACACTACGTGTCATGATAAGCATAATTAGAAAAATATATTAGGTCTTCGTCGCGCTCTTTCAAGTTCATCTTTCATGTGACTTTAGTTGTGTTCCTACACTAAAGGTTTAAGACAACCGAGATTTCTCCAGTTATGATAAATGTGAGGCCTTTCAAAAACACAATTATTTTTTCAATTATTTACAAATATTTCATTTTACATAACTCACCTTTCTTGCTTCCGGTGTGGTGACTACCACTCACTATACCATGACAATAACATTATAATACAAACGAATAAGCACTCGAATGCGTGAATTTCATAATAGTGAGAATGGGTTTTACACTCAACATTGAATAAACAATTCAAGTATTTATTTAAATATTATTTGATTTCGATACGACTTTTGAATTGTCTAGTTTCGAAAAAACTTTAGTGGACAACAACTAAGTAGCTGCCAGAACTTTTGTTATTATACTTTATTCACAAATACAAGTTATTGGCAATAATAGGAAAACAAAAATCACCAATTACGTTATTTGTTGGAACTGAAGTTATCATTCTGGACATAACATTATTAAATGAACTTGTGGCTTTCAATGAAATATGAATCTTTTAATTTTTTTGTATGCGTTTGGGTGGCGCCCTGGGTGGTTTAGATTTACTATTCGGTCCAATTGGACTAAGGGGCGTGGTACCTCCCATACAAACCACAAATTTAAAATCCATTATTTCTGCTCCTGCTAACGGTATTTGAACAAAATTTGTAGGACAACGTCTGCCGGGTCAGCTAGTGTACATATAAAATGATATATGTTGCGTGGCTGTGGAACCCTTAGACCTGTGGATTAGTAGCGCGACTTCAATTTGCTATCATTTTCAATTTGTTTTTCTTAAACTTTTCAAGATTTTGGTCTTACACCCTCTGACAAGTTGAAACAACTTTACTTTCTTGTCAGATGTTAAAATCAAAGGTGATGATGGAGTTTGCAAATATTAGCCGCTTAAGTGTGGAATTCGGAACAACTGTCACGCATACAACAAAAAATAATAAACAAAAGTAACTACAAGATTTGAATGACAACACTTTCCCAATTTAAATAAAAAAAATATTTTTAAAGACACCCGCAGACAAAATGTCAGACAATGTAAATTTTAAGAAGAGTTTGCAATTGCTTGACTATTTTCAGTGCATTTGTACTACGGCTAAGAATTATAAATAGGCAAGAGCTAACAGCAAATGCAAAGAGTAAAATATTTGCTTCATCTAATTGCGCAGTTGGAGGTTTGTTTACGAAGTCAAGCAAAGCAATGGATTTTCACAGAATGTTTGTTGCTGCAAGTAGTCAGTTGTATAATAATAATATTATCCATGACGCGTTTCGTCACAGCAAAATGTAAGACATTTCTAAGTTGCAGTTCCGGAAGACGTTCCTACGAATTTAAGGGTGTTTGAGGATTCTCTGGTATTTGACTAGTAGATATACATTTATCTACAATAGTTAATGAAAAAAAATGGGTGTGAAAATTTTAATTTTCCGAAATATTCATATTGCTAAGGTTAACTAACTGTAATGTTTGAGTGATTATGCTGGAACAAAATGCTATTGAGAATATAAAAATTGATATTGGTCTGCCTTTTTCCTACAATTTTAAGAAATATAATAAGTTGATTTGAATATCACCAACATGTGACGGGCTGGAAAAATTTAGAAGGCGGATGGAATCAGGACACTACGCAACCCAGGTGCTTAGTGTATTCATACTTCCGATTTTCATAGATGAAAAGTTAAAAAGTTTATCTTAGTACTCACATACAAAGGCGTTCATATTGTTGAATAAACGGCAATCATCGCGTTCGAATTAATTTTTAATTTTATCTCTTAATTTATTACGTATTTCATATGTTGTTGTACAAACTTAATAAAACAATTTACTTTGTATCTGTCTTACTGCTAAAATTAATTAGTCATCCTTTAAATGATATTCAAATTCATTTTCACCATCGCTGTCGTTAAAAATGCGCACATACGCCCATTTCGTTCCCAACTTAAAGATGGCCATGTATGGAAAATAATCAATAAGGCATTCCGTTACCCAAACTCGGAAATTCAGATACCAACGCACCAAATTGTATTTATGCAAATATGTCACCAAAAATAATGCATAAAATACAACAATTCGATCCCACCAATTCAAATTCTTGAAATGACTCTGTTGCTGAGGATCGGGCTTTGTTCCAGGTCTATAATCAAAATCGTAAAACTCGTAACCTTTGACATAACACAGACGTTTCGTCAGGTACACGAATGAGCCGACTGTCAAAGTGGTATTTATATGCCACAAGCCATCTAACAAAGCCGAACACATTTCGTCAAACTCCTTTGAAGCATTTTCCAGGGCCGGCTCATACACTTTACGCATAACTATATCCAATCTTAGCTTTGATTCTGCCCAATTGCGACCACATATATTGTACTCATCTTTGATGCCAAGCAGGTAACCCAAAACACGCCACATATGTGAAGTAGCTTCCAGAAATTCCTCATCATACAACTGAATACGATGAGCACCCAGTGATAGAAACCCAATGAAACCGAATTGTGTTAAAGCCAAATCTTTCTGTGTTATTTGACCAGCTGCAAGTTTGGCACAGGCTCGACTAGAACGCGAATGAGCTTTTCGTACGGCATTGATACTGGTCCAAAATTTCGAAGTTTTATCAGACGGTGAATATTTGTACCAGGCATTGGTGTGAAGTATGGTCCGGATGTATCTCCTGTAGGCAGTCGCTGGCGTCGAAGATTGTCGGGTACAAATAAGAACTTTCAATATGGACGGTATGGCAAGAACGGCTACGAGACCAGAGAGCATACCGCTTTGTATAACAAAACGATATTTGTTCATGTAACTTTGACCTCTGGAAGACAAGAAATGAAAAGTACATTAATTTTAAATATTATTTTTATGATTTTTGAAATAACAAAATTGTACAACATTCGAATCTGTTGACGAATTAGTTACCACAATTGTGTTTCAAATAAGTCAGTGGGTTTTAAATGGTTCTCACACTGTTGTGATTTAAATCATAGAAAAGATATAAATATCTTTCAGTAAGTGAACAATTGTACCAAATTGACTTTTTGATGAGAATTCGTATGAATGATAATCTGACAAAATTTAAAAGTCCTAATTGTAATATAGGGTGACTAGGGGCGGAATGAAGACGGGCCCCAGGAAATAACACCCCAATTGCAAAATGAAAATGGGCCCCAAACCAATACACAGGTTACACCAACACGAAATTTTGGGGTGTTATTTCGTATATTTGGGGTCCATTTTCGCTTACACTTGGGGTGTGTTTTCATTATGAGTGGACCCCAATTATTTTTTGGGGGACATTTTCATTTTACTTGGGGTCCGTCTTCATGTTTTGGGGTGTTATTTCGTAACTCAATTGGGGTGTAATTTCTCGGGGTGCAATTTCGTATGGCTGTTATAAAACTTAATGAAAAAACACCCCATAATAACAGATGAAATTAGGCCCCAAACATTATAAATAAATAAATAAATGGTGTCCCATTACATCCCATGAAGGGACTGGGGAGAACTTCTCACAATCACTGAGCTGTGCGCATTCCAGTTTTCACTCACTGATTGGGACCTACAGTTTTACACCGATTCCGAACGGTATTTTGAGAAGCTTTTTCATGGCTAGATACTCGATAGTGTCGCCGTCACTATGCGAGGTGACCGCCGCCGAAAGAAAATTTGAAGGTGGTCAGAGCCGAGTTCGAACCCAGGATCTCATGTACAAGAGCCGCGCACACTAACCATTGCACCACCGACGGCCACAGGCCCCAAACATTACTAAGAAGTAAATTTTAATAAACTATATTTTAGTGTTTTAGAAAGAAATGAAAAAAAAATCGCGCGATTTTTTGGGAAAAATTTTTTGCCTGAGGCGCTTCAAAATTTTAATAAACTATATTTTATTGTTTTGGAAAGAAATAAAAAAAAATTTAAAAAAAAAAATTACGCTTCAACACACGATCAACAACAATTTTAATAAACTATATTTTTCTGTTTTAGAAAGAAATGAAAACAATTTTTACCAAAAAAGACGTCAAAAAAGGGGAAACAAATATTTGAAATAACTATTCTATTCAATCTTATTTTATTTAATGTTTCATGGAATATGTTTATGTGTGTATTGTATATCCATTCTGTAATTAAACAAATCGACGGATAAAACAAAACCAATTTGTTTCTTTTGTGGCCGATTTTCCTGAGGTGCAAATTACTTTTCAAGAAAATACACCCCAAAGAGTCAATGAAATCTGGCCCAAATTTTATCAGTATACAACAAATGATTATGTTGGGGTCCTCTTGCGCTTATTGGGGCCTTATTTTTAAACAGGTTAAAACAAGAAAATGAAAGTCGCCTCCACTAAAATATTTGGGGTCGTGCTTCACAAGTTTTTGGGGCCTTTCATCATTGCTTGGGAGGCTATTTCATTTTGAAATTTGGGGCACACCTTCATAATGAAAACAAACAAACCACTTTTATTTTGCAATTGGGGTGTTATTTCCTGGGGTCCGTTTTCCGGCCGCCGGTGACTAGATAGTAATGATAATTTTTCTAATTGTTCTATTTCAGAAGCTGTCAAATTTACCAGTGATATAGTATTGAAATTCCGGCACAGTTGTAAATACGCAACGTTTATTTTAGAAAAAAAATCGTCTTCTCTGGGTCATTTCACAGAGAACGTTCATCAATTGGACGCCGCGATCATGCGACTTGACACCGCTCGATTATTTTCTCTGGGGCTATAGTAACGGAGATATGAAGGTTTCAGTTTTCTCTTTTGCAGGGGATCACTATGAATATATGCGCTATGAAAGCCTTCTTATGGCAACTTTACTTGTTGTTACTTACGATACGAGGGGTCGATACAATATCATTGTTTTCCGGGTTTTATGACATCTCTGCCAATGGTTAAAGATTATTACTGATTTTTGACCACCACTGTATTTATGCAAATATTTATTTGGCATATCTACTTGTTTTTATTTAATTTAACAATTTTCAAATTCGAATTTCATCATACTTACTGTTTAAACAATTGTTCATTATACCAGGTTGGCATTTCCATGTCGTAACCACTGTCGCCCTCGTTGCAGCCATCATTCAATAAATGTTGTAGATAAGCCGTTGCCTGTGGATTCTCCTCTATGGTTTCACTCTGGGTATGATGTGGATGAGTGATTGTTTCATTGCCATCGAATTCAGTATAATTGTCTGAAATGAATATGAAAAAAATAATGGACTGGACTTAGAAACATTCCATGCATGCAATCCCGTACATATTTATGAACCACAATAGAAACAAGACGATATTCATATTGAGAGGAAAGAGGATCAAGACAATGGAATGGTTTGTTGAACTGTAATAATCATAGAGTAAAACATAGTATAGAAGTTTATTCTCTCAGTAGTTTTAACTTCATAGATATGGTTGCATGTAAACGCTGGATGGTGGAATGCAAGGGTTCAATAACACCAGATAGAGGCATTCGTATAAAACATGAAACAAAACAACACAGATGGCATTTCGTGTTTTGGTGGAAAAATAGTTGTGTTCATTGCAACACAAATGTATACCAACAATAAAAGTCAACAAAGAGTAAAAAAATTCATTGAAATTTCAAAATTAGCTATCAAAACGAGATGAAAAAGTGAAGTCAACAGTCTTGTAACTCCACCTTGTAACTCCACCTGGTGTCAATTTTCGTCTAACATCTCCCAGTTGCACAAACCCATGACGAAGAGTGTGAGATGTAACGTCAGATGCGAGAAATGGTTTCGCTATTCTAATTTGAAATTTGAAATATAGTTATTTTGTAAATGTAAAATGTAAAAACGGAACGTTGATATATAATTGTTACTTGTGATCGTACCCGTCAATGTTTACCGATCGCTTTACCATTAGTTATTATTCGCCAAAAGTTTTGAATTCGCACAGGAAGCGTGTATACTCGGCAAGAATCACTTAACCAAAATTCTCTTATCTAACTACTGTAATAGTGGGTGATGTTGCCGGTCCAGGGGCTTTTGGCAGATGTTATTGTTCTGGTAGGAGATAGAGAAGGAAAATTTTTCAAAGCGTGTTGGCGTTGGGACAAAACAAGAACCCACTTTCCCAAATCACCTTTGAATACATTTTCTCTATTTTCTACCTGGACAATTATATGTGGCAAAAATACGGGGGCTAGCATATTTGGCAGGGGTCGTCAAAGAGTTCAAGGCAAACTTCCAATTTTCAAGATATTGATAATGTGAAGAAATTTAGAAATATATATTTTGAACTGAAGAAATTTATATAATTCATTAAAAATTATGTCCTTGCCAAAAATGAAAAATTATTTTTTAATTTCCAGGAAAAATTTTTTAAAGTTGTTGAAAAATTTTTCAAAAATTATGACGAGTTTCTGATTTGTGTTGTTGGATCTCCCGTAAGTTAAGAATACACCAATGCATCATAAAATTTAGCGACCGTTTATACCCTCACCCATAACGATGTGGGCATATATCCTATATTATACGGGAAAGAGAGTAATACATAGCAGTAGTCATATCAGGCCTAAGGTATCTTTGGACCAAATTCTTTTTGGGATTTTTGTAGACTTTTGAGCCATGTCCGTCTGTCTGGCTGGTCAACGCGATAGCTGCCGTACACCTTTATTATTAGTTTGAGATTAAAAATTGGCGTTATGAACACGCACCTTCTGGTGCCTCCCAAATTAATTCGTCATATTTTGGACAAATTCATATTTCTTCCGAAACTTTTTTCTGGAAAATATACATATGTGGTATGCTTCAACTCAAGCATTGGATAATAATCTGTAAATGTTTACGTAACTGGAGAAAATTGACGAGGTTGCCACATCCATCCTCTCATACAAAAGTTGGGTGACCGCCCGGTTTGTAGATACGATAAATTGCGCAAATCACATCGTTTAGGTAGATGTGGCTGCCACTATTTACACACTTAATCCAAAGAGGACCGCTGTGATTCCACGTAACGTCATATTCCGTCCCCATCGTCGAACCTGTATATTGACGTGGTGGTTAAGGAGCGTTTAGGCTATAATACCTCATCCCTCTATTCAAGGAGGTGGCTGAAGAAGAGACATATATTAGTACCTGGCGAATCACTTAGTACGTTGCAATTTCCTAAGATCATGTAACTTAACTCCATGAATGTCTGTTAGATCTAACACGAGGAAGATCCAAAATTTGTCTCCTGTTAATATAATACCATACCAGTACCATGTTCGACGCCGTCTTCATCTTTCGTTCGTCCACCTCTTCATCCCCACAGCGTATTAAGTATTAATGAGTAAATATTCCAAGTCTGGGCGCATGTAAGCCTATGAAACAGTACCCAGTCATCACAGCTGTTAGCAGATAGATCATACATGGTTTTTTTAAATATGCATTGGATTTTAATTTGCATTACTTTATCTAATGAAAATTCGAAAGAATTACCATTGTTCGCAATGGCAATTACAAAATTTTGAATTTGTATTTGCTCAGGAAATGTAAATGCAGGAAATGCAAATGCAAATTGTAATGAAATATGGAAATGCTTTTAATTGTTTTGAATTTGTTTGACTGCTGACAATTCTGTTTATAACCCGAATTGGCCGGGAATGTTTTTTGTTTTTACTTTTAGCAAAATTCGATAAATATGTATATATAGGGTCAAAGACAATTTTCCCAATACCAAAAATTTTTACCCAGCTCCCAGGTCGGCCAGGTCGGTACACCAGGAACTACACTGATAAGTAAAAGAAGTTAAGTATATTCCACCCACATAAAATTGTTTTTATTGATAAAGATTTTTTCACAAATTTATATTTGTATACTGTTTTTAGTATAATATTCAGCATTTACTACATGCAGTACGTCCACTGGTTTTACATAACTCTTCAGCACAACGTCTTCTTTTAGAAATTGTAACTACAAATAAAGCGAAGTGTTGTGTATACCGAGTCTTCGCCATGCCCCCGTTTGCGTATTGGAGGACATCCTCTTCGTTTTGGCTTTTTACCATAATGTTTGCAGTAGTTATTAGTTATTTGACATCTAAACTCTAATTGACTCATATTACCTTTATTAATTCGATGTAGCTGCCAAGCATTTTGAACAGAAACATCGATTAACCAAGTGAAAATGCTGGCTCACCACTTCTTTCCTCCATAACCAATTCGATAGAGGCTCACATTTTGATCCAAGCGATCAACTCCAGCCACCTTCTTGTTGTATTCTGTTACTACACATGGCCGTTGAACATTTATTTTCCTTCTTCGTTCTCTTGAATATCGCAAAGCCTTTAATACTGGGCTAACGCAGAAAGCTGTTGACGCAATGGAGACTGCCGAATTGTCCAACCGTTTTGTCAAAAACCTCGTTTTCCTTTTTTCTTAATAATTTTTTTTATCAGTCAATGGACAGCTTTTTGGTATACGGTTTTCCCGAATGGTGCCTGTGGCGATATATCCTCGATATTTTAAATACTGCAGTAATGGAAAACTCGTAAATAAATTGTCGAAATAAAACGAAAATGGAAATTTTTGTACTTCTTCAGAAAAATCATCAATCATATTTATCAAAGGAGAGGCGCATTTTCCAAAACGGCTGTTCATATTGTTTATTTGCTCGTGGGTTATGGCCTTGATAAATCTCAAAATTGTTCAAATATCCATTGGCTGTACACAAGGACCATACTATCCTATCGGGTTTCCTTTTATATATTGCTTGCTCCCGTGCTTTCCGAAATATTATATCATTACTTTCGTCGTATGACTGATTTCGTTCCGGATGAACATTTTTTAACATATTAGCTTTTAAGTGATCTGTAGTCGTTGGAAGCTTCCACATTTTATCTCCATCCGAATTTTTTGATCCTGAACCTACAAAATTAATACAGTTGCATATCTCAACAAATTGGTATCGACGCACGCTATTATTATCAAGTTTGTTTTTCAAATCTCCGTCAATTAACCACATATCTTAAAATTTTGTTGGACAGTATCCCGTCACTAGTAGAATTCCAATAAACATACGTAGATCTTCTATAGTAATATTCGTTCGATTTATTGGCAATGTGTTGTATCAGAGTATCATGGAACAACTTTTCAAACTGTTCATGTGGCTGAAAGAATCTGCAATCTTCATACAGTAGTTGCCTTGAGGAAAGATTGGAATCGATGCGACTGTAGACTTTGTTATCAAAGTGAAGTTCGTATCTCTGTTCGCCTGCGGTAGTGTGCATGTCCAAGTATTTGGTTATATCTTGTTTAGGGATATTGATGGTGGAGATTCAGATACTGTACTATTGTCTAGCAAACCAATAGACAAATTCGCATCTGAGTTATACAAAACGTCTACTACGGCTTCTTCACTATCAATATTGTTATTGTCATCAGCAACATCGGCACTAAGACGGCGACCATTTCTAAAGACAATTTCGCAACAGAATTTTAACTGAACAGAACGCATTTTTCGAACATCTTCGTCATTGTCACTGTCAAGCTAATCCATAACGCTAACTTAGGAAAAATACGTTTGAATTTAAAGACATATAATTTCATGAGAATAATTACAAAATAACGTATCCAAACAAAAATGCTATGTATTACCTAGCACACCCATGTGGTTACGCACTTATGTACATACTAGTTCATAAAAAAACTTGTTAAAATGATTTTTTTGTTGAATTGGTTAATGCACAAATTTAATAGCAACTATTTGTTTATATACTTATCACTAAACATTTTACTTAATCACAACAAAGGCAATAAATAGTTACAACTTACTTTTTCATGTACTGCATTTTTCACTATTTTGCAATTTTTTTTTGAAGCTTTTGAAAAAGAACCTTTCACTTTCAAACACAAATGACTTGTTGCTTTGTAAAACTTGTAAACAGGAGTCTGTCCGGTGTAGAGAATTTGTTTGGATATTTGATTTTTCAATATTTGGAATGGGACGTCGCTGTTAATGGAATCATCTTTTGCGTTACCAATTCGGGTTAAAGTATTTTATATGTAGAGGTTTGTGGCTTTGATAGGTATTGCCTCTTAGTACTTTAAAGTTCATAAACCTGTACTGTATAAAATATTTGAAAACCAAAAGTGCCATATATGAAGGAAATGCTTTGAAAATAAGTACAATTGCTAATGGTATTTAAATTTTTTTTGAACTTGAATTTGTAGAGGTATTTCAAATTAAACTACAAATTATAATTGTCACATAATTAATTTGCCCCATGTGTGGCAATAACACTTAAATTAACCAATACGGAAACTTGTATATTTGCAGACGATCAATATTCAGTTATTTGAATAGGCGTGACAAATTCGCCCATATTCAATTGCAGAGGTACATTCAATTGCAGGTAGGATCCGTTGTGTTTTTGGAGAAAATGGGCGCCGCGATGTTGTTCATTTGTAACACAGTGCAACACGAAAAAATATAACCATCCATGGACTCTTTTTTATGGACCCCCAAAGATTTGGGGCCTCGGTGTCATTCTTGCAAAAAAGTGATAGTTTTGTCAGACTTGTCTAGCAAATAGTTTGGAATTTACCCTCTGAGGGAAAGTTGTAGCCCTTGTCATAAAAACAAAAATTGTGAACATAAACAATAAAAAAAAACTGCATCTGCAAGGACAAAATCGGGAAAAAAAACTTAAAAAAATGCGATTTCTTTTACCTTTTTTCCCTGTTCAGGTCCATAGGTAGCAAACCGTTCAAGATTCGAGGAAACAATCAACTACAAAAATGTACCTAAGATCTTCATAAACAACTTTCTAGAACATATAAACTTCCTAGGAATGATTCTTATATTGTGTGCTGCGTCTCTTGTTGCGTGTGCTGAGCTTACGGCTTTGCCTGTGCTGCTGCGGTCGGTGAGATAGCATAGTATCTCAATGTTGAAGTAAACTTGCAGATGTATTTTTTTTTTGATTTTATATGTTCACAATTTTTGTTCTTTATGACAAGGGCCACAACTTTCCCTCAGAAAGTAAATTCCGAACTATTTGCAAGATATGAGCAAAAAAAAGTTGGGAAAAATATTCTTTATTTTTCAACATAGTCTCCTTTTAGCTCGATACATTTTTTCCAGCGATATTAAATAACGTCGTGTTCATTTGTCTCAGGTGTGAAGTAAATCGACAAAAAAATCAGCTTGTTTTGCTTATTGAAAGCAAGCGCGGCACATTGGGCACAGCTTTCTCATCTTCAAATCTTCGGTCAATATACGATGTATAACACTTTTTTGAAATGCCTATCACTTTAGCTAGTTCACGCACCTTCATCTGACGATCATCCAATATCATTTTGTGGATTTTCTTAACCGTGTCTGGCGTGGAAACCTCAATTGGTCGGCCACTATGGTGTTCGTCTTGGCACGTGGTACGGCTTCGTTTAAGCTCTGTTACACAATGTTTTACAGTCTTAAATGAAGGAGCCGTCGGTGGCGCAATGGGTAGTGTGTACATCAGAACGTGGGCTCGATCCCTACTCAGACCACTTTACATTTTTTAGACGGCGGTCACCTAATGAAAAAAACTTCTCCAAATACCGTTCGGAACCGGTGTAAAACTGTAGGTCCCATACGGTGAGTATAAAACTAGAAATCGCACAGCTCACTGGTTATGAGAAGCTCTTCCCAATTCCTTAATGGAATGTAATGGGAAACCATTTATTTCTTTTTAAACGAAGGAGAGTAGAATCTAGTTCTGCTTTAATATTGCTTTGACTGAGACCTTTCAAATGGAAATATTTAATTACATAACGGTGACCATTTTTTTCCATGTTTACAAATTCACTGAGATCGTTTACGTTTGATGGCTCATATAGAAATACTAAAGAATGTGGCGCCTTGAAACATATGTTTTATAAGGTTGCCACTTTTCACCAAAATACTTTTCCAAACTACTTGCACAGTATATGCGTCAGTCAGGTCGACTAGTTTTGGGGCCGCCTCGTATGTAAAATATTTTCATATACAATTATGTTGTATATGTATTTATTTGAACTTTCGTTGTAACTCCTAAAGACTTTGCGCTTGACTAACTACTGAAGAAAATAATGTTTTTGGAACATATTGTTAAATGCAGAGTTCTGTGGAAAAACATTCAAAAACTATTTTTAGGGCTTATGACCGTTTCCTTCTTTGGGGATTATGTCTATTCAGGTTCGCGGTAATAACCCCCAATGGAATTTGGGGATTAAGTCTGCGATGATGGGCGAACATAACCCCAAAAGGGGTTAACCTGTAGGGGTTATGCCCAGGCACCACAAAATTCGCACTGACAAAAGTGCTTCTAGAATTGGTTCAAACGCATGCAAAAATGTGTTGATATTCGGAGGGTATTTTGAAGCACAATAAAAACGATTTTGATCACCAATATTTGTTTTTTCATTAATAGGCCAGCAATATAAACATCAACCGTATTACACCCATTCCTATGGCTGAGGGTATAATTACAAAACTAAATAACAGCGCGGTTATAGTGCACAATCCGGTTAACTGGGTAATATGTAATTGTCACACATTTATAAAAACAGGTGTAAGACGAGGTATTGAACTGTTTCATTCATGCCAAACTAAATCACTTTCACTTGAGTTGACTCAGTTTTTGTTGTTGTATTTTTATGATGATATTTTTTGTTTGTTTGTTTTGATAAATATGTAAATATTTCGGTCAAATAAGCGTTTGGATTTAATGTAAATTTTTTTTCTATACGGCAAATATGAATAACTTGATGCAGTACAATTTATTATTTGATTGTGGTTCCAATTGAAGCCGGTTATTTATTTTAACATTCAATTTAATTAAAAATGTAGTCACACACATAGTTTAAGTGTTTACTGGGTCAATTTCACTTCAACTAGATTCAAACTCGTACTCATCACTCACTCACTAACACTCACCCACTTTACTATTGTTACACTTTGCACAATGCGTAGTATAGGGTACTAACACTTTACGTGCCCACGGAATTCTCATGAGGTTGCTGTCTCTCTACCTGTCTGCTTACAATGTACATACGTACATACATTCATTGTTTTGATTCTTTAACAAAGAGAAAGTCCCTCTTAAATATCTTCGTAAATACACAGTTGTTGCGGTTGGCGTTCTTTTAGTTACTCGTTGTTACACGCTATCTACATCTTCATTTCTTCTCCCTTTAATTTTGTATTTCATCTTCTTCTTTTACAGCGCTTATTATGTATGAACTGACCCGCTGATTTGCACCTACCTGTATTTTCATTGGAATTTTCCATATTTCATATGAGTCTAGTTTTCAATCATTAATAAAACTGTTTACTTTACGCTTGAATGCAATTTAGATATTATCGAAATTCTTGATTATTTAGTAGCGATTTTTCCGTTTGCAATAAATCGATGTAGGTGGGAGCGCCGAGTCAAACCAGCTGTTGTGTCCACCACTAATGTTAGTTGTGCACTAAGTTAAAAAACAGAAGAGCACTAGGATTTTTGTTGTAAATGCTGTCTACATTTGTACATTCATGTCTTCACTTATTCATTTTCCCTGCATACTACATTAACATGTACATAAATGTTAAGCGTACAGAGATAATAATTTACTAAATAATAGTATGAGAGAATACTGCAAAGCCTAATGGTATGCAACGATTGTTGTATTAACTTTCCAAGAAAGAGATGAAAATGTATCTAACAACTTAAATAATATTAGCTAAAGACTATAAAAATTCCTAAAAGTATGCAATGTAATGATAAAATTGTTCACTAGAGGGCGTTATCTGATTCCGTATGAGATGGATCTGTTCTACGATATCACACAAGTAAAGGGTATATATTCATATTGAACGACAAATACATAATTGTGGTCAATATGTGAGCCACTGGGAGGCCAGTTAATCAAACTCCACAAAACATAAAGTGGAGAAAACTTGAAAATCAGTTTGCGACTACAAAATAAGTTTTCATACAAATCTAATGTGAGTCATATAACTACTTCGTGATAACCATTATATTATGATGATTATAAACAAAGTGATTTTAAGTATGCCAAGAACACGATGCCTTAATTCTAATAACGGGTGTAATGCAGGTGTTTGACATGAATTATTTGTCATACGTTACATTTTTTTATATTTTTATTCAGCCAATTGGTATTACATACTTTGGAAAACTTAGTCATGGAGCGATACTCCGTGGAACAACGCGTGAAAATGATCCCAACAGTTTATGAAAATGGTCGTTCTGCAAGAAGTTCATTTCACGCATTGCGTGATTTTTTCTGCCAACATAGCCGGCTGTTCGATGCATAACAGCTGTTCGATGCATAAATTCGAAGAAACTGTTTCGGTGCAAAACTTAACAATACCCGCACATCTTCGTGAAGGTCGTTCAGCCGAAAATATTGCTGCTATGGCCGTCGGTGGTGCAATGGCTAGTGTGTGCGGCTCTTGTACTTGAGATCCTGGGTTCGATCCCTGCTCTGAGCAGCTAAAATTTCCTCGCATAGTGACGGCGACACTATCGAGTATTTATCCATGAAACAGCATCTCAAAATACCGTTCGGAACCGGTGTAAAACTCTAGGTCCCAATCAGTGAGTATACAACTAGAAAGCGCACAGCTCACCGGTTGTGAGGAGCTTTCCCCAATTTCTTCATGAGATGTAATGGGAAACCATTTTGTTTTTATGGAACAAGGTTTGGACCAGGCCGCGATAACCTCAATTAGTCGTAGTGCACAGCAACTGAACCTTTCCTACAGCACCGTTCAGAGGATATTAACAAAATGCCTATTTTTACTCGCCCACAAAATTCAATTGACACAGCAACTGAAGCTTAAAGGCCATTTGAAGCGCTGTGTATTTACCAATTGGATCTTTGAACAACAGGCAGTTGATGCCGATTTAAAAAGAAAATCATCATGATCGATGAGGCACATTTGATGATAATTTGACGTGATAACAAATTTTGTATGGCCTGAATTAGATGACATGGACTTGGACAATATGTGGCTTCAACAGGACGATGTCACTTGCCACACAGCGCATGAAACAATGGCCCTATTACGATCCAAGCTCTAGGGCGCATTATTTGATGAAACAATACGGTCAAATCGCTCCCGACATCCTGCGATTTGACATCATTGAAGTTCTTTCTCTGGGTTTACGTGAAATGTATGGTTTATGCCAATTCTAGAGCTGAAGAATGAAATCATAGACTTTATAAATGATATACAGCTGGAATTATGGCAAACAGTCAAGGCAAATATTGATGCGCGCATCCTGTGTTACTAGAGTAGTCGCGGTGGGCATTTAACGGGTATTGTGTTTCGTTCATAAATGCCATAGACTAAAAACCATAATGAAATAGAGTGAAATGAAAATAGAATCATTTCAAAAAATGTTGTTGTGTTGTATTTATAAAAGAAAATCTGCGGCCTTATTGAATCACCCATAGCATTTAAATCTCACAATTGTTAAAATGTGGCGTTTGATTAATTTACATCTAAAAGCAAATCTTCAAGCTCGTAGAATACAAATTATTTATTGATTGTTTGTTTTATTTTAAAATTATTTAAAAATTCCCAGAAATATTTTATATTGAGGAGAATCCTTGAGCGACACCTACATTTAAATGTGAAGAATATTTACCATACATGGGGCAAATTAATTACATGGCAATTATAATTTATAGTTTAATTCGAACAACATACTTCTACAAATGAAAACCCAACAAAATGTAAATACCATTGACAATTGTACTTATTTTCAAAGCATTTCCTTCATATCTAGCAGTTTTGGTTTTCAAATATTTTATATGTACAGGTTTGTGAATTTGAAAGTACTACGTGGCAACATCTATCGAAGCGACAAACCTCTACATCATTACATTGGAGTCCGATACCACAATTTGCATTTGCATCGCTTGAGCAAATGAAAATTCAAAATTTTGTAATTGCCATTGCGAACAATGGTTATTCTTTTGCATTATATAAAGTAATACAAATTAAAATCCAAGGCAAATTAAAAAAACCCATGTATGATATTTACGAAATGAAATGTATTCGCCTGAAAGTATTCTATACATTACACATCTTACGCGATTAGGGTTCAAACCCGATACATTCATCTTCAGCAGCGCATACCGTCGATTTACTCGTATTATTGGTTTGTCGTAAACGCCAATTGCTAGAAACGGAGAAACCAATATTCCAAACTATACCACTATTACCGCCTAGCAATTTTTAGGGATGTACACACCAATTAGGGTAAACATCACAGTAATGGGAAGATATATCAAAAATCTGACAACAGATTCGGAAAGAGAAAGCCCAAAAACCTGTAGATACAACATCACCTCGAAAAAAAAAAACATAAATGGCGTATACGACAAAACAATAATCAACCGACGATATGTGCAGTGCACTACTGAGGAATACTGATAATAAGTGGTAATGTCTTTGCATACTTTTTGGGTGGAACGAATACAACGCGTACAACGAACTCACCACGGAAAAGGAACTTTTTAGAGAGAGAGAGAGTACTTAAATATTCCAATACGAATGATTGGAAATATCTAGATGAAACCTAGAATTACTCAAGAATTGTGACATTCCGAGGAGGTCTGTTGGGTAACTCCGAAAAGTATACATTGCCGAGTAGTAGAGAAAGTGTTGAATATCGAATAATTGCAAATTGTTAAGAGTTATTTATATTGTTAACAAATACCATTACGAGTATGATCGACATAAAACAACGAAAAAAATTAAAGCCGTATCAATTCTTCTTGTACAATAGAAGCCATTAGTCGGGTAATTATTCTAGAAAGAGAACAATGTCTAGTGAAGAAAATGAAAATTCTGTTATGGTTATTTATAAATTAAAAGTCAGCATAAACGTGTAATACAATGGACTCAGCTCGGAATAGAGAAGCATTAGATTTGATATCAACGGATACAGTTTTGTTCAGCTAAAATTTCTGCTATTAATACAAATTTATTGTAGTATTGTTAAATTTACCTGAAACGCTTACATAATTTTTGGCTGTAACGAATATAACGAATTCACCACAGAAAGAAAAATATGGGCGAACTGGCTAATCTGGTCGCGACAGTTTGAATAAATATCGCGAAACGCACACAATGTCGTGGAATAGTAAAAGTGTTATAACTGTTGAATGTTGTTATAGAATATCGAATAATTGTAATATTTTAGTATTATTTCTTGGTGCATATAAAGAGAGGGCTACTGTGATAATCCTGATTTATAAAACCCTTTTTTTATCGAAAATATCGATAAAAATATCGTCGATATTTGGATTAACGAACATTTATTTCAGAATTATGTTAAAATGTTAACAAATAGGGGTCTTTGTATAGCAACTTGATTATATTGATAATATAAATTACACCTAAAAGTATGCCATTGTTACAGGAATAAATGCTACTCACCATGAATGTTTGATCTCACCTCCAACCAGGAAATCTAAGTCGTAGCAACGAGAAGCGTCTAGAATAGACTTGTGTCGAACTTGTTCACTAGTTCTCGAAGTCGTTCATTTAAGGTGTCCAGACATAGCAATCACGAACATACTTGCTATTTCGAACATGTGCATTATGTTCGTCAGGGTGCTGTCTGGTCACCCTAAATGAACTATATAGTTCATGAACGACACAACTCTAGTCTAGAAGCGATAAGTTACCACAACAAGGTTACAGAATCTGCTGATGTCACAGATTGCGAGTTATAAGCCGAGTACAAGTATACTACTCCCCTTCTTCCAAGTAAGAGTTCAAATTGCGAATGTTAAGTTTGTGTAAATAAAGTGAACTATGATAATTATCGTAAGTTGTTCTATTAACTGGAATGATATTGAAAATTCGTAACAATGTAAAAAAAATTATTTTGTTTTGAAGTCAAATTTTTGACGAACTTGTGTTTGAGATGTGGGAAAGACTTTTAAGTTTGTATTTCAAATGTATTAGCTGTTAAATCCAGCGAACGCCGCAACCAATTAAAATGTCTGCCTCTTGAAATAATGCGTTCACCGAAAATGTCTTTTAACACTGCCATTGTTTCTCTGGCTATGGCTCCATCTTGTTCAGTAGTCTTCTCTATGACATTATGAGAAATAGAGGAAAAACATATTAAAATACACAGTTATAGACTTTTCAAATCCCTACGTTTCGTTTGCCCCACCCTGTATGAATGAAATAACCATTTTAGAACTCCAGGAAAGAAACGCTCTGAAATTGTCATATTTGATTGTTTGATATTGTTACGTTTAATTGATATTGTTACGATTAAATAAAAGCCATTAAGCTTAATGACCAGACTAACATTACGGAAATAACAGGGCGATTAATGCTGCGCCTGAAAGTATGCATTGTAACATTGTAGCTCGCTAAACCAGTAGCATGAATTCGCCTCAGTTAAGACAATTCTCCACTATTCGAGATGACTCTACAAAGATTACTTACAACAACGACTACAAGGTTCTGGAATTCGCTAGAGATAACTACATTTGAGTATGGTGAGTTCGTATAAACACCGGAGGTCTTTGGAACGGAGAGTTCAGGTTTTGATTTACCGCCGGAAAGTAAGCAACGCGATTAAGAGTAAAATAGATGACGTTTTGTAAAGTGGTGTAAATAAAATAAACCGTTATACTATGTAAGTAAAATAGAAAGGAAGTCAAACTGTTGTAATTATCGTAATTTAAAACGAACCTTGTTTTATTATTGGGAATAATAGCACGAATAAGGAAATTCGTAACAATATTACCTGGGGCTTAATAGGGAATTTGAATATGATTTCATGTTTTAAAGTCGTCCTTAAGTCCTCAACCAAAATGCGCCCTTGTCTTCGGTGCGGAACGTTTTGGTTGTCAGGATTTCATACGAAGTTTCTTTAATAATCCGCATTCATGAATAAGTTAAATATTTGAGCTTTGTCAGTGCGGGAATGACAAAGAAAAAAATACTTTGACAGTTTTTTCGCAACTGAAACTAGTGCGTGTTTTGATTGGGGGCTACAACACAAAATTTTAATTTGTATTCATGTTTCCGGAGCCGATGCTTTAAATCGATAGAAAAACCTCCCCATACTCACCATTGATTTTGACTTTATTTTCTACATTTAAATCATATTTATTTGTTTTTAATATTTTTGTCGCTTATGATATTTATTTTCTAAAAATTTGTTGCTAAATTAAATTCTCCAGTATGTTTGTCGTATATTGAATTGGATCAATGGCATTTAACATTAATAAATAATATGTATATATATGTATATATTTTAATAATTTATAATACCCTACACAAATAGTAGCTTATTTTTAAAGAAAACCTGTTATTCTTTGAAAATAAAATTTATTTTTAAACAATTTCCTTACGAGAATCGAATCAAATATCAGATCAAAGTAAAATATTAATAAATAGGTAAGATTTTATACTGTATACTAAACACCAAATGGAGCTGAGTTGTAACTTTTATTCGATCTTTATTTTTATTTGCATGATTTTACTTGGGTAGTCCAGAAATTATTTACATATTACAGTGTAGGGTACATTAATGCATTCTAAATTATAAATTAAGATCGATTAACATCGATCTTTGCACTAGCATTCGTTATGTTTCTGTTGTAATTTTTTTAAGAAAAAATTTCAAATATTTTAATTAAACTATTTATTTAATACAATTTTACCTCTTATTTTTCCAAAAACAAACGTATTTACATGTATAACTAAATTATTTAACCAAATAAATATTAAATTTGTAGATAAAAGATGAACATTTTAATTGTTTGTCATTTGAAAATGTGGCAAGTAGGGTAATAATTAGCTTACCCGAAATTTGTAGAGAAATTATATTTGAAAAATTTAAAATGTCTTTCTGTATAGATGGAGACGAATATTACAGCTTTCATTTTCGTTTATATGCTCAATATAATTTAATTAAAATGTTCTTGCAATCTTTGCTATTAAACATAAACAGTCTTATTTTATTAAACAATGCGTTTTGTTATTCTCTACAGAAAATCAATTTGTTGTAAGAGCAGAATATTTTTTATTTTATATTATTTTTTATAATTGAAAGTTTACACATATTGAATGTGATCAATGTACTGTTAATCTTCACTGAAAGAAAAGTTAAATGAAAATCCGACCCAGTACAGTTTGTACATCCGATGATGGTTGTCGATGTTTCAATGAATAATTAAGTTGTGGTTATGCATTGTAACATTAATCACCATAATGAACTAACGATAAAAATCATAGGACGTATGAGAGTTGTCAAGTGAAAAACAAAGTATCAGAAAAAACTCAAAAAATGATGTAACTGTTTTACTAAAGTGGCTACAACTTTGTTGTTTATTAATCGATTTTTACAATCAATTTAATTTAAAAATTAACTCAATTTCTTGAGTACTATTGGATCCAACCATTAAGATCTTGAAACAATTTTGCGGAGATTTATTCATATTTTTGGGAAGGCTTTGAAATCGAAAAACATAAAGTTTTGACAGAAAAATATGTTTTTTCGAAAAGTAAACGTTAATATCTTTTAGATCCGACAACCGATTGACAAAATTAATCATTTATCTAATGGACAGTTTTATTAAGAAGTTTTTAAGAGTTTGTTCACCAAGATCTGTGATTTAACTCTTGAGAAATGTAACAAAAAAATAAATTTGTATCATTGTAAAATAGGAAAAAATTTAAAATAAAATTAAAACAAGAAAGATATATATTTTTATTTTGAAAAGTGTAAATTAAAAAAGATATAAACTTTTTTTTGATGCAAATACTGGCTAACTTTGAAATTGGTAATTGGCCATCGGTGGTGCAATGGTTAGTGTGCGCGGCTCTTGTACTTGAGATCCTGGGTTCGATCCCCGCTCTGACCACCTTAAAATTTCTTTCGACGGCGGTCACCTCGCATAGTGACGGCGACACTATCGAGTATTTAGCCATGAAAATGCTTCTCAAAAATACCGTTCGGAACCGGAGTAAAACTGTAGGTCACAATCAGTGAGTATAAAACTAGAAAGCGCACAGCTCACTGGTTGTGAGAAGCTCTCCCCGATTCCTTCATGGGATGTAATGGGAAACCATTTATTTATTTTTTAACAGTTTTGAATATCATAGTAGTAGTAGATTTTAACGTAATGGTAGTTTTCAGTGATTTCTTCTAAACTTATAGTACATTGATCAGTTAATTTTATATTGGACTCTTTTTGCTGAAATTATTTTTATTTTTCTTTTAAAATATTTTACTCTGTAGTCGTTTGTAAGCATTCGTTAGGTACTTTAGTTTTATAGTAATAGTGTATATTGTAGTTATATGTATTAAATTTAGTATAGATTTCTTGATCGATTAACTTTCGAATTCAACTTAAGCGCCATCAGTTTGGCTATACATGTTGCCAATAATTGAGTAGCAAAATATGAACATTTATTATAGGATTTAACCGCTTAGTTTAGGACTCAGGGTTTGTTTAAACCAGAGAGATAATTTTTTATTTAACTGAAATTTGATTTTTTTTGCGGACAATCTCGGGAACTAGAACTTTTCATACATTGATTTGAAAAAGAAAAAAACAAATACCAAAGTTACTACACATATTTCAACGATGTTTAATATAACTCGATGGTTATGGATCAACTAATCGAACATTATCTTCATTTATAATAGAGTTAAGCATACGACTGTTAATTTTAATGTTATGTTAACTAACAACAAATAAATATGTATTTTTTCTAGTTTATTTTATATCTAATTGATGCTTGTTTTAGAAGAGAGAGATATGCAGTTGGCGGATATGTTGTTTGAATAGCATGACGTTTTTTTACTTTCCGTGTTAGGAATAGTAAGCATATTCTATTTCGGGATGGCACAATAAGTTGGTACTAGATCATAATGATGATGTTTCCATATACATGGAAGAAGATTTAAATTTCTCTAGGAAGTACACTCTATACTTTTGGCCAAAGGAATCATTTAAATACAGAAGTAATGCACAAGGAAAAACCACTTAGTATACATTCATCGAACTATTTCAGACCATACATGGGGCAAATTATTTATATGACAATTATAATTTGTAATTTCATTTGAATTACCTTTCGAAATGCAAATTCAAAAAAATTGCAATACCATTGGCAATTGTACTTACTTTCAAGGCATTTCCTTCATATATAACACCAGTGGGTTTCGATGACACAGCTGGTCGACCTTCTAGCTGAAAATTTGATACAGGCCAGAATGTGAAAGAGAGTGAGCGATAGGCGAATTGAAAAAACTGACTTTCAATGATTTTATTGGCACTAATGACTTTTGGAATAATTTTACATTCAATATATTAGTTTTGTTTTGAAGAACACAACATTTTTCACTTATTTTCTTTTGTATTCTTTGTATTTGTATTTCTTTTGGCGTAACAAAATCGTATCACGACTATCGTTAGCCCAGCCCATAGACTAATACATACCTAGATAAACTTATTCTCTCATCTGACGTTTCATTTCACACTCTCATCGTAGGTTTGTGGAAATGAGAGCAATTAAATTTAAAATTAACTTACACCAGGTGGAGTTACAAAATATGTTCAGGTGGAGTTACAAAATATGTTCACTTAACTTTTTCCTGTCATTTTGGTGTAGAACTGAAAAATTTAAATATATTTTGCACTTTTTTATTGACTTTTATCGTTGGTATACATTTGTATTGTATTTAACACAACTAGTTTGCCACAAAAACACGAAATTCGGTTGTTGTTCCTATGTTGATCGCTGTATACTATTGCCACTATCTGGTATTATTGAACCCATATTTCTACCATCCAATGTTTACTTTCCATCGTACCTATGACGCCAAAACTCTTTGTTTGACAGTTTTGGTTTTAAAATATTTTATACAGTACAGGTTTATGAATTTGAAAGTAATATGAGGCAATACCTCTACATATAAAATACTTTAAAAACAGAATTGCCAGCAGTCAAACAAATTCAAAACCCATATTTCGTTACATTTCCGATTTCCAGTATGCGATTCCACAACCTGCATTTGCATTGCCTGAGCAAATGCAAATTCAAAATTTTTTAATTGTCATTGCGAACAATAATAATTATTTTTCATTTACTTTAGATAAAGTAATACAAATTAAAATCCAATGCAAAATTAAAAAAAATCCATGTATGTTATTGATACTATTAAAAGCTTAGCTTATACTTCATGCCTATATTTGCATGGATGCCGAAGTAATGTCAATGTTAATGCTTTACTTAAATAGTTTCCCATTACATCCCATGAACAGGGGGGAGCTTCTCACAATCAGTGCGCTGCGAGCTTTCTAGTTTTATACTCACTGATTGGGACAAAATTAATGGTTTCAACGAACAGGGCCTCCATGCGATTAGACCAAAGCGTAAGAGTTGATAACCGTTATAACTTCGAGGTAGTGGACGAATTTATATACCTCGTATCTGCGTAAACAAAAACAACAACGTCAGCCTTGAGATCAAGCGGAGAATTGTGCTTGCGTATAGATGTTATTTTGGGCTAAGCAAGCACTTTAGAGATAAAGCCCTCTCTCGAGTAACAAAAGTCCAGCTGTACCAGAATCTCATTCAACCTGTCTTGCTTTATGGCGTAGAATCATGGGTCATATCGCAAGCAGACGAAACGTCTGTAAGAGTCTTCGAGAGAAAAATACTCTGAAAAATGTATGGCCCTATAGGGCACAATGGCGAGTATCGGCGACGTATGAATCATGAGCTGTATGAGCTTTATCCTGACATTGATATAGTTAAGCGGATCAAAATACCGCGATTTCGCTGGCTAGGCCATGTCAGCAGAATGGATGAAGACGAACCAGCACGAATGGTTTTCGAAATCGAACACGAAGGAAGACTAAAAATAGGAAGACCAGGTTGACGAATCTCCGCGTGCGCTTAGCATTGCCAACTGGAGAAATAAAGCAAAAGATCGAACTGGTTGGCGAAATATATTATCTTCGTTTTGTAAGGTCCCTGACCCCCCGGAGTTGTCCGAGACCGGATAAGTAAGTACAATTGTAAGAACGGTATTTTGAGAAGCTTTTTCATAGATAAGTTGCCGTCAGTAAGCGAAGTGGAAATAACAGGGCGATTAGTGTTAAACTCTACTATTTAATTACGCTGAAAGCTGTGGCATCGAAATAAACCAGAATGAGGCTAACGCGATAATGAAATTTCTTCAGATGATCCTTGAAACAACTAATAGATGGCGTCGCTCGAAAATGTTTTTAAGCAGGTTCTGCTCGATTTTAGAGGGCAATAATGTTGGGACTCCGAGATGGATTCATTAACGGGCATAATGATATCAAAATACAACGAATAGAAGGATCCTAAATTTGCTACAAATAACGGTGTCACAAGGTGTAGAACTGAAATAAATAGCAGATGAGCAGCGTATATTAGTTAGTCTATTTGTAAGCCCTGAAAAGTATGCAACGTACACATTTAAATATACAGATCGTCGGCAATAGTGATTTCAAGTGAAGGCCTCTTGTAAAGTGTTAAGTAAAATAAAGAGAACTAAAACTGTTTGCGATAAATAAATGGTTTCCCATGATATCCTATGAAGGGATTCGAGAGAGCTTCTCACAATCAGTGAGCTGGGCGCTTTGTTGTTTTTCACAAACTGTTGGCTATCGTAATTTATAAATAACCTTGTTTTAAAAAGGACGATTAGAAAATTTGTAACAACATATATAACATTTCAATCGTTTGGAATATTTGATAAATTTTTTGTAAAAAAAATTATAAATTTACTTAGTTATCACTTAACTATGTTTCTAATTTCTATAAATATTTTGTGTCCTTTGCGACTAAAAAATGGATAAATACAAATGAACAAAATGTTTCGATCAGTGTATTTCAGTAGGTTTAGGAATACCCACGAAAAACAAATCGACATCTACCACCTCTTTGCAGGTTATAAGGCTGCCTTCAATATGCCGATACGAGTAAAACTGTAACAAGCTACGTCGAAGCTTGGTAGTCCTGCTAAGCTGACACGGCTTTGTAGAATGGCATTGACCGACACGAAATCCTCATGATCTCACCCAACCATTTTGTACGAGCCGAGGCCTCAGGCAGGGCGAGGCACTATCATGCGATCTCTTCAACATATTAATTGAGATAATTGTGAGAAAGGCTGCAGGCTCCACGAATAAAACTATCAGCAGCAAAAGTCACATGCTGCTCGCGTATGCTGACGATTTAGACATCATTGGTCGAAATCTGCGAGAAGTTACTGCAAGTTTTTCGAGAATTGAGAAGGAATCAGCAAAAGTGAGTTTGGCAGTAAATGAGGACAAGACAAAATTCATGGTTTCGACAAGCAGAACCTCCACCCGATTGGATGATAGGATGAAGGTTGACAGCTGTTATAATTTCGAGGTAGGGTCCAATTAATTCACCTCGGATCTGCCATGAACAGAAGCAATAACGTCAGCCTGGAAATCAAACGAAGAATTTAGCTTGCAAACAGGTATTATTTTGGGCTAAGCAAGCACTTCAAGGATAAGAACCTCTCTCGAGAAATGAATATCCAATTCTCATACAACCTGTCTTGCTTTATGGCGTAGAATTCTGGGTCATATCGCACGCTGATTAAACATAACTGGGAGTCTTCAAAAGAAATGCCAAGAAAAATATTTTATCCTATAATAGAACACGGCGAGTATCGACGAAGGATGAAGCACGAGCTGTATAATCTGTATCCCGACATCGACGCAGTTATGTGTATGAAAATATCTCGTTTACGCTGGCTAGGTCATTTCGTTAGAATGAATCAGAATGAACCTGTGCGAAAGGTATTCGCAGATATGCTGGAAGGACATCGAAAAATAGGACGACAAGACTTCCCATGGAATGACCAGGTGGAGTATTACCTGCGGAAATACCAGGTGGAGTATTGCCTGCGAGAGCTTGGTGTTACCAACTGGAGTAGAAAAGCTGAAGATCGAGTATTGACCCGTCTGGGGTGTCTGAGGTCACCTAAGTAAGAAAGTATCTTAATAGATATTAACTAAGTAACAACAATTTTGACATAAGTATATCCCTATGTATGTTTTATGAGCACGTACAATGTTTTCTACGGTGTCTATTATTTTTGAAATTTTTTAAATTTTCAATTTCACGCGATCGCATTTGTTTTCCCCAATATTTACCTTATCACCTTAGAAAATTAAATGGCCAAAGGATTACAATTAAAAAAGTACAAATTTAAATTTTAAAACGTTTTGATATCAAGAAGAATTAGTTTTTGTGTTGACTTTCGAACGAAATTGACTCTGTAACAATCGAACAGTACTAAAATGTGAAATAAATCGGAAGCTTGAAAGCAGTTATCTGTTGGCCTCCCACGAAGTTGTGTGGGATAAAATTGAGACTATACTACGTTTATACGGTGCGTCTATCATATCGCGATATCCCCAGTCTCAGTTCATACGGAATTCAACATATGTATCATGGCCTTGTAGCTAAACACAACGCATCAAGATTTATTTATTACAGGTTATAGCCGGAGGTATACTTGTAGTTGTAGGCAACAACTACAGATACTTTGTTCAAATGATATGTTGTAATGCTTCCAATGGTAATAGATACATCTTGAAAATAACTGCTGTTCCCCCAAGCGATCGATAATCGTACTAAACTTTCGTGACATACTTCCGATGACGCTAAAGCGTTTATACGCTTACTTTTTTGACACATCGCGATATGATACTGCAATATATGCTATCGTATAAATGTAGTAATAATTGCATAAGCCAATACTTCTAGAAGCAGCTGCCACCACAGAACACTCGTGGATTTGACCATATTTTACAACCACATTTTCTTACAGTTTCATCAAGATGTTGGGAAACGGTTCTAAGTAGTTGTTGTGGAACCATAACACGTTCCAATAGAATCTGTTACAACTCTAGGTCTCTTAGCAACAATTTTTTTGGACGAAGTGTCAAACATAATACTAAGAACCATAGATAGAGTAAACTAATAGATGAAGCATAAGTGCTGCGCAAATTTTAGAGTAATGTGTAATTTTCTAGGTGTCATTGGAAGCGACAAATGGGATGTGTTTGTTCCCAAAAGAAACTAAAAAATATGACATTAAAATATTAAAATTTCATATCAAAAGAAGAATTCATTCTAAACGAAAATATCGATTCAAATCAAGAGTACAACACGTAACTTAAAATGGAATATCTGATGGCCACCGAATTGCAGAGCCATGTCGCCTCCGTTTATGTCCTAACAAAGTAGTTCTTTCTCCGTTTCAGCAACCATTTCTGGTTGTGAGTCCTCAGACACTCTAACGGTTTTGGCATCTGCGATCGCAGAAGTTGCTACAGTTTTTGGTCGGTGAAGATTTTGGATTAAAAAGGCGTTCCGGCATGTTCAGACTTTGGGCGGGCATACGGGATTTCTCCTTTTGATATCTCCAGTACCTTAGAAATACTTTTTTATATAAAAAAAAATGTTATTTACACAATTATTTAAAGTTTGTCACAATTTCCCTTGTTTAAATTATTTTCACACAAATTTTCCACAATTTTGAATAATAGTCAATGAGAATTAACTTCAGTGAAAGTGACAGTAGTACAAGACATTACCTATTGATAAAAGTTCGCAATGGTCGCGCTTTATCTATTATTTCCTTTGTCTATGATAAGAACCATACATACTATCCCATAGGAAAATTATTAAAATTCCCAATGTTATTAAAGAAAAACTAGTTACTTTTCCAGGATAGAAAACAAAACTGTACCTTAGCAGAAGAGGCTACTCTTTCACAATGCCTGTTGAAGCATTTCCATCTTGTCCGTTGCTTATGAATTATCTCTTTCAAAGGAATTTAGTACCACTCGTGCCATCCCGGTTACACTAGTATCTATACCTATAAATAAACTTCCTTAATATCATTTCGATCTTTGGAGGGGTTTGGGTAAGGCGCTATGAACGGCCAATGGGATGGTAAATTTCTAGGGAACTTTGCTTACTAACACTGTTGTTAACTGTAAATATCATTATGATGATTAATTATTGATTACAATAATCTATCAATTTTTAAGAATTCGATTTCCACAAACTTAACTACAGACTTCGCTCAGGAAGTACTGATGATGGTTGTTGGTGTTTTGGCTGATGTGGATCCTTGTGCTGCTGGTGTTGTTGTGGTAATTGCACATACAATTCCGTATGTGTTGATGCTGGCTCAGCAGATGATGATGATGATGATGATGACGGCAAGGCGGGTGGCGTTGCTGCTGCTATTGACTGTGGTGGCAAAGATGCCTCCGTGGGTGGGGTTGCCACAACCACTACCGTTGTTTGAGTTGAAGTTGTCTTTGTATTATTGTTGTAAGGATTTATTACAGATGCATCCTTGGCTAGTGATGTCTTTCCTATTGTTGTATTTCGTGTATTTGTTGCTGTTTCGGTCGAAAATGCTATCGATTGTTGGCTTTCGGTATTGTGCTGGTGTTGCCGTTGTTGTTGCTGTAAATCCGGATGAAAGCGATTCCTTCTCAAACTGGTGCCACGTTCTAAAGGTCGATGCTGTTGTTGGGGTATTCTATTGTGTTGGTTGTATGAAGGTCGTAAATGTTGCCCCAATTGTTGGCTATTGTAATAGGAATGATGCTGATGTTGCTGATGATGATGCTGTTGTTGATGCTGACTGTGTTGTTGCTTCCATGGCTTGCGCTTCATGTTGTTGTTGGAGCTGGTTGATGGCCATCTGCTGCAAGACAATAGACAATTGATTCCGTAAGTCATATAATCAAGAAAATTCATTTTCGAAGATTTCATTTAAATTGAAGTGGAGTAGATGGGTTTCATATAATAGTTGCTTAAGAAAGCTTGATTGGTATTTAAGATGATATCATACAAATTCTATTGAAATTCTTTACACATACGCATAAGTATGTACGACATTGAGTACATAGGCATATCGTACATCCATAGAGGCAAATTGTTAATCGAGTGTAAGGAAACTTTAATTGAATTTGTGAAATGAATAGATGCGTTCGAGCTTATGAATACGACAATTTAAATGAGAAGATTGTGAAAATGTGCAATTCAAATTTTAGGTTTGAAATACAACACAATAAGTGTATGAAGAGAATGCGGTTGAAATATAACCCTATTCAATACCTTAAAGGATAAGGAATTTATTTTCAGCCATCTGTAGTACAACAAATACATTTACATCCATAACCAGTATAAAACATAAGTACCTAAAGAAGATCGAACTTGCGTACATCTCTTATATGATTAAGACATTAAAGTAAACGAAAGGATTTATACCTCATTATAAACATGACATTTTAATTCCTTAATACTAGAAGCTATTAGTGTACGAGATTTTCAATTTCAATTTATAAATTCATCTTTATTAACATTTGTATTTTAACATATTTACATAGTTTAAGATTTTATCTTAGATATTACTACCAATCAGGTTTTTTGTTTTTATGTTATTTAATTTACGTAGAGGACATTTATCTGTGACTTGTTTAGGATAAACCTTTATTTATCGTGTACGAGGAGACCACATTTTACTGGTTGTTTCATCTTCAAAATTGCAGGTTCTATTTAAATTACTAGCTTGACCTGCGTTTCTAACGCTTGAATAACAATCAAAGAGTGGATCTTCGAGATAGAGACAAGATTTAACGTAACGTTAAGATATTTGCGGCGATCTTACAAAACTTGAGATCCATGCATGTATTTGATTTCAGCGATCGATAATATCATATAATTTAAAAACGACTCCGAATCTTTATCCATTGACAAGCCCAATCATAGCTTAAGAGTCAGTTTCTAAATGTCCGTTTAAGTTTCTGCCTACTAATCGGTACTCATACTCCGGTTAATTTGACAGGATGCTAGATGTTTTACGCTGGTAACTCTGCCGAAAAGTTCGACTATTGTTGTCAGCAGTGTAATATATCAGCTGTTTACTTTATTATTGTTTTTGTGCAAAGTGTAATTTATTTAAATTATGGTGGAAAACAATCAAAAAAGACACATTGGGAAGAACTTATCAGTTGCCGAGGCAAGACATTTACTTGTTGACCTGGTGGAAGAACGGTAGTCAATTTTAGAAAACCAAATACTTAAATCATAACAAAATTAAAACTAAACAGCTGTTGTCAACAGTTGTCAGCTGTTAATATTTATTGTTCTGATAAACTACTAACTGGCGTTAACGTTATTGTTAACCAGCTCTTTACCTTTACGATGAAAGATAACCGGACATTGAGAAAGCGGCCCTAAGTTAGGTTATACCATAGAGAAATACTTAAGAGTTTCCATTACTCTCTTCGTTGCCTCTTCATGACGACGAGACAGTAGTCCATTCTATAGAGTTTTATTTGCTGCGGTATTTTACCAATTTGACACTTTCGTTGGACATAAAATGGACAGAATCATTAACATCAATAAACACTATTTACAATTAGTTCCTGTTTTCTTTGCTCTCTCATTCTCCATCATCGGCCTAGTACCTTTTCGATCAGCTGTGCCATAGAATCCCCCTGGTTATACATAAGTGGCTGTCGCTATAGACATACATACTTAGTCCATTGAGAACCGTTGTGATACCAGGGGATGCTACGTTTCTTCCACTTCGGTGAAACTAGAAATTTAATTTACGCTAGGTGTTTTCCATCCTTGTATGATCCTACGACTATTCAGCTTAATTTTCTGCGTTTCTGTTCCTCTCCTACACATTCAAAGGAATCAGAGCAGTAGGATATGTACGACAAATTTGTTTTCCTCTTCATCCCCATAGCTCCTACAGTTTTCCTTTTCATCTTACAAAAATTCCGACCAGTTCAGATCATAACTTGGCAATAAATGCAAACCCAGGCCTGTTCGAAAAATGATCTTGCATGAAGAAAATAACACATAAGGTCGACCCTATTATTTCAGCTGTCGTTCCTTGGAATGTCCCAGCACCCAGATAAATATTTATCTGAAGTTATAATTTCGTTTAGCGCCAACACATCAGAATTCTGTTTGTAACAAATTTGAAACTGTCACCAGTGGGATTTGAACTCACACTACCGGACGATAGTTTCGAAGTATGTTAAATTCCATCTTCGGCGGTTTACGTAGGTACCGTAGTAGGTACAGACAGTCAGTTCAAATGAGTGACTAACTGAAATTGGTTAAGACCACTGACCGGCAAAGTCATAAAACCTTAATTCTCTCGTTCTGTGAATGAGCTGCACTGAGAGAAGCAGAATAAACATTCGGGCTTACCGGAAAAAATTTCTGCAAACAAAATATCATATACTCATTCTTCGTGGAACATTTCTCACAGTGTAATGCAAACGAAAAGCAACGATCAATCATCTTGTTCGAATGCTCAAGTGAGACTGAATGATTTCGTTCGATGTCGATGTAAAAGCACGAAGTTCAAAAATGCACGGTGCATAGACTTTGCCGGTCACTGGTTTAGACATGCACGGCAGTTTTGGGCACTACAGATAAACAAGCGTTTAAAAGTTGCGCCTTTTAGAATACTGTTGACACGTTTTGCTGTCCAAAGGATAGTATCGTTAATTACTTCTGCTTTGTGATTTGTGCGACGTGCCTACTGCTGTTAGGACGTTTTTGTAAACCGTGTTTTATAAACGTAACCCTAGACCTGCGGACCCCTAGGCAACTGCTGGACGCTTTTGTAGTTGTTCGATGAAAAATTGTTTTCAAAAAAACGTGACCCCAGACCAGCGGAGCCCTAGCCAACTTTCTGTAAGTCCGGCTCTGCGTGCAGGGCGGATAACCACTATATAGCTAATAAACTCTCTGTAAGGGATATGCCCATTGCCACATATGTATATTAAGTCTAGTTTTAGGTTGTCGGTTGCTGTCGAGAATCACAACTAAGTACCTATCATTCGTAAAACTTTCTCTATCATCTACACACTGAAAAATAACTGCCCCAGCAACATATTGCAGGAACCATATACATGTTTGCAACCATTGTTTCCGTGAATAGGAAATCTTCTGCCTTTCGTTTCTTTATTTCCTGTCAAGTATTTGTTTTCAACAGTTTTCAACAAACAAACCCTGATTTGGGCCACAAATACATATAAAGGGTTTTTCAATAAGAGCGATACAAAAGTTTTTTTTAAATAAAACAAAACCGGTTTTAGATACCAATGAAATTCTTTATTCCTGTGAAAGTACGTTCGATGCCATTATGTATGGAACTCGATGTCTTTTGCATGGCTGGCCACCACGGGCACGCCCAATTTTCAAGCATAAATCGGCCGATATTGCTGCAATTTGACGTTCGATATTCGTACGAAGTTCATCAATCGTCGCTGGCTTGTTGGCATAGACCATAGACTTGACGTAGCCCCACAGGAAATAATCTAACGGCGTCAAACCGCACGACCGAGGCGGCCAATCGACTGGGCCATTTCGTGAGATAACACGTTCACCAAACTTGGTTTCCAATAAATTGATTGTGGCATTCGCTGTGTGGCTTGTGGCTCCGTCCTGTTGGAACCACATGTCCTCCAAGTCCATATTATCCAATTGGGGTCAAAAATAAACGGTTATCATTGAACGGTAGCGATTTGCATTCTCAGTAATGTGCCGGTCTTGATCATCACGGAAGAAGTACGGCCCAATGACGCCGCCGGCCCATAAACCGCACCAAACCGTAATTTTTTCGGAATGCAATGATGACTCATGGATTACGTGTGGATTGCTGTCTGACAAATAACGCACATTTTGCTTATTGACGAAGCCATTCAGCCAGAAATGAGCCTCATCGCTGATTGTTGAGGCCTCTTAAAGTTGAGGCCACTGACTCCAAATTTCGGTAGTAAATTTTAATAATTTCGACTCGTTGTTGGCTCGTATATCTTTCCATGATGAAATGTCAAAAGAGCGGGAAAAAATATGGCGTCGTTTGCTGTCCCTATCGATTTACTTTTGTAGCGTCTCTGTTGAAAAACCCTTTATTATAACCTATACTTATTGTGTCCCAAATATGTTATAAGGAACAGCAAATACAATGTGTTTGGACACAAGTACACTATATTTGCGACAAGCTACAAACACGTTATATTTGCATCCAAACAACAAAAAAAGACAAATTTTCCAGCGTGTACAGAATATGGTTTAATATACGGAACCTTATGTTTTGTGGCCCCAGCAATATATTGCCGAAACCATGTTTATGTTTGCAGGCAATTGTTTCCATGCATTGGAGATCTGCAGTTTACTTGTTCTCTCTTGTCCGTCATGTTTTTGTTTTCAGCAGTTTTTAACATCATTTGGTCACAAAAACAGTTAATCATTGTGTCTCCAACATGTAATATAGAATAGCAAACACAATATGTTTAGATACAAGTAGACTATATTTGCGACAAGCCACAAACACGTTACTTTTGCATCCAAACAACAAAAAGACAGAATTCCCAGTGTGTTGGTCCTTTACCAGGAACTAATGTAAGACTTTTCTTCAGCCAGATTGTAGAATATCAGGAATATCCTTAGGGTACTATGGAGCACATATGAACATACAAGATTATTTTTCCTGTACTACAATCGGCAGATCATGGACTCTGCAATCTGTCCTCTCTAGCTAAAACAAAATGCTAGCAATTACTAGATACCACAGAAGATTTAATAGTACTCCCTCCTTTGCTCTAATCACATTCTTAGTTAAGTTATGCTCATTCTTATAGTTAAGTTATGCTCATTGGCGTGAGTAACCAATAGATCAAATAAGTGATTCCCGGTCTATGCCGATTGACTAAATTACCGATCTCGATATGACGTTATTGAAACTTTGTGCACCCATTTCTTTCCAATGCCTTCAAATGTCAAGATGAAAGACTGGTCTAAAGTACTTTATACTAATAGGTGATGGATTCTCCGCTTGCGAAGAAACCAGGACACATTTTATAACACTACTGAACGCTGTAAAAAATGGTCCCTGTAACATTATGCAGGAATCATGTATATGGTTGGAACATCCATACATTAATTGAAGATCTGCTGGTTTTTCATTTCTTTGTTTTTTGTCATGTTTTTGTTACCAGCAGTTTTCAGCAAACAAAGCCATATTTAGGTCACAAAATCATATATTATAAGTATGACACATTAATCATTGTGTCTCCAACATGTAATATTGAATGGCAAACACAATGTGTTTAGACACAAGTATACTATATTTGCGACAAGCTACAAACACTATATATTTGCATCCAAACAACAAAAAAGAAAAATGTTCGGATTGTGGTGCAATATCCTCGGACCACGGAATTTGTAAGGCTTTCAATTTCCTATTGTTCAGCTCAGTGTTTCATTAGTCATATTACCAATGGACAACGAGACGTGGATGGTCGGTAGCTCCGATAGTGTGTCTTCGGACGAGTTTTGTGGGATGTGTGTGTTAAGCGATGCATGACTTTAGTTTGTCTACCGCCCGTTTTGTTGATATAAAGTCAATCGAACTTGGCTATATTTTATTTGTAAGCTAGATTTTTTTACAGTATTCCAAAAGAATGTTGTGTCTACTGAAGATTCTGCATTTATTAGAAACTTCGGAAGTGGATAAAGTTGAGTTTCAATCCATGAGATGACAAAGATCTTTCAAACTCGAGTTTTCATTCGAAAAAATTTTATTAGCAAATGGGAGAATGTTAATTTACTTAATATATGTTGGGGTAATTATACGGCTAGGGCTGCCTACATCTTCGCATTTCTCCCATAACACTAAGAATAAACTTATTAAAATCCGCCTAACTTACTTTGATACTTTCCTTCGTTTCGACTGAGGCCCATCATAATCCATGCGATTCGCAACAAAGCCAGTGTGGCCATTCAACGAGGACGACAACGAACTGGAGACTGCAATTGTACAAAAATTAAATGCACTAAAATATTTTGCCACGAATCACAAAAATCTTTAAATTTACCATGTTTTCTTTTAGTTCCTCTCTGCGAACTATTCATTGCTGGATTAGAAGAATTCATTGCGCTCTGAGCTCTCTTTATGGTACAATTTTTTCCTTTACAATTTTTAAGTTTATCTAAAGTATCATGCATAAAGGATTTTTCAACAGCGGTCAGGGAAGTAGCACGATTTAGAGTTTCAAAAGGATCTAAAGGACAAATTTTTTGGTTAATAAAAGTTTTGAGAATTGCATAAATTCTTACTATAAACTGACCTATTTTTAAATTATAGAATGTTATTAGGCCCGTGGTAAATTCACAGTAAAGATAATCGTGGGTTGCATTAATGGTCCTCAAGCAGGAATATGTATTGTTGTTGGCATTCATACAGAAGCAGAAGGGACTATCATTCCACAGCGGTGCTGTGCGCCAATGGCTATTGTCATGTGAGAAACAATTCATTTTCTCCGAGAGACATTCCTTTTCCAAACGAGCCTTCTTCATACGTTTGCGTTCCTTTTTTCGTTGTCTTTCCTCTTTAAGCTTGCGTCTGGTTTCTCGAGCTACTTCTTTTGAGTCAGGATAACTACAAATGAAAGAATGAATAGAAAAAGGTAATATAATTTGATTCTAAATAGTTGTAACAACCCGACAACTTACTCATTATCAGGTTCACAGTAACATTCAGCGGGTCCTGAAAATTGGTTATTGCCATTGCTGAAGTGATCATTGACAGGTTGTCGGGAATTATGATATGTATCTTTGATCACCTCCTTTTGTCCTTTGTTATTGCGGTTGACAGTTTCTGTGCTCGATATTACTATGTCAGATGTAGAGCTCTGTTGGTGAATATCTTCCGTGCTTGTCGAGGAAACTGGAATGAGAGAAGTTACAAAAATTTTGAGACCTGGCAGATTTGGATAAACGCATTTCATAATGTATGGAAATTATTTATTGGAATAGTATTTTGTTCAAGATCGTTATAGTTATAAGATTGAATTATGTATTTCAATCCCACCATTTTCAAAACTGTTTCAAAACCATTCAAAAGTACACCCAGAGAACTAATTGGTTGAAAAGAGTTTGTAGCAACAATAAATTCGGCTGCTATCACCAAATTGGGGTTCCCACAACCGAATTGAGGTTGTCATGACTGAATTTAGTCCTCACAACTGAAATTCGTTTGAAACAACCTGATTTCTTAATCGATTCGGTTGTGGCAACCAAATCTTGAATTATATTCGTTCTGTCAACCAAGTTTCCCAAAAATTTCGGTTGGTATAACCGAATTTGGAAATAATTGGGATATAGCAACCGAAATTGCAACCAAATTCGGTTGGACTAACCGAATGTGGCATCAATTCGGGTGCAACAACCGAATTTGGCAACAATTCGGTTGTAACTACCGAATTTGATATCAATTCGGTTGTAACTACAGAATTTGGTATCAATTCGGTTGTAACCCCGAATTTGATATCAATTCGGTTGCTGTAACCGAATTTCTCATGAATTCTGTAGGTACAACCGAATTTCCTTTTCAACTTGAGAAAATTTCCAAGCAGATATCAATAGTTTTGAAACTTTTCAAGGTTGGTCGTTGGAGATATGCTGCAATCATCTGTGTGTGAAACGGTTTATGACCTACATCAATAGATACAACACGCCAAAATTGGAGCGGTTACCCATGATGGTTACCCGGGTCTTCCAAAAATGTCGGTAGTAACGTACAAAAGAAATGTAATACCCTAAAGATTACCCTAGTTTTTTAATAACAATACAGGAAAATAAATCATTACTTAATAATAAATAAGCTTTCAAAATTCATTTGTGGCACTATCTACATTCGGTTGTGAGAACCACTATCGAGGTTGTGTCAACCTCTAATGAGGTTGTGTCAACCTCTAATGAGGTTTTGTCAACCTCTAATGAGATTGTGTCACCCTCTAATGAGGTTGTGTCACCCTCTAATTAGGTTGTGTCAACCTCTAAATTCGGTTACGGCTAATTCGGCTGTCTCCACTGAATTTTTCTGTGAGTGTATATAAGGTTTATCCATTCTTCGGTTCAAAAGTTAAATCAAACACACATAAAGCTATGATTTCGATGAACCTTTTAATTCATTATAATGCATGGACCTTGCTATTATGTATGAAATACAATGCCATTTAAATGCCTCTTAGTTGGGTGCAGCAGTCGATCCTTTTGAGGACATTTTTGACCACTTTGGGGATTCAACGTTTGGGGATTATCCGCGTAGACACGGGCTTTGGCGTAGCCCCACAAAAAAAGTCTAACCGCATCGCACGATCTTGGCGGCCAATTGACGTCGCCAAAACGTGAAATTACGAGTCCGCAATAAAGCCGCAATAGTGATGTGTGGCTCGTGGATCCGTCTTGTTGAAACCACATATCGTCAAGTTCGTAATCATCAAGTGCAGGTAAAAAAAAATCGGTTATCATACGGCCATAGCGCTCTGAATTGACGGTACCGGTTCTTCCAGCGTCATTTTCGAAAAAATATGGCGCAATGGCACCTGCAGACCATAATGCACACCAAACAGTCACTTTTTTATATGGCAAATGTTTCCCTAAATAGATGACATTTTATATGACAGATTTTTAACAGCTGACAGCGTGGCCAGACCGGCGATTTTGAAACCACGAAATGGATAACTCTTAGTTTTAGAGTACTTTTTAAATTAATGCCAACAAAGTTCAAGGTTTTCTACAATCAATTGAGAAATTCTTGGGACTGGCGTCTTCAAATGTTAGCATTCAACCAATAGCTATTAATTTATTCAATTTCGAATCTGTCCACTATTTAATTTAAAGAAATTTGAAACAAATTTCCTAAAGACAGACATTTTTTGTAATACAACTCCCAAATAAGTGAATGAATTTTTTCTATCAAGTTCAATAAATTTAATTATATCATTTCGAGTTTGTAAACCATTCGTCAACATAACCAATTCATTACGAACTTACCTTCTCCTGAAAAATCTCTCGATACGCTTCTAACTGTAGAGGTGGTTTCATGGTTCGAATTCTCTACTTTACTATGTTTGGTGGGAATTTGCTCCCGGCTATCGGCTGTAGATTCAAACGTCCCTGTGGTATTCCATGAATTTGGCACTTGATTACGGTGTTTTATTTTGGGTGTACTCGATATTACATCTTCATATGTGGCCTTTCGCGATGATTGGCCAAAATTATTCACATCAAATTGTGGATTTTCGAGATTAGTTTCTGGTATTTTTCTTCGGCCATTGTTACCACCCATTCCGGGAACAGAACCAGGGCCACTATGGATATGATGTCGATTGTTATTATGTTGTTGCTGGTGGTAATGATTCCTATTGCGGGCTTTTTGAGGGCGATAATTTCTATCATACTCGAAATGGGTATTATCATCACGATTATGATTGATGAACTCATTATTCCAATATCTACCCTGCTGTTGCTGCTGTTTAGTTTCTCTCAATTGCTTCTTTATATCCTTCAAGTGGGTAATTTTATCTTTCAATACCTTTATAAGCATATCAATTTGCGATCTCGACTTGCGCCATGTCTTCTCATCATCATAAATCACATCAGAACAATTTACCTTTCCCGTCTGCGATTCAATATAACAGCGGGTACCCACTCTGCCTCCAACTTTTGGAAATTTGCCACCCCTTACAAAACCTGCTGAAGTAAGTTTTGTAGATCCTGTTTTGCTTGTACTATTGACAGTCCAATCATGTTCGACAAATTTTAATTCCAAAGTCTCAAGAGTATCTTGGATCTCTTGTATTACCTTGGAGATGGCATCATTTGATGCATTATTCTTACGATTCTCATCACTGTCCAGTAAATCGGGATTATCGAAAAGATTGGCAGTCAATTCCCGTTTAGGGCGAGAAAGTTTTTCAGCATAAGCTTCGTGTTGCTGTAACAAGTGTTTCTCTAGATCGTCCATATTTTTGTGTATATCAAGAAGATCTTCCATTTCATAGGGTACCTCAGAGTGATAAAGTTCTTCGACATTGTAGTGCTCGGTATCACGTTTGTGACGTCGAGAGTTTTTACCAAAACTTTGGTTACTAACAAATAAACAAAAAATAATCGAAATCATTAATGTTCAATTGCTTTCCCTTTCTGTTTCACAGTAGAATATAGTTTTCCTTACCGTTTCCTCACTTCCGGTTTCATTTTAGTATACACCACGCCATCTGGTGTGAAACAAGCGCAATTTCGTTTATTTTGCGGTTTAGGATATTTAGATATTTCCGCCAAATGGTGTTGTAATTGTAACTAAAATACAAATCTTTTCTCATCTATGCTCTTGAAAATATCCGCATTTTTTGTCGATTCTTGACTTACATGGAATTTACATTTATGTTTGCGCCACCTGCCGTTATCATTCACACATTTCCACTTTTGTCCAGGACGACAATTTTCCAGGAGTGTAGGATCCGAACACTCTGAATTCAAACGCATCATTTTGGTAATGTATGGCGTCAAGGGAAGATTGTTATCAAACTGATCCTGTTGCTCCAGATCATCGTTGTCATCTTCTTCCTCACCGTTTCCCAGAGAGGTGTCAAAGTCATCTTCGTTGTCGATTTCGAAGTCATCGTCGGTAAGATCATCATTGTCGGAATCTGGAGAAGAGGTAAAGCATTAACATATTGGCTTAAAATGAGGAGTTTTATTAAAAAGTGGGTATTTTAAACCACTTCGATCAAATGTGGAATTGAGCTTTGATGATTGCCCACAAAGTTGCTGCAGGTATTTTGAGTTCAAACCAGATATGGTTTGAATATAACTTCCGAGTAAATCCACAGATAATGGGAGACGATATAGATTAGATGTAGGTTTCCTCTACTCTCAATATGAACCAAATCAAGATTTTCTGTTTTGGCCAACTGAAATCGAAGCGAAAATAAATCTTCAACTTCCATTCGAGTGTATGCACCAATATGAATGGCTTGATATAGATGTTGTGCTAGTTTCCTTCATTGCCATTTTACATTTCATGTACAACCTTCCGGCCTCATTTCTTCAGCTTACCTTTATCGTTCTCTGCAAAATGATCCTCCTCTCTTGACTCCATTTCAATTACACCCATACGGGGTGTAGTGGAAGTTCCATTTTCTATAAGATCCTCTATTAGTGTACTATTCGCTAATTTCATATTGTTTCGTTCGATTTGTAAACGAGCTCGTGCCTCTGCAATCTGTTCGGGCGTCTCACGGCGACCGGAGCTTTCAATCAGAAACGTATCAGGCCATTGATCACGAACGATTTTCTGCTTATTCAACAGTAAAGGAAGAAAACTACGACCGTCCATGTGAGTAGGAGTAGGCACACCGCCCATATCAAGAAATGTAGGAGCCAAATCGACATTTAAAACAATCTCCTCGACACTAAAAGATACAACAGCAATAAAGATATACATAACTCCAGTACTACGTACAATTCCCATTCTACTTACACTCTTGAGGGTTGTATTCCTGGACCTCTCACCAAAAACGGTACCCTTACATCAAATTCAAATGGGAAACTTTTACCTTTAATCAAACCAAATTGTCCCAAATGATAACCATGATCCGAGGTGTAAACGATAAAAGTGTTATCCAATTCTCCCAAAGCCTTTAACTCATTATAAACCCTTTCCACAGCCACATCGACACTTTGTAAGGTTTGCAATCGTTTGGTCATAAGCAAGTTGGTGAAACGCTTGTGGACCGGTTCCATGGGTTGGGTTATGCGTAATATCCATTGTTTATCGGGATTGGGTGCCATATCGTATGATGGTGTACTAAAGGAAAATAGTTCACAGTAAATCAGTTAAAAATATAATACTAATCAAAAGTGAGCAAACGCATAAATTCATCGCCACAACGTACATGTTCTTTGCAGCAATGCCAAAATCGTCGGATGTACGAAGCTATACATTGCTGCAATGAATATTTACTTTGTAGCAATGATTTTTTACATTAGCTCACTTTCGACGCAAGTAGTCGTTGGCGACCACAATTCGTTTTTTCAGTAAACTTACTGGTGTGTGGTTACGTTAAAAAATAAATGACTATATTGCGGGGCCGAGTCTTCGGGTCCATGGGGTGCCGGAAAACTCATTGTTAACATCACAGGTTTTCTTTGGTTTTGTTGTTTTGATGATCGTAAAAATGCTATAGAATCGTTGGCTATCAAATCTGGATAATAATCCTGGTGGAGAAAAGAAAATAAAACCCTATAATTAAGGTATTTTGTATTTAAATATAATTTGTGTAACTGTGTTTTAATTAAAAAAACAGCATAATGGTGATATCGATGATGGGCCTGCATTTTTAATTTATTTTTATCCCAATTACAAGTTTTTACATTTAGGTCACAACTATATTTTTCTCTGCCAGTGGAACAATATTCTGGACTGTTCAATAATAGGTCGGTGCGCCATTTAAGCCAGTGGTGTCGTCGGGATGCAGTTATAATTTGTTGTTTAATTTGAATTACCTGCCCTACTGCAAATTCAAAAAATGTTCAATGCCGTTGGCATTTGTACTTATTTTCAAGGCATTTCCTTCATATCTGCCAGTTTTGGTTTTCAAATACTTTGTACAGTTTTGGTTTTCCAATATTTTGCACAGTACATGTTTATGAATTTGAAAGTACTACGAGGCAATACCAACCGAAGCCACAAACCTCTACATATACAGTATTTTTAATAACAGAATTGCCAGCAGTCAAACGAATTCATTAAAACCATTTTCATATTTCATTACAAATGGCATCCGATTCTACAACCTGCATTTGAATTGCCTGAGGAAATGGAAATTCAAAATTTGTAATTGCCATTGCGAAGAATGGTAATTCTGTTGAATTTGCATTAGATAAAGTACGAGTAATACAAATTAAAATCCGATGCAAATTAAAAAACATGTATGCTGGTGAGTCACACAGTACAATGATCAACGAGTTGTTATTGCCGCAAATTGATAAATTGGGACTGGAGAACATATGGTTTCTACAGGACGGTGCAACTGCACACACAGCTCGAGCGAAAATGAACATTTTGAACGATGCGTCTCCGAGTCACCTAATGTCTCGTTTTGGTGTAGGAAAATCTGAGAATTGGTCAAAATCGATCTTTTCAAAACTTTGACTTAATACAGATATTTTATTTCAGTAGACTTTTTACTAGAACATTGGTACAAAAAGTTCGTGCCAAAAACTACAACAGTGTTATCGCATGCTTGCGAGTAACTAAAACGCTAAATTAGCGATTATTTATAATCTTTATATATATAATTCTACTGCACGTGTGTTTGTGACTGAACTCCACCTAAACTTCTGGACCGATTTGAATAAATTTTTTTGTATGCGTTTGGGTGGCGCCCTGGGTGGTTTAGATTTACTATTCGGTCCAATTGGACAAAGGGGCGTGGTAGCTCCCATACAAATCGCTTGAAATATTATGCAGGACAACGTCTGCCGGGTCAGCTCGTCGTCTATAATCGTCTTTCTCTAAAGCATGGTTTGTAGTTATTCTTGCTCCTTGTCTTTGAACTAACAATAACGATATCCAACACTGTTTTTCTGTTTTTTGTTGTACTGGCAACTTTGCGCCAGTCTAAACCGGAAATATATATAATCGTCTCGCTCTAACGCGTGGTTTGTAGTTATTCTTGAACATTTTTATATTCTTCTCCTTATCTTTGAACTCACAATAATGATCTCAACCACTGTTTACTGATTTTTTTTCAGACTGGTTACTTTATGCCTGCTTAGAACTGAAATGGAAGCGATAACGTAAAGTGCGGCTTAATATAATATCGCATACAAAATAAGTTGCAATCTAGGCAAGCAGTGTAACCAAAACACGCCTAATGTTAAGCCCTTTAACCAGTTTACTTCCATACTACAGAAAGGAAATTGTACAAGGTAGGGCAAAAGTAATCACCCTATTGGAAAACCCTATAACTTTTGCAACTAAACAGTAAACAAACAGTAACAAACGCAGAATACAAACCGATAAGTTTCCATTTTTTTGCGCAACAATTCGTAGGTTGTGTTGGCGCAGCATGAATTTCGTCACAGATTTCAAGTCCGTTCGACACCAACTGGACAAACACTGCGGCGTTTGGAAACTCGCCTTGAAGAGACTGGGACAACACTTCCCAAGGCTGGCCGGCCCCTGAGCAGCCGTTCTGCTGAGAATATCGCTGATGTTGCCCAAGATGTCGAAGAGGAGCCCGAAATATCGACCAGACGACGTGCCACGCAATTGGGCATTCGCCGGCGTTCCCTAAGCAGAATTTTGGTGAAATATTTGAAGATGTAGTGCATCAGCTGTTAGCTGTTGACCGCCAAACACGTATAACCTACGCTCAAGCCATCCTGAATCTCACCGGAGAGGTGGACGATTTTTCATCGAAAATTACCATGAGCGATGAGGCTCATTTCCATCTTAGCAGCTAAGTGAATAAACAAAATAATCGTTTCACCGTATCGTAATCTCCGAAAATCCGTGAATCACACACGAAGAACCGTTACACCCACTTAAAGTTACTGCGTGGTGTGCTGTTTACGCTGAAGGAGTCATCGGGCAATTTTTTTTTTGAGAACGCCGCGGGCCAAACGACGACTGGACGGCACGCGCTACAGAGACCTGATTACCGAATTTGTTCTCCCTCAATTGGATGCATTGGGACTGGGGAACATATGGTTCCAACAGGACACTACTCGAGCCACAACCGATATTCTGAAGGAGCCATATTAGGGTCGCTTAATCTCTCGTTTTGGTGATTTGCACTGGCCGGCCAGATCAGCCGATTTAACAGTTCCAGACTTCTTTTTATGGGGTTTTTTGAAGTCCCGGGTTTCCGTCAACAAGCATCAGACTCTTGAAGCCCTTAAGGAGAATATTGGCCAAGAATGCGAGAACCTGTCGCCCGGAGTTCTGGCAAGAGTAATGGAAAATTCCATAAAACGAGCCCTTATGGTCTTCAACTCTGGCAGCGACCACTTGGCCGATATCAGTTTCTCAACTTGATGGAATAAATTCTAATGGATTAAATAAACAAATTTTACAAGCAGAACCAAAGTTTTTCATAAAAAAAATTACAGCAAAAGAACATTACTTTTGCCCCACCTTGTATAAATGTTTATTAATTAAAGTCCGAACCCTCACTTACCTTGGAATAATCAAATCCGTGCTTAATCTTCTGACCATTCATATTTATACTATAATTGTAGTATTTTGAATTCATAATTAGGCCGCCCCATTCTCTCCAGCCCGGTGGGATATAGGAACCATTGTACTTGTTCAAATATTTACCAAAATATCCAGTCCTATAGCCGGCATTGGACAGATAGGTGGCGAAAGAGCGTGTCTCATGAGTGGCCTGCCATTGAGGACTAGAGCAGTTATCATTGTTGGTGAAAACCTGATGATTATGGACATACATGCCCGTTAGCAAAGATGACCGTGCTGGACAACACATTGGCGTTGTGGTGTAGGCATGACGAAATTCAGCACCACCATCACGTAATATCCGCAAAGTTCGCGGCATAAAATTCAGGGAACCCAATTCGACATCCTGATCATCGGTGAGTATAAGTATAATATTGGGCTTGCGGCTACTGTAGGCATTAGAGTCACGTGATATTCGCTTGTATGACTGAGAGTGAGATGTTGATGGACCAGAGTTACGTTGGCGCTGTTGTCGATGATGATGACTTGAATGTTGCGAATGTTGTGCTTGATGTGGTTGCTGTTGATGATGTTGCTGCTGCTGCTGTTGATGATGTTGTTGCTGCTGTTGGTGGTGATGATGTTGTGACTGTGACTGTGTATGCTGCTGCTGCTGATGCGCTGTTTTATGTTGCCTATGATGTTGCTCTGTGGTTTGTTCTCTAACACTATCACTTCTCTCTTCGTCCTGTGGCTCACCATGGTATGTGGGTATATTCTCTTTGGCCGCAGCTGCTGTTGCCAGCAATAAATTGAGCATAAATAGCAGACATATGGCTAACGTTATTGCTAATTTATTAAACGCTTGTGGCTGCATAGTTGCTGTTTTTATTTATGTTTTTTTTTCTAATAATTATCACAGTTTTTAGTGGTTGGTACTAGGATACATATCCGAGTTTGTTCAGTAGTGAGACAAAGTGAAAAAAATCACTTTGTCCAATGCAATTGTGTCTTGCAGTAGGCAAAAGTCTCGGTTATTTAATCATTTTGCTTGTATATTGATGGGTACCACCTATTGTCTTTAGATACACAAAAGTTTATCTGAAAATGGAAAATATGAAAAATCATTAAAATTTAATTTTTTTAAAGGGAAAACATTAAAACTTGTAAATGCTAGTCGGTAAGGAATTATTTTCAATTGACTGAATAAATGCAATTAAATAAATATACATATGTATATACAAAATACGAATAAAAAAAACAATGTTCCCTTGATGTTGGGTGATGTCAAAGTTCATAACCGCCGGACGCAGGAGCGTTGGAAAACGTTTAAATAATGCATCAGTTTGGTACCTGCTAAAGCTAGAATATTATGGTCTTTACTCAATGCCTTGCGACATGGTATAGAATTAGTGATGTGACGTTTTTACAGAAAGGAGTTATGTGCGTGAATATATGTAGAAGCAGAATTCAGCTAGCAAAGACACAAACCACGTTAGTTAAAAGACCCCTATTAGGTTTACAGAACTATCCAGATTTTTTCACAATTTAGTCAACCTATTTACAAAACCCTTTACATACAGTAAGACTACACAAACAAGTTTATGAAACCATCAATTTGAGACATAAAAAGGCAATACCTGCGGAAATTTAAGGACTTAATTCTAAACATTTCAGAAGAGAAAATGGATCGAACATATTTCTTCACATAAAAAGTAATTTTCGCTCACTGTGTTCAAAAGGGAAAACTTGCAGCATCCACGATATGGTGTTGGGCGATCGAAGAGTAAAAGTGCGTGAGATTGTTGATGCCATAGGCATTTCATATGGCAGTGTGGTTTCGATTTTAAATAATCACTTCGGTTTAAGGAAGCTGTCTACAAGATGAGTGCCGCGCTTGCTCTCAATTGACCATAAACGTAATCGTGTGACAACTTCAAAGGATTGTTTGGAGTTCCATGAATTGGGCTACGAATTGGTACCTCATCCGTCACAGTCTCCGGATTTAGCCCCCAGTAACTATTTACTACTTCCAAACCTAAATAAATGGCTCGGTGGAAAGAGTTTTAGCTCCAACGATGAAATTATTGATCAAACAAATGCCTATTTGATGGACCTCGAAAAATCCTATTTTTTGGAAGAGATACAAAAAGTGGAGAAACGTTGGACTAACTAATTGTATTGAGCTAAAACGAGAATATGTTGAAAAATTATTTTTTTTCTTGCAAAAAAAACTGTGTTCCATTCAAAAAGTCTCGGACTTATTGATCCGCCCTCGTATACAACACTTATACATATATGTTGTAACATTGTAACATTAATTATGTAAACAAATCCTAATGTTACCATTACGCACTCTCTTCAATGTTACAATATTGCACTCTCTTCAACGCTGTAAAGATCAAGAAACTCAAATGTAACCATCGCGTAGATCATAAATTTACTGTTCAATTCTCTTCAATTGATCATGATCAAAAATTAAAGCATCTAAAGTAGTTGAAATCATGGGATTGTTAAAAAATAATAATTCTCCTCGGAAAGTTGCAAAAAAGCTTAGTGTACGCACGGTTGCCACAGGGATAATTTTTGCATATTGCAATGCAAAATTATTTAGTGCACAAGTGTTCTAACACTTTTATATTCAGACCAATCAAAGCACAAAGAGTTCGTTAGTGCGAAAGAGACGAATATATTTGGTTATTTAGTGCGAACGACGACAAGCGCGTATTTTGGTTACGCCCATAATCATTCAATTCTCCCAAATAGTGTTGCCAGTACTTCATGTTTTCTTCTGTTTGTAAGTATCATTTTAGTCATATAAATAATCTAACGGCGTCAAATCGCACGACCGAGGCGGCCAATCGACTGGGCCATTTCGTGAGATAACACGTTCACCAAACTTGGTTTCCAATAAATTGATTGCGGCATTCGCTGTGTGGCTTGTGGCACCGTCCTGTTGGAACCACATGTCCTCCAAGTCCATATTATCCAATTGGGCCCAAAAATATTCGGTTATCATTGAACGGTAGCGATTCGCATTCACAGTAATGTGCCGGTCTTGATCATCACGGAAGAAGTACGGCCCAATCACACCGCCGGCCCATAAACCGCACCAAACCGTAATTTTTTCGGGATGCAATGATCACTCATGGATTACGTGTGGATTGCTGTCTGACCAATAACGCATATTTTGCTTATTGACGAAGCCATTCAGCCAGAAATGAGCCTCATCGCTGAAGATGATTTTCCGATGAAAATCCAAATCATTTTTAAGTTGTTGCTCAGCCCAATTCACGAACATACGACGCTTATGGTGGTCAAGCGGCTTCAGTTCTTGCGCCAATTTGATCTTGTAAGGATGTAGGCCAAGATCTTTTCGAAAAATTGGCCACAACGACGTTACAGAGATGCCCAACGCTTGAGAACGACGTGTGAAAGACACATTTGGGCTTTCTTGAACTGAAGCCTCAGCGGCAGCAATATTCTCGACACTACGGGCACTTCTTTGTCTCACTGGCACGGGAACATTTTGTACTGTGCCTGTGGATTCAAATTGTTCCACAAGACGCTCAATTGTTGATCTGGTAGGACGATTATGACGACCATAAATTGGACGTAGCGCTCTTAAAGTTGAGGCCACTGACTCCAAATTTCGGTAGTAAATTTTAATAATTTCGACTCGTTGTTGGCTCGTATATCTTTCCATGATGAAATGGCAAACCTTACAGAAGAGAAATGTCAAAAGAGCGGGAAAAAATATGGCGTCGTTTGCTGTCCCTATCGATTTACTTTTGTAGCGTCTCTGTTGAAAAACCCGTTACAACTACCCTGATTGCAGTAACACAAACTATGAAACATGGTGGTGGATCAATAACGGTATGGGGATGTGTTATGAAGAAGGTTCTCTGGTTAATATTAAAGGTATTATGAAGAAACAACAATATCTTTCAATTCTGCAAAATCATTTACCAGCTGCCAATGGAAAAATGGGTCTTGCTACTAAAAGAGTGATTTTTCAGCATGACAACCCAAAGGTTTCAGCCAAAATCGTTGAAATCTGGTTTAACAGTCAACAATTTTCAACTATGAAATGACTAGCGCAGTCACCGGACTTAAACCCTATCGAAAACTTTTGGACTTACATAAAATCTCAGCTCGCCAAGTGCCCAGAGGCTGCAAATATTTAAAATATACAAGTTTATATACTGTGACATCTCTGTTACAATTTTGCTCGTCACCGTTTGTTGCTCCGATTACCAGAAATCGCATTTATTTAAAAACAACCGCTAATTGTATAACAGAACTCTTTACGGCGAAGTGGTTAGTGTCTTTGCTAGTCAGATTTCGAATCTAGCTTCACGTATATGAAAAGGTTTTATGGTCTCTCGAGAAACTAAGATTCAAATATATCAGGCTCTAATACAACCTGTCTTGCTTATGACGTAGAATCCTGAGTCATATCGAATGCTGATGAAACATCACTTGAAGTCTTCGAGTGAAAATGCTCCGAAAAATATATGGTCCTATAATAAAAAACTGCGAGTTTGGGCGACGGACGAACTGTATAATTTGTATTCCGACATCGACGTAGTTATGCGTATCAAAAATGCATGTTTACGCTGGCTAGGCTATTTCGTTAGAATGGATCAGAATGAACCAGGGCGAAAGGTATTCGAGGACAAACTCGCTGGAAAGACCAGGTGGAATATTGCCTGCGAGAGGTAGGTGTTACCAACTGCAGGAGAAAAGCTAAACATCGAGCCGGTTAGAGGAACATGTTATCCTCATTTTGTAATGCCCTTGACCCCTATGGGTTGTTTGAGGCAACGTAAGTAAGTAAGTAGGTAAGTAATAGGGTACCCAGTTAATCGGGTTTTTGATTAATCGGTTAATCGTTAATCGTAAATTTCAAACTGACAATTAACCGAACAAAACGCAATAAAATTATTCGATTAATCGATTACTCGAATAAAATAAAACAAAAAAAGAAGAAAACAGTGTTCAAACATTGTAATAGGCACATTTATTAAAACAAAACAAAACGTAACAAAAGCAACTTCATTATAATGTATAAAATATATGTAGGTACAATTCACAAATTGTAGTTGCAGCAACATGAAAATTAGTGACTTTTGGTACCAAGCCAAAATTAAAAAATATGTCAAAGTTTGGACCCAAAAGTGACAACGAAAAATTCACCCCGTAACAAATAATTCACCTGACAATAACAGGTTGTCAAAAGCAGGGATAACAATACAAAAACATATGGATTTTCTGCACAAAATAAACGCGGTAAAAAAAGGAAAAGTAAGTATTTAATATATTTATGTTTTATTGAATTAAAATTAATACATTATTATTTAGGGAATTTGAGCGCACCGCAAAGGCACAGCTGGAATGCTATATTGTCTTCCTCAAGGAACATCCAGAGATGCTAAGCGGAAGGAATACAACTGCGCATCCTCGGAACATGGCAGAAGAATTTTACTTTAGCGCCAACTCTCTGATCTACATCAAAATTTCACCACCGACAAAAGCTTCTGAGCTAAGTTCAAAAAGTTATTTTTCCCCTCGCGGTCGGTTCAATTTCTTGAGATATAGAGTCTAGAGTCTAGTCTAGTATAGACCTTTAAAGGTTGAGTATATAATCGTTCGTATCTCCGGTATTTATAATCCGATTTGGTTGAAATGGGTATCATTACAAAGGTCTTTCTAAGCTCTATAAATCAGTGAATAAACATATTTATTTTTATTGAACCATTGGGGAGCTAATCAAAAATTTGTAATACATTTCGCGCTTTTAAAGCTTCCTAACACAAAAGCAAGTTATTTCTTCTTTCTGTTCCATTTCCATAGCGCAAAGTAACAAAAGTCCTTCCTCCATTTAATTATGCCCTCTTGTCGTTTTGGTACAAACTATACTATTAATTTTTACCGTTTCAGTTTTATTGTTTACTTGCAGAATTTATAAAATGATTTTGTATCAACTTTCCGACAAAAAACAGCTGTCACGCGCTGTTACCTCCTCTTTGGCAGGTAACAGTTTATGTTACTTTTGTCACCAAAAAAATGTGTCAGAATACCCATTTGTGACAACCCTGCCAGAATAGGGCTGATAATGAACCAATTTTGAGACAATTTTTTTTTCATGTATGTCTATAAGCAAAAGCACTGTGCGATGCTTTCTCTCAACAAACTATCAAATCTGTTCGAAATGTGTGTAAAGTTATGAAATTTGTTCGCAAATCGTTGTCATATGAGTTGCCATATTGTAGGAGTGTTTCAAGATGGACTGCTTGCCATAAACACATACTTATATTTTATTAATCGATTAATCGCTATGATTTGTTCGAGTTAATCGTTAATCGAAAAATTTAATTATTAAAATGTTCGGTTAATTTTATAGCACGATGGTTACCCTAGTAAGTAAGTAATGAACATTCTGAATGAATCGAGAAATAGATGGCGCTGCAACGCGATGATTCGGGGAAACAGCTGGATGCTGTTGTTTAGAGTAGTATCTGATATAAGTATCGATTAGTCACGCATTTTGAGTGTTGAAACGAGCAGAAGTATGCAACGTCAAGTAGTATTAAAGTGTTGAAAATAGAGTGAAGCTATGTTCAGGTATAGCACGATTTCAAAGTTTTCAGCTGATGTTTGTATGGTTGGTTAAAATCTTGAAAATGTTAAAAACACAGTAGTCATTAACGTTGTTCAATTGTGAATGTTAGTTGGCGTAATAAAACAAAGGTAAAATTTTAAAAAAATATGCGCAATATGTATCAATATTACAAACATTATATATCTAAATGATAGTCATTTGTTTTAAATGAAAATATTGGAATCTAGCAACTTCTAAACACGTGTTTACTAACATGTCGAACTTCTCTGATACCGCTGTCCAATATGTTGCCAAATCAATTGTAAACTTTGGCATTTTCAAACATATGTCTTAAACTTTTTGTCTCTTTCACATATTTTTTTAACAATTTATCTTTTAGTTTTTTTATTCTTTACGTTGAACAAATAACTCTGTAAAAATTGTCTCCTCCCTGTCGTTTTACTCGCCATCCTCAGGTTATACAAAATGCCAATATGAAAGTACAAAGGTACGATATTTACCAAACATTATTCAAATATGACATTTTTTGCAGATGAAGGAAGAGTCAGCAGTCTGTTGTCCTTTTAAGTACAGTGGCACTTTATGAATTTCGCCATCCCACAGAAGAGGAGAAAATGTTACTACTACATAAGCGTTTACTTTTATACCTTGTTGTAGTTTTTTCTGTGACAACTTTCATTTTTATTTTATCTGTCATGTTTTTGGTTTGAAAAGGAATTTCTGGTAAACTCTTCCTTCTGTGTATGGTGAAATTTCTAGTGCTTTTTCTTCTGTCACATTTTGAAATATTTCCCTGAATGACATGCCAGAATCGTGTTCATAGTTCCAGTTGGTATGTACTGATAAGCCTTTAGTATTCGACGGATTTCCGTTTTATGTTCTATTCCTTCTCTTCTTAGTGTGCATGTCTTTCGAAGTAAATTATTTGGTAAGGATTTAAAATGTGTCGAACATTAGAATTACTACACAGCAAATGCAAGAAATGTGTCAATGTTGTTACATTTGTTTTGTTTCTATTCATTTATTTTTGTTTGTAAATTGAAGGAAAGCATTTCAAAGTCTTTATTTTAAATTACAGCTTAATGAGTCTGACCTTGTGCTTGAAAATCTTCTTGCAATTAGGATAAGAAATATTTTAGGGGTCTTTTTGGGGTTTGTGCTAAAGGCGCATTTCGGTTCAAGTCTTGTAAATGTTTGTGGTGCTGTAATGGGACTTTACACTTGGGATCTTCATGATACAAACAAGTGTAAACCTTAGAAATTATGAAAAATAATTGTATTTTAATTAAAGAAAAAGTGATGGAGTGGGAATACAAGTGATGTTTTTGTTCTATACAATGGGAGTTTTGTAATAATTTCGGAAACATTTGCAAGTAGTAATGTACACTGTAAATAATTTTTTTGTAAATGTTCTGAATCTTTATGTTTTACAATCATTATCAGGTTCAAGATCATCAGTTTCATTTCAAAATTATTTTTAATAGCAAATAGCGTTTACAATAAGATGGATGGTTGGGAATAAAACTATTTCTAACCCTAACAAGCATATCATCGGCTCCATTTTCCACAAGTATTTGCGTATATTGTCACACCTTAAAGCATATGTAGGCGAACTGTGGCCCGCGGCCCAAATTTAATCTGGATAGAAAGGTTTCAATTTCCATTAAACTAAGGTTGATATTTTTTACAGCTGAGCAACCTACAGTTACGCAAATGGGTACACGATGAAAATAAAGGCCCCAGCAACATATTGCAGGAAACATGTACATGTTTGCAAGCATTGTTTTCATAAGTTGAAAATCTGCTGCCTTTTGGTTTCTTTGTTGTCTGTCTCGCTTTTTTTTCGCCGTTTTTTTTCATTTGGGTCTTAAATACATATCGAGAGCTTATATTCAAAACCAGCTATACGCAAAAACACAATTTTTCAGGAGAAGGAAAAAACAGTTTATTTTCCGAACTCTCGAAGATTGAAGTAAATTTTCTTCTAGTATTATTAGTGGGTACTGCATACAAAAATTATTTAAAGATTCAATCTTCGAGAGTTCGGAAAATAAACTGTTTTTTCGTTCTCCTGAAAAATTGTGTTTTTGCGTATAGCTGGTATTGAATATAAGCTCTCGATATATTAATTATAGCCTATTAATCATTGTGTCTCAAACATGTTATATTGAATAGCAAACACAATATGTTTGAGCACAAGTATAGTATATTTGCGACAAGGTACAAACACATTATATTTGCATCCAAACAACAACAAAAAGACAGATTTTTCAGCGTGTATGAGAAATTCACCCATGTTCAGTAACAGATTGACGTTGTGCAAAATATTATCTAATTTCTAATTAAATTAGCATGAGTAGTGCTTCTGTTGCGCTTATATGGGAGATACAAGAAGGAGTGTGGTAAAATTGTCTATTTTAAATTACAAAGTAGCGTTTGACTTTTCGTAAATTCTACCGAAAAGTTCAAAGCCAAACCAACGGAAATGGATCAGGGCCTATCTTTTATAGAAATGAGGACGGGTATCTTGTCCCAGATGTGCAGAGTATGTTGGGTATATGGAGAGATCACTTCTGTGCTTTACTTGTCTCAGTAGACTTCTAAATATGTGAGGGTGTTGAACAAATATAGGACGATGGCGTTGACTGTCCCACTCCTAGCCAAACCGAAGTTAAAACAGCAATTTCCAGGCTTAAGAACAAAAAACCCGCTAGTGCTGATGGACTACCGATTGAGCTGTTTACGGCTGGCGGCCATGAGATGGAAAGGTGCATGCATGAGCCCATAGACAGAATCTGGTTAGACGAATGCATGCTCGACGATTGGAGTCTTAGCATACTGTGTTCTGTTTTCAAGAATGGCGACCCGAGTACATATACGAATTATCGTGGAATAAGCCTTTTATCCATTGCATACAAGGTCCTCTAGAGCGTAATGTACGAAAGACCAAAGCCGTTTGTTGCTAACCTCATCGGGCCAGTGGTCTGTTTGGCGTTAGGCCTTGAAAGTCAACTCTCGACCAGATATTCACATCACGACAAATCCAGGAGAAACCCCACGAAAACAAATCGACACCTACCACCTCTTTGTAGACTAAAAGGCTGCCTTCGATAGCCCGATACGGGGAAACTGCACCAAGCTATGTCGGAGCTTGACATCTCATCAACATATTAATTGAGATCATCGTGATAAAAGCTGTATCAGCAGCCAAAGTCCCATGCTGCTAGCGGATGCTGATGATGTAGACATCATTGGACGAAATCCTCGAGAAGTTACTATCGTTTTTTCGAGAATTGAGAAGAACACAGCAAAAGAAAACGAGGACAGGACAAAATTAATGGTTTCGAGAAGCAGAACATCCACTCGATTGGATGACAGGGTGAACGTTGATCACGGTTCTAAATTCGAGGTAGTGACCCTCGGTGATGAAATGGCTAGTGTGCGCGGCTCTTGTGCATGAGAACGTGGGTTTCCATTATAGAACCATATAATTGTCGGAGCATTTTTCTCTCGAAGACTTCAACTGATGTTTCATAAGCATGCGATATGACCCAGGATTCTGCGCCATAATGCAAGACAGGTTGTATGAGAGTCTGACATAGTTGGATCTACGTTTGTCAAAAGAGGGTCTTATCTCTGAAGTGCTGGCTTATCCCCGATATAACACCTGTTTGCAAGCACAATTTTCTGTTCTATTTCCAGGCTGACGTTTTTGCTTCTCTTCACGGCAGATCCGAGGTTAATAAATTAGACATAAAAAACCGTTTCCCCTTACACTCCATGAAGGGATTGGGGAGACCCTTTCACAACCAGTGAGCTGTGCGTTTTCTTATTTTTCATCCACTGATTGGGACCTACAGTTTTACACCGGTTCCGAAGTGTATTTTGAGAACCTTTTTCATGGCTAAGTACTCGATAATGTCGCCATCACGTAGCGTACATCACTTCTCATACATTAACTAAAACTAACAAAATCGGTGATAGTAAAATCCAAACTCAAAAATGCTACGACTTTGTTTCGTAACTGGCAAACTCAACATATACATGTTATGAAGCAACAAAACTCTTCGAAATCGTAAACACGTTTTTAAATGCAAAATGTTCCTACTTGTGCACATTACCTTAGTACAATCGATTAGTTATTATGGAAAATTAACCACCTGTTTAAAACTTCAATATTTCTAAAATACTTATACACTTGCGTTACAAGAGGTTGCATACGAGTACTATTAGGTTGGATCAATTTCTTATTTTGTTTTATGAACTTTAGTTACATTCATACTAGTATTTCATGTGTTAGTCAATGTACTATAAAAATTGCCTGGGAAAATTAGGGTTAAGTCGTTATTAAATCACTTTCCCCAAGGGAAACATGAGTTACGGAAGTTGAAAGATGAAAAATGAATCAAAAAACATCTTAAAAACAAAGGTTTTGATGAACCTGACCTATGGCTACAATGTATTGTTCCGATATATGATATTCATGTTTGGATTAACTAACATGTATGTATGTCGAAAAAATATCGTCCCAGTGCACTGCCATATGAATCCGTTTCAAATTCGAGACGGTCTAACTTCTTGGTACATTTTGTCCGAAACGAACATCAGTTACGGACTCAAAACGAATCCGTTTTCGCATGAAATTCCTGTCGAAAAAGTGGATCGGGATTTCTACTTGTTCATATTCGAATCCGTTTCGGGTTCGATTTTTGTAAATATTATAAATTCGAGATGGATCCACATTTATACATTTTTGCGGATTCGAAACGGATTCATTCTGATATCCGTTTATGTTTATATTATTTGATCTATCAGTTGTCTATGAAAATGTACATTTTAATAGAAATATTGTAACAGAAATATTTTAAATTCTGATATTTAAAATACATTTAAAATTAAAATAGGCATTGAACTATATATTCTTACTCTGAAGTTGTTCACTTACATTATATGTATAAGTATATACATTCGGTGGTGCAATGGTTAGTGTGCGCGGCTCTTGTACATGAGATCCTGGGTTCGAACCCTGCTCTGACCACCTTCAAATTTCTTTCGGCGGCGGTCACCTCGCATAGTGACGGCAACACTATCGAGTATATAGCCATGAAAAAGCTTCTCAATATACCGTTCGGAATCGGTGTAAAACTGTAGCTCCCACTCAGTGAGTGAAAACTGGACAGCGCACAGCTCAGTGATTGTGAGAAGTTCTCCCTGGTCCCTTCATGGGATGTAATGGGATACCATTTATTTATTTTATATACATTTTTACAAATAAAAATAACTGCAATTAGTTACAATGTGAACAATACGGTCACTGGCCTAGAACGCTAAGGCGGTGATGAGAAGAGTCACAAACTTCGAAACGATCGTCCACCAACATAAGTTTAAATCCTGGTGCAAACAGTTTACATTTTTTCTCACTATAAGAAAGAAAACCCCTGACCTCAGAGTAAATGGAAAAAAATATTCTTCTAAGAAAAAAAAATCATTGTCAGCTGAATTTAACTCCTTCTCTGGTTTGTTGCATGAATCTGCTACCAGATGCTGTATGAGGGCAGGGGTGTTTGGTGATTTGTGTGGATCGGGCACCTCTTGACCGAACTACGAGTTGTTTGCAATTTGAAATTTATGTTTTTACAAGCTCGTAACGGGTTCGAAACTTTTCCGCTAAATCGCAACTTCACGATTCATTTTTAATGTTTTTACGGACTCGAAACGGGTTTGAAAGGGATCCGTCACATAGCAATTTCACTGATTCGCTTTTTCTGATTTTACGGCCAGGTAACGGCTTTTAGAACTCACATTGCGTTTTTTTTATGATTTTAGACACCCGTAACGGCGTCGAAACGGATCCGCATCCATTTTTGTGCATATTGAGGTTATGCCGACGAAGTTTGTGGTGTGTATTTCTCCTTGATATTAATTGCACCTAAAAGTATACCATCATTGCAAGATGAAAAGCTACCTCATACCAACGCACCACGAATGTTTAATGCTTTCGCGAGAACAGTTTGTGCCAATTGAAAACAGATGGTATCTCACCACCAACCATTAAGTCAATGTCGAATTTTCGAGAACACTCGAAACTGCTGATATCACGTATTAAGAGTTCAAGTCGAATAGAAAGCTGATGTGTGGTGAAATTGGGATCAGCCACAGTTTACATGCAGTCTTTTATGATGATAATGTCGTGATTATCATTCTACGGCAAAAATGTGTTTACATGCATTGCTACTCGATTCAGTTTGGGACTATGGAATTATAGCAGGTGATGACAGGACGATTTTTATGTATTAGTATCATACAATTCTGTCAGTCAGTGACTTTTTCTATTTCTTCATTTGTAAAAATAACTTTTTATTTAATTAACCACATTTATATGAAATTTATTTAGAATTTCTCGAAATTTTGTAAGTATTTAGAAAATAAAGAAGGAAAGTAAAATCAGCTGATCTTATAACACTACCTCTTATATCAATCATTTTGTATGTGTTGTCATTAATGTACATGTTCAGTGAAGTATGTTTCATTTACATTCCCATTTCATACTGTTTCAGTGTCTCATACTGAAAGTGTGTATACAACCCTGTGGTTGAAATGATTTCTGGTATGACAATAACATTATCGAGGTAAATGTACACGATCTTGGGTATAATAAATGTATGAGAAATCACATGATAATAGTGTGATTTTTCGATTATCGAGTCGATCTGAAAGATCGAGTGCATGTAAACGTCATATTAGACTAGTAAAAATAGTGTAATTGAGAAAATGCAATAGTGTTGCAATATTAACCCTCGTTTGCTATCAAAAAAAACCTTAACCAAAATATTGACATTTTGTAATATTTTGAAAAAGTTTATAAATTTTTTAAAATTTGGAATTTAAAGTCCCTCTTTTGTCAAGACGTTGCTAAATAAGGGGACACGCAGCGGACACTATACCCTGGCTAATTTTAATAGAAATAGAGAGTAAATGCAACAATTTATCTGCGACCTTAAATCAGAAAAATATCAATACTTTGGTCAAATACGAAGAATTTGTATACGATTTTACTCGCCTACTACTTACCATGTTCTACTTATAATGCGGACAGTTGATACTACTCGTATAACCGGAAATCATATTTTTTGTACTATTTTTATTTTAAAGGGCGTTTATTTGAGAGTAAAAAAATTCCCTGTTTTTTAGAATCGGTAACAAATTGTTAAAGTTACAATTTCTTTTCTAAACCAAAATTAAATTTTTCCCAGTTGTGCGAAATGTAAGTACGAGTATAAGTACATACCTCTACCAGTTCAGCCATGGTACGTATTTATATTTCGCACGCACTAGGAAAAATTAAAATGTTGTTCATAAAATAAATTGTAACTTTGGCAGTTTTTAATCGATTCTAAAACACAAGGACTTGTTTTACTCACAAATAAACGTACTTTCAAATAAAAATAAGAAAAATATAGACTTTCAAATAAAGTACATATTACAAAATTAGTTTGAAAATAAAAAAAAATTTAAAATTTGAAAATATTACCACATGAGTTTGTTTGTTATATTTCAAATGCATAACTATTCATCTTTCTAAAACCGTTCAAAAACTTAAAATCCGTTTAAAACTGATTTAGTTAAATATATTTTAGTCCGTGAAGTCCTGTACTCGAAATTCTGAAAATTGAAAACTGATTTACTGATTTTTTATCTTTTGTAACACCGTGTTATTAAGTATTTTCATACATATTTTTAATCAACAAAATCAGTTTTTTGCTTCTACTGAAAACTTTTAATTTTGAGTTATGACTCTTCTGTAGATAAGGTGCGATGTGTCTATGCCGCTAGATAGGTGAAGTAATACACTAAACAATGATGTATTGCCGTTTTCAATATCTCTTGTCATTTTTGAGATAATTGGTGTCAAAGTCTGTAGGTGTATTCATAGAATAACACATACTATAGAAGAACTTATTCTCTCATCTGACGTTTCATTTCACACTCTCTCGGTAGGTCTGTGGAAATGTTTACATACACCAGGTGGAGGTACAAAATATGTTCACTTAACTATTTCCTGTCGTTTTGGTGTAGAACTGAAAAATTTAAATGTATTTTGCACTTTTTTGTTGACTTTTAACGTTGGTATTCATTTGTATTGTATTTAACACAACTAGTTTGCCACAAAAATACGAAATTCGGGTGTAGTTCCTTTGTGGATCGCTGTATACTATTGCCACCATCTGGTATTATTGAACCCATATTTTCCACCCTCCACTGTGTAATTTCCATCGTACCTATGACGTTTAATTTATTGAGCGAATAAAACCTTCTACGTATGTGTTATTCTATGGGTGTATTGTTCACAAAATTATGCTGATAAAAATTCAAATTGAGGTAGAGCGTGGTTAGTAGTGTTTGATATTATTTCAATTTGAGGTAAAACTTTTCAAAATCTATAAAATGATTACTCTATAACTTTTTCCGAATCCGATGAATATTTTATTGAAATATAATAGTACAATAATAGTAAAAAAAACTGTTATAGTGTAACATATGCTTGAAGTTTAAATATGAAGTATTACAATATGGCTATTTGGGTAGATGGGTAGTGGCATTTACCTCCTAAATTTAAAACTTCCCGCTTTAAAGCCACATTTTGTAACCTCAGTCTCTTGAAGTACAAGCAAAGATGATGGAAATACCATAGATGGTGGAATATAGGTGGTGGATTTGAAAGAAAGAAGATTTGAAATTTTCTAGATGGCGCTGCAATGGTGGAAATCATAGATAAAGTAAACTAATAGATGAAGCGCAAGTGTTGGGAAAATTTGAGTGTAATGGGTAATTTTCTAGATGTCGTTGAAAGCAATAAATGGGATATTTTTTGTTCCCAAAAAAAGTCAAAAAATATGACATTACAATTCAAAAATTTCATGTCAAAAGAAAAAATTATTTTCAATAAAAATATCACTTCGAAACAAGAATACAACACGTTACTTAAAGTAGAATATATAATGGCCATCGTGTTGTAAAGCCATGTCACCACCGTCTATGTAATAATAAATTTGTTCTTCCCCGGTTCAGCTACCATTCCTTGTGGAAAGTCCTCGGACACTCTAACGGTTTTGGCATCTGCGACCACAGAAGTTGCTACAGTTTTTGGGCGGGGAAGTTTTTAGATTAAAAAGGCGTTCTGGAATGTTCATCTTTGGGCGGTGTTTACGGGTTTTCTATTATAAATCATAAAATCATTTAAATTTTGACACATTTTCACTTGTTTAAATTACTTTCACAAAAATTTCCCACAATTTTGAATAAACGTCAATGAGAATTATGGGAAACTTCAGTGAAAGTGACACTAGTACAGGACAGCACCTAGTGAGCAAAGTTGACAATGGGCGCGCTATATCTATTATTTCCCTTATCTATGGTGGAAATGGGCGGAAAAACAAAAACTAGTTAACCATGCTTTTTTACGTTTCGTATTGTCAAAAAGTACCGGAAGCGATATGCTTGTCTATATTTTATTTTCAAATTCAAACACCAGAATCGAAATAAAAATGATTTTTAAGTGATTTTTCATCGCATTCGAGTAGTCGTATGAAAAACAGCATGTGACCTCTGGCGAAAATGGTGAATAACCGAATAAGTCATCTATAGTATTTATCTCATATTTAGTACTAAAATAAGAAAATCTTACAAATTAAAAAGTTACCATTATTAGCTCAGGCAATGCAAATGCAGGTTGTGGAATCAGATGCCAATTGTAATGAAATATGAAATGCTTTTATTTGTTTTGAATTTGTTTGACTGCTGGCAATTCTGTTTTTAAAGTATTTTCTATGTAGAGGTTTGTGGCTTTGATAGGTATTGCCTCATTTCATTCAAATTGACAAACCTGTACTGTACTCATAGAATAATACATACCATAGAAGCTTTTATTCGCTCAATATATTAAACGTCATAGGTACGACGGAAAGTAAACATTGGATGGTGGAAAATATGGGTTCAATAATACCAGATGGTGGCAATAGTATACAGCGATCCACAAAGGAACAACAACCGAATTTCGTGTTTTTGTGACAAACTAGTTGTGTTAAATACAAAACAAATGTATACCAACGATAAAAGTCAACAAAAAAGTGCAAACTATATTTAAATTTTTCAGTTCTACAGCAAAACGACAGGAAAAAGTTAAGTGAACATATTTTGTAACTCCACCTGGTGTAAGATAATTTTAAATTTAATTGCTCTCATTTCCACAAACCTACGATGAAGAGTCTGAAATGAAACGTCAGATGAGAGAATAAGTTTATCTACGTATGTATTATTCTATGACTGTACTTATAAAATATTTGAAAACCAAAATTGCCAGATATGAAGGAAAAGATTTGAAAGTTAGTACAATTGCCAATGGTATTGAAAGTCTTTTGAATTTGCATTTGGACAGGAAATTCAAATTAATACAACAAATTATAATTGTCGTATAATTAATTTGCCACATGTATGAGAAAAATACTCTTCTTATACAAAAGTTATACCATTTTGGAAAGGGCAGATCACGGGGTTTAATACTGTGGAACAGACAATAAATAGAGAAACAGGTTTTGTGCTTTATTTCACGAAAAATTAAAAATTTAATAAAAAAGTAGTTTTTACACAGGAAAAATTTTTATTGAAAATTGCGTCAAATCTACACAAACTTAGATATCATAATGACATTTTGGAGATACGTAGAAAAGATGCCTCCTAAATTAATGTCTAACAGATGTTTGCATTTTTCCTCAACAAAATAGTCAAATTGCCGAAAGCGGGGAAAATATGTTCCAAAATTGTGGATTATTTAGTAAAATGATCGCCATGACTTTATTTACCGCAGGGATGTGATAATATTTTTTGGGTACGAAGTCAACATATGTGGTTAATAAAATATGGTATACATTTTCAAATCAGTGCTTTGTCATTTGATAATTTTTGGAAATAAAATTTTGTTGTATTGAAAAATGTTCAATTTTGGAAAGGACCTACCGGAAAGGTCCGTTGACCAAAATGACCTAAAGGGGGGCACTAAACGCATCCACATCTTCTTCTTAAAGCATAAACAAATTTGCACCTGTAGGGAGAAATAAATTTAAAAACGAAATAATGTTGTCGCTTTTTGGAAACAAAGAATAAAAATTTGACTTTTTTTTTGAAGTTTTGACTTTAGACGTGTCGAACTTGGGTTTGAAGTAACATATTTGCACCAATCTTTCGACCAGTTTATTTAGAACTTTTATAAGAAATCCAACAATATATATCATTTGTAAATCAGGCTAACAATGACATCACACCGTTAAAAACACGGAACCAAACTCGCAAAAAAAATCAAATTTGTTTCTTATAACTTAAATATCTCTTAAACTATTTTAGATATCTCATAGATATTTATAAGCACTATCGTCATCCAAAATACCTTTGCAATCATCTCATAATTGTATTTTTGGGACTCAATTAAAAATTTTCCATGGCCAAGGTGACCAACTTTAGAGGGTTGCCCAGTAGCCCACATACCCACTAGGTATCCAAACTTTCTATATCATCTGGAAAATATCTCTGCTTTACGTATGTGAAATTTCATCACCATACCTTATTCCGTTCAAAACTTACAGAATTGATTCCAAAAAAATCGATTTGGAACCACGTACGATGTACGGTTAACCGCCCGGTATACGCATGGACAAATAAAAAAACATAGAGATGGTGAAAGAGAAGTGGTGGATTTGAAAGTAAAGGGAAATTTTCTAGATGGCGCCGGAGTGGTAGATATGGGCAAATTTCCCTGGAAACAAAAACTATTGAAAAATCTTTATAACCATGCTTTCTGGTATTTTGAATTGTCAACAAATATCAAAAGCGGTATGTTTTTCTATTATTTATATTATATTTTCAAAATTAGCCAACAGAATCGAAATAAAAATTATTTTCGAGTGCTTTTTCATCGCATCCGAGTGAAAAATGGTCGTACGGAAACAGCATGTGCCCTCTGGTGCAAATGGTGATTAAACAAATGAATCACCTATGGTTTTTATTTATCTATGGATACGTTAACCGGTTACGATTTTAAATACAATAAACTGAACCGAAAAATCGTGCACACTGAAAAAGAAATGTTTGATATTAACTTATCAGCAAGTATTTTGTCTGTTTATATAGCAAACGTTCTGCTATAACAACAAATTGTTTGCAATGTTGATAGCATACCGGACAAAATGTTTGCTAAATCAACAAACATACATGTTTGCTGAAATAGCAGATATGATTGCTGTCTCTTCTCATCAGACTTTTCTGCTGTATTTACTAATATATTATTTTGAGCGCAGTCATTTTAAATCATTAAAAAAAAATCATAAAAGTGATGGTAGAAAATCTACAGGCGTTTTAAGAATTAACTCCAAAGAAAACTTCGGAAAGCGATCCACCCTATCAAACACTCCTTCTGTGAAGACACTATATTTATTATTTACAACGTCTCTTTATAATTTTCAAGAAAATTTCCATGTTAATCGACAATATTTACTAAAGTTATGAACAACAAGGTGCTAAATAAATTGTTTGCCATCTACTATGCTGGCTAATGTACATAATGGCCAACAAATAGCTTACACCAGTAGCAAAAAGCCCAAAGGTCATGTGACACCTGTTGAGGAGATACAACTGATTCCATAAATGGTGAGTTTTCAAAATGTTTTTAGCTGTAAAAAGAATTGAAAACAAAAAAAGGATGGTCAACTAAATTAAATCGCTGTTGGTGAAAATATACACATGTCCATTTTTTGTGGCAACGACTTTTATATTCACATCCTTTTTTTCCCCAACGATGTAGGAAAAATTTGTCCAGTGGCTGAATGACTGGGATTGAGACTGTTATTGCTCCGAAATGTCAATTTGGTTTTGGAATTTTCAATTTGTATGCACATGACCAAATATTGGTTATGACCTTAGAATAGTAGGAGTTTGCTCACTTCCAGTAGTAGATATAGATGGGGATGTGGTAGTACCCACTCGTCAATATTACCACTTTTGGTGCTTTAACTCTGAACTTTGAAATGTGTGGAAATTGCATAATGGTTCAGTTATGGAACATAGAAGTATTTTACACATACTGACATAGAAATTTAGTTACGTACCAGGGGCAAAAATTTGTGGTAGTATTTTGAATGAGGGTTAATGAATAAATGAGTTTTATGGTTGGCAATTTGCCATCAAAACCTTCCAATCATAGTAGTCATTTGATGGATGTTTTCAGGAAACTGCGTACTAAAATTGGATTTGGTTATTTAACAACCGTAGTTTGGGGAATAGTAAACGATATTTCTGAGATTGAAGACAGACACAATTGAATTGCGAACTTATAATCGGGATATCTTTGCCATGAGGATAAACAAAAAGTAAATGCTTGTGATTCTTTCCAGGAACACAAAAATAGTTTCAAATATTTGGGAATGTGTACAAAATAGTGCATGGAATCGTTCCAAATCATCCAAATAATTTTTCGTGCTCTTTAAAGTTGTGTACTATTTTGCACTATTTTATCCACATTAAGGTGTTTCTTATGTTTTTTTTTTGTATTTTCATCCAAAAAATTTAGGCGGCCTCGGAAACACCCAGGAATTTGTTTTTGACTTTATCATCTACATATTTGTGTACATTTGATATTGGTAGTTTGATGTTTGAACCTGTCTCAAAGAGGTTAAAGCTCCAATTTTCGTCGAAATTAGTTTATCATCGGTGGGGGGTTTATGAGATTATAGGTAGAGAAATAGTTCATATGCCCTTAAAAACGCGAATCGAAACAATGCAAATCACAAAACACGCAACCCCTATGACAAATATTTATTGTTTTAATAAATTCCCAAACATCCCTCGTTTATGCCCACATCGTTAAAGCTGTTTAACTGCATCCTCAAAGTAAAAGTCTGCCAACGAAATTCTGGTATTGAAATTCATCTCTTTTTTGTTTTGTTTGGTTTTTTTGTTGCTTTGTTGTCTACAAGGATGTGGCTTCTACGAAAGAGCAACGCGCCACTGTAAAAGCAAACCGTACAACAACAACAACAACCACAAAAAAAGTGAAGATGCAAGAATGAAATCAACGTGTTTCTGTTTCTTAAGATTCGTTTCAACATGTTGCATTGTGTAAATCGAGTAAAACCAAACTAGTTTTTCCTGGATTTTAAAGTGGACATAAAACTCCCGGGGTACACTGAAAACATGTTCTTTGTAATAAAACAAGACTGCTAAGAACGAATCGAAATCAAAAACAAAAACTGAAAAAAACAACGCTTGGAACAACCGACTTACATTACACGATCGAAGCGTTTGAACATTATAAAGCACGAGAAGACCATAAAAAAAGGCCACAAAAACAACAACTCCAACGATAATGGCAACATAAAACTGACCATTAATCGGAAGGAGTACATAGGTGAGGTATGATGAGCAATGGTTAGAAAAATACTTGTGATAAGTCAAGTCTAAATCGAGTTTTATACTGAACCAGTTCGATACTGATGTGGCCGTCGGTGGTGCAATGGTGAGTGTACGCGACTCTTGTACATGAGAACGTTTATTAACTTCTTACAATCAGTGACCTGTGGGCTTTTTATTTTTACACTCACTGATTAGGACCTACAGCTTTATAGCGGTTCCGAATGGTATTTTGAATAGCTTTCTCATGGCTAAGTAATAGAAAATTTAACAATGGTATACTTTTAGGCGGAAGGCAGTCGTAACACTATTCCATACATGGGGCAAATTAATTTTATGACAATTATAATTTGTATTTTTATTTGAATTACCTTTCGAAATGCAAATTCAAACAAATGTCAATACCATTGGCAATTGTACTTATTTTCAAAGCATTTCCTTCATATCTGGCGCTTTTGGTTTTCAAATACTTTATACAGTACAGGTTTATGAATTTGAAAGTACGGGGTGGGGCAAAAGTCGCGAAGGGATTTGAAAAATTAATAACTTTTCTAATTTAATTTTTTTTTCTTTTTCTTTTTAGGACTTGTAAAATAAATCTGGGAGATTAATTATGGAAGGTTACAACGTTATCCAGCGAACCAAAATCATAGAACTTTATTTTGAACATCATCGATCAATAATTCAAACTCAACGAGCCTATCGTCGTCATTTTAATGTGCGGAATTCACCATCCGAATCAATGATTCGACGCTTAGTGACACGTTTTCAGGAACAAGGCTCAGTGAGGGATCTTCCACGAAGCGGAAGACCACATTCTGCAATTAGTGAAGCAAATATTCAACGCGTTCTGGAGAGTGTTGAGGAGAATCCTGAAACATCAACTCGAAGGCGCTCTGCTGAGCTGCAAATGTCTCGGCGGTCTTTACGCAGAATATTAAAGGGAAATTTACATCTTTTCCCATACAAGGTGCAGTTAGTGCAAGAACTAAAGCCAGGAGATTCCCAAGAACGAATAATTTATGCAGTTCGCTTCCAAGAATTGGAAACCCCTTCGTGACTTTTGCCCCACCCTGTACTATGAGGCAATACCTATCAAAGCTTCAAAGATCTACATATAAAATAGTTTAAACACAGAATTGCCAGCTGTCAAACAAATTTAAAACAATTAAAAGCATTCCCATATTTCGTTACAATTGGTATCCGATTTCACAACCTTTCATTCCCTGAGCAAATGCAAATTCAAAATTTTTTAATTACCATTGTGAACAATGGTAACTCTTTTGCATTTGCATTAAATAAAGTAATGCAAATTAAAATCCAATTAAGAAAACCCATGTATGCCCCATACACATATAAAATGGAATTTATCGTCAATGGAAAATTGCATCATTACGATCTTGGTACAATTTGAAAGAGGACTCAATATGCCTTCTGAAGGCACAAAGCATTTTTATTTCAATGGTTATCTGAATATTACCAGTCAAAATTAGTTTCGAGGGCTAAACATCTTGACAGTGGTTAGCGATGTGGAAAAAGTCTTTTAAGGTCTATTTTAGAGTGAACTACTTAATATCAAATATTTCTGGCACTGACCAAGCTTAATTTTTGTCAGCATAATTTTGTAAAAACTTCACAAACTTTCACACGAGCAAACTCGAAAATTATAAGATATATTGAAAACACCAACACATTGTTTAGTGTCTGACTTCGCCTATCTAACGGTGATAACCTCATTTCGAAGGCAAATGTGAACTGTGACCTCTTTGAGGTATGATTAAATGTCAAACTATCAATATAAATTTTACACATACTTATATATTGGTGACGAAGTCAAAAATAACTTCACTGGCGTTCCTGAGGTCGCACAAAGCACCTAGCATAATTTTGTAACTGAAATTCAGAAAAAGCCATATAAAGAACGCGCAGGACAAGATTTAAAACCCTACTTGAAAATTGAAGTCGGTTAAGGCCACAACTTTAATGAAGCCGAATAAATGTTTATAACTTTAACTCATTTGGCGCACAACTTATACAGTTTATCCTCCCAAATTGGCAATCCGTTACCCTGTGCAACGGCATAAGAATGCTGTCCATTTAAAATTAAAATTGCTAAGGATTCTTACAACTTTTATGGCCAGTTTTTCCTTCAGATGTCATATTTGTTTCTTAGTTTAATTGCGGTTAAACATCGAATGGTGCTTTTTAGTCAATGGTTAACAATAATTTAACCACCCAATGTTGGTTCGTTAACCTGTAGTCAGATCATATGTTTACTGATTGTCAATATGAGAAATGTTAGAGTGTATAAAATACATGTTTCTGTTTTGAAAATTTGTCATACATGTGTTTTTTAATTTGCATTGGATTTTTATTTGCATTACATTATATAATGCAAATGCAAAAGAATTACTATTGTTTGCAATGGCAATTAAAAAATTTTTAAATTTCCATTTACTCAGGCAATGCAAATTCAGGTTGTGGAATCGGATGCGAATTGTAATGAAATATGGGAATGCTTTTAATTGTTTTGAATTTATTTGACTACTGGCAATTCTGCTTTTAAAGTATTTTATATGTAGAGATTTGTGGCTTTGATAGGTATTACCTCATAGTACTTTCAAATCCATAATCCTCTACGGTATAAAATATTTGAAAACCAAAATGCCAGATATGAATATATATATACTTGAAAATAAGAACAATTGCCAATTGTATTGACATTTTGTTGAGTTTGCGTTTCGAAATGTAATTCAAATTAAACTGCATATTATAATTGTCATATAATTAATATGCCCCATGTATGCTTTTGTACACGCACTTTCAGCCTAGATCGTTACATTATAGGTTTTAATAGTTTTTACATAGCTTTTTTATATTTTTCTTAAAATGACTTCCATTTTATACATTTATTTCTTATCTTAATTCCATTTTTGTTGTTCCTCTTTGTTGTTTTGGTATTTAGCCGAAAACAGATGTTTTTTTCCTAGAAGATTACCAGGGTTGTCATAACCGTTAATAAGCAAAATGGAAGGTTAAACCCTAGTTAACTCTCAATTGCGATTAAGTAACCTGATAGTTAACAAAATTTTAAAAACTGGCCATTAGTTTCGAATATGCCAAGAGTTACCGAATAGAGGATAACCGAGCATTTTTTACAGTACAAGAGTTTGGATCAGTCCTTCATCGGAAAAACTTAATGGAATTGTGTGCCAGCGATCACTACATAAGATGCGAGTAATAAAGTAGTTCTCTGTCACCGTAGTTAACCAATCTGCACATGCTGCCCTCGTATTTTATTCAGTTTTTTTTATAAATTGGTTGAAAATCACACTTTGGTGAAAAACAAGACACACACGCATGTAAAGAATTGAACAACTCTCGACGTTGCAGCAGACATGTCTCCCGTTTTTTTTTCTCGATGAGATTCAAAAAAAGACGTTTGTCTGAATTTGACTGTGCAGCTTGTTGTTTGTTACCGGGCTTGTTGTCCATGGTCCCTTGTCATTCTCGGGAAATTAGCCACAATGTTGGCAGGAGAAATAAACACATGCGCACACACATGTCTGTACATACCCATACACAAACACTTCCCAACATCCACATAAAGTCTTACAAAAACATGATTTCCTGATTTCATTCATGATTGTTAAGCGTTTTTGCTTTTACTCGTTTATGGGCTTCTCTATAGATGGAGAGGAGGAGTAGTATTACTCGTACCACCAACCCATCCAGTATCATTGGATTTTGCGATGTTTATGTGCTTTTGTTGCCGCTTTATAGACTCCCAAATGCTGATGTTGTTGTGATTGTATTTGACCATTTTTGGTAGTCGTCTAAAAGTTATGGCCACAGTTTTGTTCGCCCGTCTGGCGGCTTGTTCCGTTGTCTGTCTGTGTGTTTATAGCCAACATTATGTTGCCTCAACATTTATGGTCAAGTTTCATTTTAAACTTGTCAAAAGGGCGGACGGACGCTGAGAATAAAATTATAGTCTATGATTGTTGCTAAGAGCAAATAAAAATGTTCATTTTATCGTACTGTCTTATTTCTCTGTGTACATTTTTCATTTTCAATATTTTTTAACAAACTTAAGGAGTCAAATGAACGGATAGTAAGAGAAGAGAATGAAAATAAGAATTTCGCAATTTATGACCGAAAAGGACCTCTCAATTGTTTTGTAGTTTGACCATTAAGGTTAATGAGTTTGATACTTTTGCACTCTAAGTTTGACATTATCAACTAGGACATACTCGTATTCAGTTTGGTATAAAATATTCAGTCCTTGAGTAAAGGACAGAAGCATCGTAATTTATTTTGAACTTCATAAAAGTTTGATGGGTCATAAAGAGTTTTGATATGGTAGCCAACCGTAAATACATTAAAGTTGTAATCAAGTGGTGTAGCCTGAGATGTAAAACATTGTTCATTATTGTACCCAGTTTAAAGTTTCTGAACCATTCAACTTTCTGTCTTGAACTGTCACACGGCTATAAAGTACATACGTATTACTGGGGGGTGTTTTCTTTACCAAGTTTTGGATTTAAAATTATAATTAAACGCACAAAAAGTTATCCCAAAATTAATTGGTTTTTTATATGTCAATATATGAGATGTTCATACCACACTATGCCACTGGTCAGACACACTTTCCTAAATGTAAAATGATTGGATCTTGCAACGCATTTACCCAACGACTTCTTATCGTCCACTCATTCATTCTTATCGTCCCAACATTTATCTACTAAGAAACCACTTTTATCATCAAACACTTCTTTTCATATATCCCACAAATTTCAAATTGGCAAATTCGCCTAAATTAATAACTCATTTTTCCGATTCGTGCGTAGGCCAGGCCCTCAGCTCACCATCTGCATGTTTGTTATCAAAGCAAAACGTCAACAATATTTAACGTCCACGTCTCTTTGGAATAATTGAACAAATGAACGCCTGAACGAATGAGTGAATGCGTCTCGCTTGGAAAATTCCTTAATCTTATGCTAAATGCTGCTGAGAAAAGGAATGAAAAGCATTGGGCTGCTATTAAACATCTGTTGGCAAATGGTCAAATACAGTCAACCGAGTATCCTATGTGAGACGGTGACAGGAAAACGTGGGCCATATTTAACACTGCAAATTTAGCCACGATACCAGGCATATACATAATAGGACATCCATCCTCCATCCTACCCAAAACCCACAAAAAAATAGAACAGAATGTCTGATATGAATGAAAGTTAAAATGATGTCATTCTCTGTTATTTGCCTTTGACAGATTTATGCGATTTTTCACTTTGGATTCAATTAAACAATCCATTTAGAGAGGATTTACTTGCATGACAGTGGTTAAAAGAGAAATGAACACAGTTGATATCATAGGCTAATATATTGGAGATAACTAAAATCGCTCTTTAGTTTTTTACTAAAGGAATTCGAACTAGAGGTGGGCACCAGTCACGTGATTGCCGTGAATCACGTTAATCTGAACAAATCGTGAATGCATCTAGGATCAATATCTTCGCGTGAGCATGCGTGTCAGTGAGCCAAAACTTACTCACGTGCCTATCTCTAATTCGAACGTCTGGATGTTGCAAAATATGTACATCGTACAAAATATGAACATCGTGAATGCACAAGATTAAAAAATCATCCCGTAAAAAACATAGTTTTTGACTATAAATTCTTTATATATGACCACGCCCCTTTGTCAAATCCCGCCCACATTTGCAGCAGATCATAGAATATGTACACCTAACCAACATTAACCAACATACCCAATTTTGTTCAAATTCCGTTAAAAGGAGCAGAAATAATGAATTTTTAATTTGTGATTTGTATGGGAGGCACCACGCCCCTTTGTCCAATCCCGCCCATATTTTGATAGTTCCTTTTTGTCGACCCCATTAGTTTCAGCTCGATTGGATCACGGGAAAAGGGTTAAAATCAATCCAAAGTTTCCTCGGCATGCATACAGACAGGTGAAGTTAATACAGAGAATTTAAAAATAAAGAGAATTTAAAAATTAAGAAAAACAGCTGACAGACGTTCGTCTCGAATATATTGATATAAGTCACAATGCAAGTGGCCATCGGTGGTGCAATGGTTAGTGTGCGCGGCTCTTGTACATGAGATCCTGGGTTCGAACCCGGCTCTGACCACCTTAGCATAGAGACGGCGACACTATCGAGTATCTAGCCATGAAAAAGCTTCTCAAATTACCGCCCGGAATCGGTGTAAAACTGTAGGTCCCAATCAGTGAGTGAAAACTGGAAAGCGCACAGGTCAGTGATTGTGAGAAGTTCTCCCCAGTCCCTTCATGGGATGTAATGGGAAACCATTTATTTTAAGTCACAATGCAAACTGCGAAGTTGTATTGTAAAGAAAAGAAAAGAGAAGAGAGGTAAACCGCCGCCGCCTACATAGAGGAATGTGTAACTACTGCACGCAAAAAAAGAAAATTCATTTCGAAGTCTGTTGTATCAAAATATTTCTTTTACAGCAAAAATATTTATTTTGCAGCAAAAATATTTCTATTGCTACTTATACTCAACGTCTCTTGCATTTGTTTCCATATGTATGACTTTGCACTTTATTTATGTTTCGTTTTCAAAAATCAACGATAAATCCGCTACTGGATATTTCAGTGCATGGAGTAGCCCAAAACCGGTTTCTAGACCCTTACCTATAGGGATGGGGCTTTATATAATTTGATAAGGACAACAATTTGTAGTCATATAAGACCCCAGGTACCGTCGGATCAAATTTGATTTGGGACTTTTTACAACTTTTGAGTCACGTCCGTCTGCCTGTCTGGCGGTTGGCTGGTCAATAGGTTGGGTTTGGTGTTGGTGGCAGTCGATTAACGACTCACTTAGACTTATTAGTCCATTGTGATACCACGGGCTAGCACACTGTACCACGATATAGTTTAATAATTCTTCCAGGTCCCAAAATAAGTAGTATCCTATAGTAGACATCCTCCTGCCGGCTGGCGCTGGACACCTGCAAACAAGATGTTGTGTCGCTTCTTCCTCATCGCTACAGCTTCTGCAGAAGTCATTTGCCCTCACTCTCAGTCTCGTCGCATATCTACCTATCAGACAGTGCCCCGTTAAAACTGAAACAATCATTGATATCTTGGGTCTGGCTAATGACAGAAGTTTCATGGCTATCTTGCTATCCAATATGTCCACAATTTAAGCCCCTCGTCCATCTCTCTTGCATCATCATATAGGATAGTTTTTGCAGGATATGCGTACAAGATGTAAGGGCAGGCCAAGACGCGCAATTTCCTGTGGAGCCTGTAAGGTAGTCCCTAATATGACCAGCTTTTCGGCTTTGCAGTTTTCTGGAATGCCCCCGTGCCCTGGCAGCCACAGGAGGTGAATATCGTACTGCTAGGCCACCACGGTAAGAGATCTGCAGCAGTCCTGAGCCGATGTTGAATTCACGACTATTGATTCCAGCAACTTTATGACCGCCAGAATATCAGAGAAGACAATAACTGTTCGACTATTATTCCTCACCCAGTCGGCCACTTCTGTAACTCGGGGATCACACACGGCAATTTTACTTGCGCAAGTCTTGAGTTTATAGGAGAGAGAGGGGAAGGAAACAGAAGCTCTTCTACTCTCTCTCCTATAAACTCCAAACTTGCGCAAGTAAAATTGTCGTGTGTGATCCCCGAGTAATATCCAAAATTTCCGCCTGCTACATGCAAAACTGATCAGGTATTCTACGAGAAAGGGACAACCCTAGTTCCCTAGAGCAGACACCGTAGTCTAGCCGATCATTAATTATCAACCGATCCGTGTATTAATTCACTTATTCCTCCATACCCGAAACACCTTTGTGTATGAGAGTGGTACCTTCCATACAAATGTTGGCGGATAATTGCCTGATAATTACAATAATGCCCCAAAAAACTCAGCATATCTGGATTATATTTGGAATTGGATAATATTCTGCGCATTACCACTGTTGAATGTGGCCTGTCGGTGGTGCTCTGACCACCTTAAATTTCTTTCGGCGGCGGTCACCTCGCACGGTGACGGCGACACTGTCGAGATTTCGGAATCGGAATCGGTGTAAAAACAGTAGATCCCAATCAGTCAGTATAAAACTAGATAGAGCACAGCTCACTGGTTGTGAGAAGCTCTCCCTAATTCCTTCATGGGATGTAATGGGAAACAATTTGTTTACCACTTTTGAATATGGGCGTATTTGTCCTGCCTATTTAAGTAACGGAAGGTTGGTCGGCTTCAAAAAATAAATAAAACCTCCTTTTAATGGAACTCAGGCTCAATGAATGACTTAGGGAGAAGGTATTATTAAGTCGTTACACCCGACTGAAATTCCTATACTGGTTTGAGAGTGCATTGGACATTTTGAAAATGGGGTTCACAAGTATACCGAATTTATCCCACTATGTAACATAGTGTTTTAAATCGCCTGAAATATTACACTGTAGTACAACAACTTTTGCTAAAAATATCGAACATCGAATGGTATTCTTATCAAATATATCCGTACATTAAGAATATTTTATTTCCGCGCGCAAAAATGCGGCGAAGTTCGGGAGTAGTTTCAAAATCTACATTTTAATCGCACGCGCTCTTGAGTAGTTTCGAAAAACGAGGAGTAAAACTACTTATGATTGGGTTCGTTTCAATACAATTTCTTCGCTCCTTACAGCGTGCGTTTTGCAACAACTGAATTCACACGTTCTCCCTAAAACTCGGACATTCAACGAATTTTGGGGACAGTTAGTAAAATATTAAAAAAAATATGGAAAATTTCCAAAAAAAATTACAAACAATGTACAACAAATGTACTAAATGGTACATAAAGTGTAGAAAAATGTACTAAAGTTTACAAAAACTCCACCGAAAACTTCACAAAATATTCAACAACCAATCAAAATCTATTTGAACAATTTTTTGAAAATTGTTCGCAAATTGTTTCGAAACTACAAATGTTATTTGTTATTTTAACTTATTTTTAACTTCAATTGATGTTTTTTAAATTCCAATTAGCGTTTTTTATATTTAAAATAATAACTTTTACATTTCAGTTGAAGTTCGTTAAAATTCAATTGATGTCTCCTAAATATCAGTCGAAGTCTTTTAAATTTCAATTGATATCTTTCAAATTTCAACTGATATCATTTAAAATTCACTTGATATGTTCTAAATTTCAATTGGTGGTTTTTATGTTGCAATTGATGTGTTTGTCGTTTAAAATACAGGTGGATTTTTTTCATTTCAGTTGGATTTTTTAAATTTATTTATTTTTTTCATTTCAATTGGAACTTGTATCCATAGTTCATTTCATTCAAAACATAGTTAATTTAAAATCAACTCCGTCCAATTTATTTATCACTTAATCAAATTGTTAATTCGTAAACTATTCCAATAAAATCAATCAAGCATTGAATATTTCATAACCGAAGTTATCATAAACCAATTTATTCAACTACACAACAGTCAGAAGATTTGATATTTTGGTTATTACTTGTATTTACGGCGATATTTTTTGGTTTGGTCAAAGCATTCTCTTCCTTTTTTATCTATAATAGTACATCTCTGATGTATCCCCTAGGAATCGCTATGACTATAGTATACAAATGTATAGTTTTATTTACAAGTGCGTCCATTCGAACCCCGTACCACTGTACATTAAAGTGTTAATGAGCTCATATATCATTTCACATCTTTAACAGCTAGAAAATGTCACGTCTCTAATAGACTTAATAATCGCATATGATGTCGTGGTTATAATTTCAATTGCAATTGTTGTCAAAGAGAATAATGTCAGAGCGCGACTTGTCAGTTTGCTAGCCATTTTAAAAATGTCTTAACTAAATTGGACATTTTGCAGACATGCAAGACATGCAATTCTTCCAGTATCGCACTTTGGCAAAATACTTGAGATGATGTTAAAGAGGAAACTCTAGAGTTGCAACAATCTGCAATTGTCAGTTTTAATCATAGCATATAATAAATCATAATAATTTGCTACGCTGCAATGGATAACAAACAAGGAGAGGGGGAAAAACGCTTGAATGTGAAATGAATTCGAACGAATGCATGTGAGGCAGGCAGGACGACAGACTGATCATTAATACCATACCAGCCAACCATCCAATGGCTATCTAAGAAATTAAATACGTAAAATGTTAAAATTTTCACTTGAAAAACTTCCAAGAAATATTTTTAAGTGATATGACAGACAACTGGAGGTGTACTCGGCGGCTGCCATGTCATCTGGCAAACGCCAACTGCAACTCCATCTCCAGCTTTATCTAATAATTGGCTTTATGAGTGATATGGTGGCATGTGCCATGTCGCATATCCGACAATAGCGACTAATGGTGATATCAAATATTTCATCAATGATGATTGCTTAGATTTTACTTGAATTTGTTTCATTTTTGCGGAAGTCGTTTTTATCGTCGGCCGTTGTTCTGTTTTATTCTTTGTTCGCATTGGTTTTTATTGCTTCGTAATTTGTTAAATAATCGCAGTCATTAACTTGAAATCAAGTTCATTCAATTTAAGTTTCTATATTAGCTTCAAGGATAAAATAAAGCAAAAAAATGGTGGAGAAACAAAAAAACTGAACAATTTACAAGTACGAAAGTTTTTCCCTGACGTTTTAGTTTTCATTGTTCAGCGTATGAAATAAAAGAAAAAAGGTCAAATACAAGTTCATGGTAAAGGATGGGTTCCAGTGGGGGCGAGGAGTGACGGTGGAAGTGCGTCAAGTTCAAGAAAGGACCTTAACAAATTTTCGAATCGCACAGGAAATAAAAAAAACATTTGTGACTGCATTGACGGCATGAAATTAGCTTTAGTATATTTTTTACTTTGTATTAATATTGTATTAAATATGAGTGGTATTCCTTGAAAACGCGAAAATTCGAAAAACTCGAAAACTTGCACTGTAAACGTCGGAACAACAACACCAAAATGTTCTCATGTTCGCCTGAAAGTATACCAACCAAATTGCGTGGTGTATGTAGTGAGCGTTAAATAACCCAGCAACAAAATTGTATACCATTCACCAATATTTCCACCAAAAGAACTACGCGGTAAGAGTTAGTGCAAATTTGGTTGCTGCATTTTGCATTACGTTGGCAATGGACGCCAGTACTCCTAAGTTGGATACTTTTAAGTAGAATAAATGCTGCTCCTTAGCGCGACGTTTAGTTCAGCACAAACATTAGCTAGATGGTAGCATGTTCGACTAGAAAACGGCAGGCAGCTAGTGAAAATTCTGGGTTTCAGTCCCACCAAAGCAACAATTTAGTTTTTATGCTTTATTATTTCTGTTGCCTTCTAAATTCGATTAAATTTGTAGCCATTTTTAAAGTTCAATTGACAAATGTGGCAAGTACAACGAACGAACACTTAGGTGCCAAATTTTGCGGAATTAAATTATATACGCCTGAAAGTATACCATACACATTACACTGAGAGACTTTGTTGACCTAGTTGTGTGTGATAAAGAGATAACTAATAATTTCCCAATATTTAACTGTATTTAATTTTGAAGGTTTTTTTTCGTGCTTTTTCGTGTTTTGTCACAGAACTCTCGACTTGCACGCACTATACACGCAAAATATCTTTTTACTCTGCTCAAACACGATCGATTCAAATTTCCTACATGAACACAAATTGCCCACGCGTGGCACAGCTAAAAGCTCGGCCTGTGCCCACCTCTAGTTCGAACCATAGATAAAGGAAATAATAGATATAGCGCGATAATTGTCAACTTTGTTCACTAGGTGCTGCTGACCTGTTTATTCAAAATTGTGTGAAATTTTTGTGAAAGTAATTAAACAATGTAAAATGTGACAAAATGTATGTGATTTTATATAATAGCATTTGTTTCTTATAAAAAAAACTATTTCAAAGCCATGAGGCCAGTGTTGGGATAAGGCCAGAGAAAACCCGTAAGACCGCCCAAAGATGAACATCCGGGAACGCCTTTTTAATCTAAAAACTTCCCCGCCCAAAACCTGTAGCAACTTCTGTGGTCGCAGATGCCAAAGCTGTTACGAGTGTCTGAGGACTCTCAACAAGGAATGGTAGCTGCAGTGGGGGAAGAACCCTTTTATTAGGACATGGGCGGTGGTAACTTGGCTTTGCAATTCGACGGCCATCAGATATTCTACTTTAAGTAACGTGTTGTACTCTTGTTATTTTTGTTGAAAATTATTTTTTCTTTTGATATGAAATTTTAAATGTTTATTGTCATATTTTTTGACTTTTCTAGAAAATTACCCATTACACTAAAATTTTCCCAACACTTGTGCTTCATCTATTTGTTTACTTTATCTATGGTTCGAACTACTCCATTATATTTTTCCTGGGATGTCAATCTAAATTGAAAACCCCAATAACATGCCATTCAAGCTCATAAATATTTCGTATACCTAGTAATTGTCGTAAATTCAAAATAGGTATACGGTTTATGAATTTCAACTGAACTCATTTTTAGTTTCATTTTTATTCCGTTGGATGACTGTGAATAAGTAATCTTAAAGACCACAGGTTTGCCATCCCTGGGAATATACTTGGTCGACAATGTTTAATATGTCTCATGGAATCGAAAAAAGATTACAAACAATTTTTACAAGAATGATATTGATGCGAACCAGAGCGAATTGTAGTCTTATTATTATCGAAAATGACACTACAACGACAACCAAATTCAACTATAACCGGAATTCTGTAAGTTGTTAACAATAAAAATAGTCAGTTAAGTTATCAAAATTCAATACAAAATTTCCAAATGACGTTTCGCGAGGCTTTGGTGTAAATAATCAATATCAAGTTAGTTCAGTGTTGAAAAAAGTTAAATTTCGTTAGGAGCTGATTTTTCTTCACTCTCTGTGCACACACTTTTGTATTTATAGTTTTTTGTTTTATCGCTAAACAACAACAAAATATCTTACTTAAGTGAATTTTAAATCGTCGTTTTTTTTTACATTTCCCACGCAAAGAAATTGAAACAAGCCAACTGTCACTCCGAAACAATTCAAATGGATGATAATGTCAAGGCAATCAATCCAAACGACATTTACAAAATTCATTATTTTAAGATATTCAATTAAAATTTAATTTATATCTTTTTTTATAAAATAGATTTATATTCTTCAATGCAGTGGCAGTTTCTCTTTAGTTTCAATTATTGTAATAGTTTTTTTGATTTGTACCGAGTCCGAGTTATTAAAGTTTTTGCGAATAAAAACAAGTTGAAAGTGTAAATGTTGAAGCAAAAACAAAAAGTTTTTCTTTTAATTTCTATCCCCCCATATATGAACAAGGATAATAAAATTTAAATCACTTTTCGGAGTGTGATAGAAAAAGTTTTTCTTTTAAAAAGTAAAAACAAAAACAAAAACATGTCAAATAGACTGGCCCAAAGGCAATTTAATCTCTTAAATAGATAAATTTGCAATATTTTGTCATGTGTTTTGTTTTGCCACAAGACATATGGTAATAAAGAGGATGCAGCAAAAATAGTGTAAGGAGTATTTGTGAAACAATTAAAAATTTCCAGTAACCTCAAACTCACGACCACGAAGTTTAAATGTATTTTGCAGTTTTTTGTTGACTTTGATAGTAGTTAGTATACATTTGTGTTGTATTTAAATCAATAATTTCAACACACAAAGCGAAATGCCGTTGTTGTTTTCTGGTTGGTTGTTTTGAACCATTGCCTCTATCTGGTATAATTAAATCAATCTTTCCAACATGCAACGTCCGTATGCAACCACACCAAACTTCGTTAGTTCAGAGAGAGTAGATGCTGCTCTAGGCTCTAGGTCTATGGTTATTACTTTTATATATGTACATATAGATAAGTTT